>JANHMN010000013.1:24933379-24951715 GCA_030674055.1 Rhabdomys pumilio
TGAACTGGGCCTTGAGAGGAAGGAGAAATTGAAAGAACAAAAAGAGGAAGAGAAGAGATAAGGAAAAGGGGAGAGAAGACAGGCAACATGGAAACACAGAGGTCAAGAGAACACATAAGCCAAGATGGCTGAGTGATACAGAGGAGAGAAGCTGAGGCAAGGGAGCGAGGCTAGGGAGCTAGAGAGATTTGGGGTGGGGGTGGGGGTGGAGTATGCTTGTCAGGATCTCTTCATCACTGGTGCTTGTGAGTAGGGAGAGATGCTGGGAGAAACCTGTGACCGGTGTCTGCTTTGATATATTAAATAGGCTCCTCAGCCATTTGTCCTGGGTCTGTTTGAGGCCTATTACCATCAAGCCAGGAGAACATGCAAAGAACGCCATTATACATGGGTACTTTGAGATAAATTGCCCAGTTTGGCTTGCTTTTCAGTTTGTCTCTTCAGAAATCTTAAGTATTTGTATACAAGGTTGTGTCTACTGTTGCCTTTATGTCTGCTGGGCCTTTCTATGCCCTCTGAGAACAGCTCCACAAAATATCTAGCCACCTTAGAACAGTAAAGCTTCAGCCTATCTTTGGGAACTGACTTCTAATATTTGACCTGAGTTTTTCTCTGAACATGGTGAAATTACAGAAGGTGAAAGGTCATGGGGTCATCGTCCAGGAGCTGAGAAGTGTGGGCACTAACAGAAGGAACATGTGTGTTTATCATCTGGTCAAATGTGAAGGCACATGGGAGACAGGAACAACGCTCTGCTGTCATGGAATTAGTGGGGTGCCGGCTAGGAAATTTCTTGAATATCTAAATACAGGCTTTTCTGTTTATTTATTCTCATAAACATTTTGCTTTCAAATATTCTTTCTTCTTTTAGCACAGGGGTCAGCAAATGACAACCACCAGTCCAAAGCTTCCTGTATCCACAAATGGTTTAAGGAACTAATTTAAAGGTTTTGAAAAAAATTAAGAGAAAAGTATTTCACGACACATTAGCATCTTAGAAATTTTATTGAACCACGGCTATGTCATCTTCCAGAGACTCTTAACAAAATATATCAGATTACATAAAGAGAAAGGGGATTAAAATTTTTTAATTCACTTTCCATCCCTATCACAGCATCCCTCCTTCCTCTCTTCCAAGCCCCACCCTTCTAAGTCCCTCTCCCCATTGCCCTCTCCTCTTCTCTGAAGGGGAGCCTCCCTTGGGTACCACCCCACCATGCCCCAGGGCATCTAGTCCCATGAGGACTAGGCACATCCTCTCCCACTGAGGCCCAGCCAGGCAGTCCAAGCAGGAGGAGGGGATCCAGTGGCAGGGAACAGAGTCAGAGACAGTCCTCATCACTCCACTTGTTAGGGGACCCACATGAAGACTAGGCTGCGCATTTGCTACCTACAAGTGTGTAGGGGTTCTAGATCCAGCCCCTGCATGCTCCCTGGTTGGTAGCCCAGGCTCTGTGAGCCTCCATGGCCACAGGTTAGTTGACTTTATGGATCTTCTTGGGATGTCCATGTCCCCTCTGACTTGTTCACTTCTATCCCCCACTCTTCCACAAGATTCTCCAGGCTCAGCCTGATGTTTGGCTTTTTGTCTCTGTATCTAAATCTGCCTCCATCTGCTGCTGGATGAAGCCTCTCAGGACACAGTTATGCTAGGTTTCTGTCTGCAAGCATAACAGAGTATTGTTAATAGTGTCAGGGGTTGGCTTTCTCCCATGGCATGGGTCTCCAGTTAGGGCAGTCATGGAAGGCTGTTTCCCTAGTCTCTGCTCCATCTCTATCCTTGCACATCTTGAAGGTTTTGTGGGTGGATTGATGTCCCCCTCACTCCTCGGGAAGTCCTGCTTTATGACAGGAGGTGACCACTTCAGGCTCTATATATCCCTCTGGTAGGAATCTCAGCTAGGGTCACCCCCATACACTCCCCATTATAGTTTCCCTTCCCAGGCCTCCAGCTAGTCGGTCACCAGAGATGCCCACCATGCCAATTTCCATTCTCATCCCCCAGCCCTCTCTTGCCCCCTCCCCACACCTATTTGCCCTCCCTGTGTCCCTCCTCTCCTTCTCTCCTACCCAGTTCCCTTTTCTCCATCCACCTCCAATAAATAGTTTCCTCATCTGAGTTCCCATTACTGCCTTGAAGAACACCCATCCAGTGACTTAATGACCTCCAGGTTCCACCATTTAAATGCTTTAAAGCCTCCCGTTAGGTTCTGTGCTGGGGAACAAGCCTTCTATGACAACCCTTTGGACAACATTCAGAATCCAAATTATAGTAACAGCCACGAGGAGTATGCTCATGCCTTAGCTGTGATACCGTTCTGTTGCAAGCCCAACACTGAGCTGCATCAACAAAGTGTGTTCCCCACAAAGCCAGAAACACCTCTGGCCCTCAGAAATAAGGACCTAGTATGTCCTGCTCTGTGGTGAGCTTTGGCTCCTTCACCCTGCACACACTTGTGTGTCCGTTTTGGTTTGGTCAACTCAAGTAACAATGCCATATCTAGTTTCTAAATGTCTCCGTCTTTCTGGTGCACTTAACATCTGCTCTTCTGGTGTCTCAGGGCACAGACTACACGGTCTTGCTCCATGCTGGAGCCATCACAGTCTCAGTGTAAGATGCCCAGTACATGGTAGCAGTGAAGCAATTATTTATACCATAAACTAATTATCAGATAAACAATTAGAAGATCAGCATTTTCCTCTTGTTCTTACTGCTTTCCTGGAACTCTCAAATTGTGATAGAATTTTTTCATTCTCCCTTCCATGTCTCATAAGTATTATTTTAAGTTTATCTTCGTTGCTGTGTCCTGCATTTTGGATGAGCAAGTCAGTCATATCAAATTCACTAAATTTATCTAGACATCAAACTCAGCCAACTACATAATGGAAGGTAAGAAGTGTGCCCTTCAGTGTCAGATGGCAGTAGCATCTCTGCCAAGGCCAAAGAGTCAAAGAAAAAGGCAAGAGTATGCTCCCGCTCAGCCTTTCTGTAGTAGTGTGAATTAAATACGTTAAGAGATGCCATCAATTTTTCTGTAGCTCAGTAGCAGTATGCATATAAGTCTACCAGAAAATCGTGGTAAGATGGGTAGGCCAGGGATAAAAATCCTCTATTAGTGACAAAGTCTTTGCTAAGCTTGTGACTGTGTGCTGAAGGTAGTCCCTGCCATTGGGATGTTCACATTCTCCTGAGACCAATCAGTGACTAGACTAGGAAGCCTCAGTGGTTCTGTCCTGTGCCACACCCATCTCCCTAACAAGCCCACATCTAGTCCTCCAAGCAGGAGTGACTGGTCCATCATGTTCATACCTGAGCTCCTCCCCTGTGACCTTTATCTGTAGGAAGCTGCCAAGCCTACATCACACTTATCTCGGGTCAGCCTACATGTGTTTTCTGCTCAGTGCTGGGATGGAGTAGCTCACCCCCTCAGTGTCAGTTCTAAACCCTTCGTAAGGACTGTTCTGCATCCAACTTCCAAGGAAGCAGCTCAGGGCTGTGCTCCAGTTTCTATAGCTCTGACATTTGTCTTTTTCCTGGGCTTAGAGTTTCCTACAACGTTCACTCTGCCCCTCAGTGTTGGATGGCAATTGCATCTCTGTCAGGGCCAAAGACACAAAGAACAAAGATGATAGTAACCTCTCACCCAGCCTGAGGATGACAGCTTGGAATATATGTAGCCAGGTGGCAGCTTTTCCGTGGATCAGTGGCAGGAAGTATAGATGTCCACAGTCAAATCTCTGTCTCAGTACTATTTTCTGGTAACCCAACCTAGGACAGGAGCTAATATTACAGGAACATCTCCCCATGTGTCAGAATCCTACCAACCTTATTCACCACAAGAGGCCAGAAGAGTTCCCTGGGGTCAGTTTGTAAGAAAGGATGTTGCAGAATCAAGTACTCAGTTCAGAGGTGGGGAGATGTGGAAACATGATGCTGCAGCCTTCAGTTCCCTTCCCATGGTCCTTGACCATCAATCCCTATACACCATGGATACTGCTTGCATCTCTTTCATTGAGCAACATGTTTTGGAAGAGATTCTAACACTTTAAAAGTTACTAAGACTTTACAGAAATGGCTCAGTGGTTAAGGCATGTGTTGTTCTTGTGGGGACCTAGGCTCAGTTCTTAGCACCCACATGATGGCTCACCAACATCTGCAATTCTAGAGGAACTCTTGTTCCAGGGAATCTGACTCCTTTTAACCTCTGTGAGCATCAGGCATACATGTGCTGTAAAACATATATGCAGGCAAACAACTCATACGTATACAACAAAATAAGTCCATTTTTAAGTTATTAAATACTAACATAAAAGGAGAGGAGGGGAGGAGAGCCTACTTTCTTCTTCCGATCATATGCCAATCAAGTAAAATTGAGAGTCTGTACTGGACTGGTACTGGGGAGAATTGAGTGCTGGAAGTGGTAGGGATTCCATGGCTGTGTTGCAGACACACAGTGGAAACTCTGACCTCTCAGGAAAGTGGAAAGTACTGGAAAAATGAGGCTGTCACCCCTTCCTCTAGTCACTCCTGCATTGCAGACATTAGCTGTCCTATGAATCACTGTCTTCATCACAAAAGGTTTGGGTGTGTGCTGAAGGATGGCCCCAGCATGAGGATGAAGATGGAGGGAAACTGTGGGTGTTTCCTTCCATTTCTATTACCTTGATGCTAATGAAGCAGCCATCATTTGAACTGCTGAGTTTCATGTGCTTAACCTAGAAACTTGGCTTCTTAGTTTCAGGCATCTTCTTCCAGCTGATCACTGTCTATACCCAACTACCCAACTCCATTTCCAGCTTATGGAAAACCATCCATTTTGTATCAACGCATGTTTCATGTGTTTCTTTATATACCCCCAAATGGAAATCAAAATAGACAAGCAAAAGACCAATAAGACCAAAACGAATAAACAAAAAGGATAAAGCAAAACAAATAAACAAAACAAACAAACCAGAAAATAGCTTCTTTTTAAGGGGTGAGAGCTTGTGTCCACTTTGCCGTCTCAGTGCTGGGATCCCCTCTGGCTTAAACCTGGTCAGGTCTTGTTCATGCTACCATAGTCTCTGTGAATCCATGTGTGCACTGGTCCTGTTATACTTGGAAGGCAGTGTTTCCTTGGAGTCATCCATCATCTCTGACTCTTGAGTTCTTTCTAATTCCTCTTCCACACATGGTGCCGATCCCCTAGAGGACAGATTTGGTGAAGACTTCCCATGTAGGTCTGAGTGC
Organism: Rhabdomys pumilio; assembly: GCA_030674055.1. Taxonomy (NCBI): domain Eukaryota; kingdom Metazoa; phylum Chordata; class Mammalia; order Rodentia; family Muridae; genus Rhabdomys; species Rhabdomys pumilio. The sequence continues at coordinate 24,938,610 of JANHMN010000013.1, forward strand.
TCCAAAGTCTCTCGCTCTCTGCATGTTGCTCAGCTACAACTCTCTGTGTTAGTTCCCGTCTATGAGAAGAAGAAACTTCTCTGATAAGGATGGAATGATGGACTGATCTATGGGCATGGCAGTATGTCATTAGGAATCATTTTATTGTCATGTTCTTTTAGCAGAATAATAGTCTAGGTTTGTCCCTAGGCTCATGTCCTGTCTAGCCTCAGGTTCTTGGCCATTTTAGCAGTATCAGGTGTGGGTCTCATCTCATGGAGTGGGTCTTAAAACCAATGAGAAAGTGGTTTTAAAAACCTACTTCCTATATGGACTCTGATGTGACAATAGTTTTGGGTGGTTTTTATTTAAGATCTCCATTTTTGGAAATTTAATATCAATCAGCAAAAACTCACGTTTAAAACTCAAGATACGATTTATTTAGAAGCACCCCACTCTTCCTTTTATCTTCTTAGTTCCTTTGTTAGCTTTGAATTTCCTCTTCTTTGGCATCCAGATGGTTGAGGAAGCAGTGTGTGCATACGGAGTGTGCTGTCTAGCCATGGGTTACTGAGTTTGTCTCTTTGAAAGCATGGTCGCTTTTGGAAATTTTTTTGAAGTCACATCTGTTGCTTGTCCTTGCATATTTGCCCCATTTTCTCCCGTTACTGTGAGTTGATATATCAGATAATTCCAGATTTTAGGCACATTCTTGTCCAAGTCAATTGTGGAACATATATAAGAAAAACTGGAGAGTTTCAGTTTATGATTCGTTGGCCAATTACTTTAGCCTGTAACACAGTAGTACATCTCACCTATTGTCCAGGATGCCAAAGTATGGACCAATCAAACAAAATTGTATTCATCATGGAAAATAACCAAATAGCCAAGAGGCACAGGTACATAAACTTCACCTCCTTAGCTATTAAGGAAATTCAAATGAAAGCTCTGATGTGATGCCATTTGATACCCAATAGGGTAGCTATAAGAAAAATAAAATGCAGTGAAGAAACTGAGTATTGACAGACACAGAAAGATTGGAATCTCATGCGTGGTTGGTAAGAATGTGGAGTGCACACTTGCTAGGAAAGCTTTGCTGACTTCTTCCAAAACCTTTACATATAATTGTAATATGATGTAACAATTCCTCTTCTAGAGATCTACATAAAATAAATTCAAGCAGATACCCAAATCTGTGTGTACAAATATTCATTATAGCACTGGTCATCACAATTAAAGGCCCAAGTGCACAAAGGTGGGCGATGGGCAGGTGCACTCTCATCTATCCATAAAGAGTGAAGAACTGAGTGTGCTCCCATGTAGACAAACCTTCAAAGATCCTGCCGAACAGAAACTCATCACAAGAGGCCGCATGTGGATGGTGTCCACTGGATGTATGTATCTACAGAGTCACAGGGGCTAGGCGGGGGAGGGGAAGTGGGAAATCTGTCTGATGGATGTGGAAGTTGAAGTCAATGGAAAGGCTGTTTGCACAACATTGTGAGTGTGCTGAATACCACTGAATCCATTGTGAGACATTTACCTCAGTTAATAATGCATATAAGAAGAGCATTCACTGTGTCAGTCCTTACTTTTCTACAGAAAAAAAAAAAAGATCCAAATGACAGAGGAACTGAGAAAAGAACCAATGTCTCTTTCCCCCTGACTTCTGCTTATATAGATTCTGAGCTTTTGATTATCTCAAGGCTAAACAAATTCAGTTTCCTTTAACTGGGTTTTTACTTCTGTGGCCAATCACATTCCCACACTGTATTGCTCCAAGAGTTAGAAAACATAAAGCTGATGCCTTTTCGAATCACAGTAGAACACCTGTCTTTGGTGTCTTTATTGATGATGCTTTGAACCTTAAAGTGTCATTTTCAACGACAGTCTCTTCTTTTATCTGAGAACTGGCCCCCATACCCAGGTGTGCTTCAGCGAAGTGCCATGCTTCTCAGACAAAGTCACACAGTCCCGGAGGAGAAGGATGCAGGAGGGAAGAGGGCACAAGATTACAGTGACGTGCTGGGCTCTGGTCAGTGAGTCCTTCAGCACATGTTTGTTGACTATGGATGCAGGAAACACACCGTTTGGGATAGCGCAGAATTTTAAGTGAACTTTGATCCTGGATTGTGTCTACTATTGGCTTTGACTTCTTTTATTGTTGTGGTTGGTTTGTTCCTATTTCTTTGGGAACTATCCATTTTGCATAATTCATTTACTTTTCATCATATATATTCCTGTATTGCTTGCATATGATCACATGCAAGCCTTGTGTCTGAGGAAGTCAGAAGAGGGTATTGGATCACCTGGAACTGTAGTTACAGATGGTTGTGCATCACCATGTGGGTGCTGAGAAATGAACCTGGGTCCACTGAAAGAGAAGAACCTGGTTCCTCTGAAAGAGTAGGAAGTGCTCTTAACCACACAGTTGCCTCTTCGGGGCTCAGCTTTTGCTTTGTGACTACCATGAAAGTTACATAAAGTATCTTATACTTAAAATAATTGACTAATCACAACTTTATTTTAATCACATAGGAAAGCTATACTTTGACTTCATATTCCATCTCATATTATTGTCGTGATTTACATCTGTACGAACTGATGTACTTTAGTTAGTTGTTGCAGCTATACTTACTTTCAATATTTTCTATTAATATTAATGGGAGTTAAATTTGATTTACACACCATCACGACAGCATGGCAAGTATTCTCAGTTTGCCTATGTATCTACTTATGCCTGTGAGTTTTATGGATCCATATGTTTTCAAGGAACTTGGGCCAGCATCTTCTCATTCCTTCGGAAGAGACAGTTTTAGCATTTCATGAAAGGCAGGTCTATACAGTTCTTCAAATTTTGGTAATCTGGAGAAGTCTGTCTTTCCTTAATGTTTTAGTCTCACCTTTTCCAGGATGTGTGTTCTTGGCCCATAGTTTTTCATCAGCTCTTTGAGTGTATCAATCCAGTGGCTCCTGGCACTTGGGTTTCCAGTGAGAAAGTCTTCTGATGCTGTTAGTCTTCTAGAGGAGCCGGTGTAGGAGAAGCTATTTTACTCTTGTTATTTTGTTGGCTTCAAGGTGGAAGCGGAGAAAGCATAAAAAGGAAAGCTTTATTTCTGAGTGCTCAGAGGAGTCCAGTTTGGTATCTGATCTGAGTCCCAGCAGAGAGACTGTACAACATTTTTAAAGGATGGGAACACAAACTGAGGTTGGGAGTTGGAGGGAGCTACTGTTACCCAGTTGTATTTTGACATTATAGGTTAAGCAAGGCAGTTCCTACTGGAGACTGGGCTGTATCCAGGACAGCTGGCTTTGGGGTCCTTAATTCATTCTCCTAGATATTATTGTCTGGAGCTCAGCGTAATAAGGGAACAAAGGAGCCAGCCAGCTGCATGTAGTTAATTAGGGCATAACAGACAATTAGTTATATATTTCTACAACTTATGTATCTTGGTTTGGATAACAGCAATTACTATATTCTTTACCAGTTAATAGACAACTAAGGAAACATTTGGAGAAGTAGGATAGGTGTTTGCTCCTAGGCCTGAGAACATGAACTTGTTTGACCCTCCCAGCAAGATGGGGAAAGTTACCCCTGAGATGGCTGGACCCAGATGAGGCTCTACAGCCATAATGATGTTCCTAGCTTCCCTGGTGCCTGGGACTTTGAATTTACTTTCTCCCTATCATTAAATGGAGTCTGAAAATGAAACGGTAGTTCTTGAAATACGTTTCTTTTGCTTGTTCCTAACACTTTTTTAAGTTTTGAGAATTTGGAATACAAAAATACCATGACCAAGGCAACTTATAAAAGAAAGTTTTTAATTTGGGGCTCATGGTTCCAGAAGGTTCCAGGCCACAGCCATCATGGTGGGGAGCATGGCAGGCAGGCATGGGGCTGGTGCAGTGGAAGAGAGCTCACATCTCGGTCCACAAGCATGAGTAAGTCCACAAGCATGTCCTCTGTGCAGAAAGCTGGCTGATTTCACTTAGCTTTCCTTTTATGTTTTCTTGTAGCTCATTGACCTTTGACTTGGTATTTTCATGTTCTTCGGTAAGGATTTTCAATCTTCTTGTCTTTGGCGTCTACTGATGGAGTTTTGTTGTTTTTTGCTTTCCTTGATTATTTGTGTTCTCTGAAGCTTATTACTTTAACACTCCAGGAAGTAGTCACCATCCCCAGGCTTCATGGACAGGTTTAAAGGAAAGCAGAAGGTAAAAATCAAAACCCAACAAGAAACACTATGGAGAACCAACACACTATGGAGGGTCAACTGCTTCTACAGTCCACGTCTTGTAAATACTTGTTGTGGGTGGTCTTGCTCTCTCTATTATCCCTTCTTTAGATTCTTATGCTGTCTGTGTCCCTCAGCCAGGTTTGCAACTGAGAGCCTATTTTCATAGTGCTGAGTTCCTGCATACACAAAATTTCATTCCTGATCCCTAACCAGTAGAGACTAGTTTCTGAGATGGGCACCTGCCACTGAGGTCTGCCTGCTTTCCGTCCGAGCTGGTGCAGGCCATGTCTAAGAAGGTACAGGAAACTGTCTATAGAAGGGAGAATGGATGACTCAGGGAAGCCATCAGTTGGTTGAGGGCATACTCAGGTGAGAAACATTGCAAGAGTCCCTGGTATGTCTCTTTAGTAGTATCTGTAGGCTGGTTATTTGGGCTCATGGCTGGCAATGGAGAACCACAATTGAACTGAAGGGCACTTCCTCTTTTCCTCATCCTTACCTGTTTTTGGTTGGCTTCCATTGGCCTGTTCCTTCAGTGTTTCTTGATGAGGTGAGATAGAAGTAAACTGTCCAGGATAGAACCCCACAGGATGGAGGAAACTGGGCACTTACTACCTTTCTCAATTTTTCCAGCGGGAGAAAGTACAATCTATTCTTTCCTGGCACCAAGCTTTGTTAACTATTGGAGAGCCACTTTACTCATGTTGCAGGTGATATTATTTTACTCTTAATACACATTCAAAATGTTTATTGAAAACCTAAAAACATCCTTTCTTATATATATTGAAATGTGTGTTTTGAAATTTTAGGGTTTTTTTCTGGTATTTTATTTGAAATTTCATTGAATTTATAGACCAAATTCAAGGCAAATTTTATCTTTGCCATACACTATCTATTTTATGAATATAACTTATCTCTATTCATTCGTATAATTTTTATACTCCCATAAAAGCCTTACACATTCTTTTATGTTAATTCTTAAATCCTTTTTATTAGCCAAAATTCAATCAAAAAGTAGTAATGCCATAGGAAATCTGTGAAGATGTGACTCACATTTTCCTGCATTTGATTTATTTCACGGAATTGGCTTACAGAATTGTTTGTATGAACTGCTTGACAAAGTCCGCAATCTTTAGTGTAGGCCATCAAAGAGAAGTGATGGGCAGCCTAAGTTCATGGGCCTTCAGACTGAAGCTCCTCTCTCCAGGAAGAAGTTCTGTTGCCTTCTGTTACACAGCCTGACTCTGAGATAGAGATGTCTAAGTGACAAAGTTTAGTATTCTGTGTTAGCCTTGGTTTACTTTGGACTTCGTGACTTTGTGACTTTGTAAACTCTCATCAGGACCTAGATTGGTGTTTGATCAAATGACTGTGCATTCTCTCTGGGCGGAGTTGTCACATTTACAAAATCATTACCAAACAGCTTTGAATGGTAACTAACTTGTATCTGATTTTGTACCTTGCAGTTGCTGATGTAGTGGGATGGATTAGTTTTTGTAAGATGATCTTGCATCTGAATCCCTTACTGAATTTTCATATTTGCTTTCACAGTTGGTCTGAAGGCTTGACTTACTTTCTGTATAGACACTCATCATCTGGAAAGCAATGCCTTTGAACATCCTATTGGCATGTAATCCCTGTCATTAAGACTTGGCCTTTTCTTTCTTCTTGACACCACCAGCCCCTGTGGTGATGTCATTTGGATTGCTTGCTCATTCTCTGATATCCATGGGTTGCTGTCTAAAAGCCTACCATAACAAATGCTCATGCAGTCAACATTTATTCAACATTTAAAGATGGTTTCCTGCATTCTCTGTTGTTTTCTTAGCTATTTCTTTGAAATCATTCATGCGTTTGTGGTTTTGAACATGATAAAATGTTTCTTTTACAATATCAAGAAAACTGTTATGAGTCCATCAGTATGTGAATCTCACATGGATTTCTTGTTTTAAACACATTTGTTCCTGCATAGTGAATTTTGATAAATAGAACAAGCTATATTTTACTTTATTTCAATGGTTAGCATTCCTTATAATTTATGTCTATGTCCACAAGAGAAATGGATTTATAGTTTTCTTCTTTGTACTTATTTAATTTTGAAATAGAACTCATAACTTTGTAAAACATTTTAGGCTGCTTTCTTCTTACTTTTTCTTTCGTAAACTTTTTTTTTTTTTTAAGGAGAGGGTTATGGGTCCCTTCTATCCTGGCAGTGTCTTTCTATACAGTTTTCTGAGTCAGCATTTGTTTGTAATTCATCATAATATGTCCTATAATAAACAGGAAAGCAGGATTTCCTTTGTAGTGAATTTTAATGGGTAAAGCTAATTATGTAGCATTGCAAAGGAAATATGATGTCTTTGGTCTGTAGGTTTATAATTAAAATAAGAATTAAATTACCTCACTTTTGAGGCAGTCTTGGGGCTTCCTTTTGGGTAGCAATGTGAACACTACCTCACCACACTCTGGTCCTTCTTCCCCAGGACACACAGGGCGGTTGCTACAGTCCCTGTGCATCACCAGCCTCTCATTTCTGCTGCTTCACATAATCTTCCACATCACACTGGCCAGCCTGGAAGCTCAGCACCGCATTGCACCCGCTTACAACTGTGAGTACCAGCCTTGTGCTTCCCCTCATGTGTGCATGTAATGAAGCCGCCTGTTGTTGCACAGTATGAATCTGTCACATGATTGTGCAATGGAATTCATTGTAACTTTGGTCATTCAACAACCTATTATAGAGTAACGTATGTGTGTATGTCAGTCTGTAGGATTTGCCATGGAAAAGGAGGGCGCGAGCCAAACAATGGATCCCCAACTTATGTTAGATATTGGGATCCTATCTAATTGTACAACATAACCATGGGTCTCAGCTGTAAGACAAGGACCTCTATTCTGTGAGAGCACAGAAGATTAGCAATGGTACATGGATTGTGACACCCACAGTGTAGTGTTCGTTATGTCTATGGGAAATGACATAATGCAGACCATCTATTTTCAAACTGGGAGTTTTTCAGTTGGTGTTTATGAGGAAGCAAATGTCTTACTCAGAGCATGAACTTATGATCTGAGAAAGTCAATATATTTACTCTTTGCTTAGCTATTATCTTCCCAAAGAAAATCATACTTTGGTTTCAGTAAAATTTGTATTTGTCTCTTGAAAAAATAAGCAATTTAAGTAGGTGGAATCCAATCCATGTGTTTTCAGTTAAAACTAAAAGACTCTGAGATATTTGAAATAGACTGTAATAACAGTTTTGACTTGTCAGTTTTTCTTTTAGGAACCCATTTGTGGCTTTGAAATTTCCTGAACTTTCATGAGCACAAGTATAAGGGATGGGAAGTAAACATTGCCTTCCTTATAAAATAAAAAAGAACAGAATTCTTCAGGCATCAAAGGGCGTTAACTTAAATACAGTGTAGGACTCTGTGATGAATTTTGCAGTCATAAATTATTCATTAGCCTTCCATGCTTAGACATGTACAGAACTAAGGATTTATTAGGTTCAACACTCCTTTAATAGCAATCCCTACAAAAATCGTAGTTTTAAATCTATATTATAAGATGTAGATGTTTTTCTTTAAATTAGTATGTAATGCATATATCATAAAATCTACCAAACTTAAATGTACAATGTAGAGCATTTTTTAGCATATTCGATAGTTGATGTCGTTATTCAGAATGCTTGTTTAAAACACAATCTTTATCCCTAAACACATCCCATACCCATGGAGAGGTATCCACCACTGTCCTTTGCAAATACTGTCATGTTGCTGAGAGATATAGAGGATCCATCAGGTACATTAGCTTAGACAATAAAATCCACTGTCTTTTTGAATTCTGTGTATGTATGTGTTTGCCTACATTGAATCTTTCCCATAATTCTACAAAGATACAAGATGCAACATGAAATGATGTTGTAACTTTCTCTTTACATTTATGTGTTTACTCTGGGTATGTTCTTTCATAAAGTATGGGTAGACAACTTAAGTACACACACACACACACACACACACACACACACACACACACACACGCATGCATGTATGCACACACGTTTGTTCTTGTTTTGGCTCATCTATTCATGCCTCTGTTTCCCAGGGTTTAGGGGAAGAGACTTCCTTACTGCTGTCAGGCTGGCCTCTTTCCCTTCTTCTTTCCTGTGTCTTAGAGTTGTCTCTCACAGCACTTCCTAAGTATTTGACTTCTCAACACCAGACTATTCCCATGTCCTCAGCAGCAGCATTTGGTATTAGCCATTAAGTCACATTGTATAACCTGCACATCAAAGTCTAAAGAGGTCCTCCCTTCCCTTTCCTTCATGGTCCCAGATGGAACTCTCCTTTGCATGAATCAACCAATGGAAGTCATAATATCAAACTTTAGTTTCAACGAAACTAAATTCCGACTTGAAGCTTATTTGGATCAAAGTCAAGATTCCGTTGGGAAGTTCCGGTGTTTTTGATGAAGTAACCAATAAGAAAAGGGCTAGGTAAAAGACTGAGTTTTTTTTTTAAACCCGAGTTATTTCCTTCCAACCATAGGCACCTTAAAGGTGGATTTATAGACATCATAAATTTCTTCTGAAAAATTCTGCTGCTTCCTGGGCCAGTGCTGGCTCATCAGGTGCTGTAGATTTGTGTTGGGTCGATTTCCTGTGTAACATTAATATTAATACATTCTTGACTAGGGATAAAAGAGACACACATACTTCAGAGCTTTGCAGCTCGTTTAGAGCCCAGGGTCAGCATGGATGAGGTGAAAGCTTAGAGAATGTTTAATGATCAAATTATAGAAACTCCTGAAAGTGCAGTGAGGCTGGGCAATAGGGATACTGACTTTTCATTTAGAGTTGGCTTTCCATTCTGATGTGATGGTTTGTCTAGTGGATGGAGTGACGTTTTCACTGTCAGGGCTGCAAACACAAAGCCTGTTAATTTCATATAGCAAAACCAGGGATTGAGTTAACCTTTGATTTAAACATCAAAATTCCTACTCCTCTTCCTCATCATCATCCTCATTTGTTTTTTCAAGACAGCGCTGGCTGTCCTGGAACTTGCTCCTTGGACTAGGTTGGCCTCAAACTCACAAAAATTCACCTACCTCTGTCTCCCTAATGCTAGGATTAAAGGTGTGTGCCACCATGCCTGACCCCTTTCAATTAATTAACTGACTAGATTTCCTAGAACTGGAGTTATAGACAGTTGTGAGCTAACCTGTGGGTTCTGGGACTCTGACCCAGCTCCTCTAGAAGAGCAGCCTGTGCTCTTAACCACTAAGCCACCTCTCCAGCTCCAAACAACAAAATTTCAAATGAAAAGACAAATTCCCTCTTGGTCATCAATGTCACACACGGTGAACACATTCCTTGTCTTCAGGATGTTGGTAAAGGAGAAGAAATTGTCTCCAGCAAATGGTGTTCAAATCCAAGACCACCAAATGTTCACTTCTGTGTTTTAATTTTGTTTTCTTAATGACTTGTTTCTCTATTTTAAACTCATACCCCCCTCCCCATTATAGTAAAAGCCCCCGACTTCTCTTAGGAATCCAAGACATGTGTTTGGGGGACAACAGTAGCATTTATAAATATTGAGCCCTTGAAAGTTCTCCTCCCCCTGGAGTCCAGTGAATATTAACTGGAAGCAGAGAAGAGGTTTTTTTTTTTTTTCCCCAAGCCACCACCGTTTACTTTTTTACTGGTTGGCAGATTTCTTAAAGGTGCCATTGTGCTAAATTGAAACATAATATCTTCTCTCTCTCTCTCTCTCTCTCTCTCTCTCTCTCTCTCTCTCTGTGTGTGTGTGTGTGTGTGTGTGTGTGTGTGTGTGCACGTGCATGCCTGCACATGTGTCCCCTTCACTCTCCTGAAACAGTGTTTCTATAGGTAAGCAAGAAATCAGTAGGTCAGGGGAGACAGCTATAAATCTCCCCCAAATGTGCTGTACCAGTAACTAAAATATTTTCATTCTGTCAGAACCATGTTACTTAAATAAATGTGAATCTGGTTTTGATTATGTCACTGCCGATTACACAGGAGTACTGTGTCTGACTTTGTGGTAGATATGTAGCTGTGTCAGAGAAATTTCCAAGCCAGGCCAGTCTGGGTTTCTCTGCTGTACAAAAGCAAAGGCATGCTCTTAATTGAAAGAAACTTTCTAATTTCAAAACTGTGCAAGAGAATTTTTGATCATTTTAACTACACATGGAAGCTTACCCACAGGGCATCTACTAGCCTGAGACCCTAGAGATCATGGTATTTTGGTCCTTTTTTTTTTTTTCCTTTCACTGCAGACAGGATTTGCTCTACTTCATTGAGGATATTCCATATGGTCCTGTGTAATTATCACACCAGGTCTTTAGCACATCTGGACAGCTGTGGTCTATGCTGGCATCTGTAGCAACTGAGACAGTGAGTAGAAGCTTTCATGTCAGGCTCTGCCCAGCCAGGGGCCCTTTCAAATCATTGCATGAACAGAATGGCAGGTCCGGTTAGCTGGCCAAGCCTTGCCCCATAGGACTGTTTATTCTGCTTCCTTCCCTGGGGGTGTCTTTTCCTTGTATAAATACAGAACCAAGTGTGCAGCAATCTCTGAGGCAGGAACTGTAATGATGAAATTGGCTCTGTGAGGACTAGAGAGCTCAGGGAAGCCATTATATATCTGAGCTGTACACCTTACCCTAGAACCCACACACCCCACATGAATAACAAAACTCAGTTACACACTCAGACCTAGAACCTACTCCCTCACACATACATCATACATCTTAGCCACACACCCAGCCCAGCACCTACTCCCCAACCCTGAGCTGAGGCTTGAATCTGGGGCCTTCATACTTGCTAGCCAAGTGCTTATCAGTGGCTTTGTCCCCAAGCTGAAATCTTGAGTACTGATCTGTTGGGAGTCTCTACTCCTCCCCCATTTTTGGAAATCCTAATTTACCAAGTATTTAGGACAGCTTCTTCCTTTAAGCCTCCAGTTGGACTTTGAATATTTCTACTCTTAAAGGACTTAAGTGACTGGGGTTCACTCTACAGTCTTCTCTTGTTCCCATATTTGTCTTTACAATTGAGCAACTATTTCCTTTAGGTCATTTGATGGCCATGGTCATAGTTGGGCCTGCTGTTCCCTAATGGTTAGACATCTCAGATCATTAGGATCTATTTTCTATGTTTGAAGATTTCATGCTATTTGGCCCATGGGCAAGCATCTGAGAAAGGCCTCAGTGTTTTCCTCGTATGTTCTTCCGTTCCTAGACCATGTTCAGTGCCGAGACCCAACTGATGAAACACCTGTTTGTGACAGTAAGACTGGTGGGCCAGTGACATCATCACATCCTGCTGCTTGTGGGATGGAGGACAGAGGAGCTCTTTGTCTATGTTTGGCTCCTTAGTGCAGTCTTCACTGACTTGCTAGCCAATGATGCAGCTACAAACTTCACTTGGACTTTGCTAATCCTTAATCCTGTTAGCGGCATGCGGATCCTGGGAGTTGTGGTTATCTGATGGATCTGTCTTGATGAAAATAAATCTATGCCATAGGGAAAAATTTTAAATTGTTTTATATGTTTTAAATTTTAAATAATGTGGATAGAAGAGTTAATATGAGTGAAATGGGAGGTAAAACGCAGGGGAAGTCACACACCATGCTTCTTATAAGCTATGTGTTGACATCATTTTCTGTTGCTGGCTCTCATTAGGAGAGCTGCCAGAACACTTGCATAACTTGCATCTTGAAGGACCTGACGCTTCCTTCTTACCCTTCTTGCCTGCCCTGCCCTGCTCCATTTGTTCCTTGATTCAGCTACTACAGGCAGCTCTTTTCTTTTCCTGATGGAGATTGCAGGTGCTCCCCCTGCTCTGACCCTCAGTAAAACAATCTTTAAAGACATACCAACCTGCAACAAAATTGTGGCTCTACCTCTGGTCACTTGTGCGAGGGTCAGCACTGTGGTCTAACTTCCTTTTATCTACATTTGTCTAGGAGCATGTGGGCATGGATGTACCTTCTCAGTACATACGCAACAACAAATGTGCCAGAACTGATGGTCCCTTCAGTCCCTGGTGACTGAGGCAAATTGGTTTCCATCCATGCATTTGCTCGGATCACTCAGGGCCTTCTGGGTAGCAGCTGAGACAATCCCAGTGGAAGACAAGTTTGTCATCAGTTCGCTCTGGTGGAATTAGGACTGAAAAAGCTCTTGCAACTCCTATTTTATACTTGCTGCTCCTGGAAGGATGAATGCATAAATATGGCTTTCATTGTCAAAAACCACACCCAGGCAAAAAAGTTAGCTGAGGGGTTCACCCTGTGGAAACAAAACAGTCCTCAGAGTGAAGCCCCAGGGCCCATGCTGTGTCTGTGTGTCTTGATTTATGTTGGAGAAGTATTCACCGAATAGTGTTTAACTTATACAGCAGAATTTCCAGTAAAATTTCTCATCTTACTATGAGAAGTTTTCAAAGGAGTTTTGTACTGTTGAATATGATTATAGATGGTTGTGAGCTACCCCTCTCTGTGCCTCAGTTTTTCCATGAAAAACTGGAGAGCATTTGCTCTCCTGTCAGTTGTTGGGATGGCTGAGTTAATCAGATCTTCAGACATATCTCTACCCTGCAGTGACTATAAGTTCATGCTTATTAAATATAAACCACTGTGATACCACTATGGAAGAAGATACTTATTGCTTAAAATCATAAAGGATGCCAAGATGCTAGAATGAACTCAGGACCAAATATGCACAGTCATATTAATAAAATCAGACAATGATGACTCTCGCAGGTCACTACACACTTCTCCATGACAGTCCTCACTTCTGTTTCAAACTAATTCTGCTGTACTTGAGGTTGTGCCTCCTCTGTGCTGTGTGGCTGGGATGAAGATAGCAGA
>JANHMN010000013.1:24951725-24989650 GCA_030674055.1 Rhabdomys pumilio
TAACAGTCCTCAGACAAGCCAGTCATCCCACTTGTCCTGTCTGAGCACTGCCTTTCTATGTTCTCTCACTAGGACACAATTGAATTGAGAGTCCAAACTCTCAACTCTCATGCTTTTTCATTTTTTGGTAATGGGAAGTGAACTTATGAAAAGATGAGTTTCAGTGACTCCTTTGAAAAACTGTAGTGCTGGTATTGAACTTGTGACCTTGTGCACATGAGGGAGATTAATATCCACAAGCCTTCTTTTACTTTTATTTTGGGGACAGTTCCACCATGCTGCTTAGGACAGTCCTCCTCCCCTAGCCTCTCAAGGACCTGGGTTTGCCAGGCCTGCACCCCATGACCAGTGTTTGGTGATAATTCTCACTACCCAGGCTTAACTCTGAGCTATGGATGAGAGCAGCTGCCATGAACCAAACCCTGTCCCCAAGCACTCTGCTTCCAGTTCTGTCCTCTACTGCTCCTAGAGACCCTGTTTTGTCTTTTGAAGTCAGAAGGGAATAGATGCATAACATATTTTAGTTTTCTTTAAAATTATTTATCAAATTGAGTTTCTTGGTATTTCTTTTCTTTGCATTAAAAAAAATTTGCATTGCCATTTTGGTCTGCACAGAACAAGGTGGGCAAGACCATCCTGAGGGAAAGCGAGCTTCAACAAGGAGGTTCATAAGTTTGGGGAGGAGGGGATGCTCCTGATGTAGTCACCCCAATATTTATCATCTTCTACATCAAGCCCACCAGTTCTTGTCAGATAAGTCGCAGGGCATGAAGCCAAAAGTGATTCGGGATTGATTTTGTTTGCTTAAATAACAATTTACCTGACCTCAGTTTCAGGATTCAGCATTTCTGGTGTAAATTATTTACAGTAAGAGCACTAAGGCGCGTCTGTGTGGTATGGGAATAAACTCAAACTCAAATTATAGACAGAGGGCACAAAACCATAGCTGTGTGTTTGCAATTTACCGTACAACTGAAGGACATTTCAAGGGCATAATGGAAGCCACAAGATTGGGCTAAGTATAGTTATGACGTGTCAGAAAATGTCCGTTTGTGTGTTCTTCAGACTTCCTGCAGAGCAATGTATGCGGCAGAGTTTAGATCTGTACATTTTCAGATGAGACCAGTCTTCCCTCTAAGCAGGAGTCTGGCAGCTTAGAAAGACAATTCTCTTGTTCTTATATTTTAGGGCTCAGGAAGGCTTACTCATACAATTCATACTTTCACATTCATTTTTTAAAAGAGGCATTTCATTGTTTCTTGGTGAGTCCTATTGCAGAATGTGAAAATATGTAAGATTATGTTAAAATTATTACCATAAAATTGCGGAATGCATTAAACATATAAATGGTTCTTCGTAGATGGCTTGTCATTTAAATGCTTGCACACACATAGGAAACTACTGCTGACTGTTGTCACAAACTTCTTTACCTTCTATTGTTCTTCGTGAGGGGGTACCACGAGATGGGGTAGTAATTGGGATGTAAAAATAAATAAGTAAATAAACAAACAAACAAATACAAAAAACAAAACAAGCAAAAATGAAATAGTGCTTGTAATCCTGACTTCTAAATGGGCACTTTTAGGATCTTGTTTTTAGAAGCTGGATCACAGCTGGAGCCAAGTGCTAACATTCCAGGCCCACATCACCATGCCTGCAAGGAAAGTCATCTTCTCTAATGAAGAGCCCAGGGCTATTGTTAAAGTTCAGTGGGGTAAGATTTGATGACTGAAGCCTGCTAATCTTCATGGGATGATCTGCTTCCTAGCAACAGATGACAATAAAAACAAAGCATCCATGACCCAAGCAACAATCATTCTGCTCCAGATGGAAGCACACTCACAAATCTTTTAAAGTTTGTTTGTTTTACATGTATACAATGTATTTTGATCATATCTACACCCATTTTCCCGTTCCAGCTCCCTCAACTTGATCATGACAAATGATCTTTTGGATGTGTCTATTGTGATTTTTTTCTTTCTTTCTTTCTTCTTCTTTTTTGTCTATATTTGTCAGGGTATTCATTGGACACATTAGCTGGCTTTGGTATCAGGATAATACTGTGTTCATGAAAGCAGTTTGGAGGGCCACCTTCCTAGTCTTTTTTATGGGATAATTTGAGTATTATTACTGGTAAGACTTCTCGGAAGATCTGGTAAAATTCTGCAGTGGCAATCTGAAGAGTTTTTATTATTGCTTCAATCTCTTTTGTGAGTATAAGCCTGCCCAAGTTACTTTTTCTGTTGCTGTGATAAAACACCATGACCAAAAACAACTTGGAAAGGAAAGGGCTTATTTCACCGTACAACTCCCAGGTCACACTCCCTCATCCAGTGAAGTCAGGGCAGAAACTTCAGGCAGGAAGCTGGAGGCAAAAGCTAATGGAGAGGTTGTGAGTGTGTGCTCCTTATGGCATGGCTTCCATGGCTTGCCTAGCCTGTTTCTTACTGCACTCATGACCAACAGCACATATGTGATACCTCCACAGTGATCTGTTCCTTCCTACATCACTCATCAATCAAGAAATTAAAGCAGCACAGACCAATCTGGTGTGGACATTTTCTCGAATGAAGTGCCCTTTTCCAAAATGACTCTAGCTTGTGTCAAACTAACATACATTTGCCAGCTCAAGTTCTGTTAAAGTTAATTCATCATGGGTTAATTTTGGTAAGTAGTATGCACTTAGAAGCTCATCCATTTCTTTTAGATTTGTTTTACTTAGTAGAATAGGTTTTTTTAATGGATTTTATTGGTATCTGTTGCAATGTCTCCCTTTTATCTCTCGCTTTTTGTTAAACTTCAATCTTCTCTCTCTCTGTCTCTCTCTCTCTCTCTCTCTCTCTCTCTCTCTCTGGTTAATTCAGCTAAGAGTTTGTTTATTATTATCTTCTTTTCAAAGAAGCAACTTCATTTCTCTTTTGGTCTTAAGTATTTTCTCCCTATTGCATTAGAGTCTAGTTCATTCTTGTTTCTCCAAGTCAGTTAAGCTAAGCTAAGCTATCTGACATCTCTCAAAGTTTTTGATGTAAGGAGTTATGACAATGAGTGTTCCTCTTATAAATGCCTTCATTGTGTCCCATAGAAGAATTTGTTATGTCGTACAGTCATTTTCATTATAAATTCTAGGAACTGTTTTATTTCCTTCCTAATTTTTCATCTTTCATTGTTGAACAGTACATTGTTTAATCTTTATAAGTTTGTGTACTTTCTCTAGTTTCTCTCCCTTATGATATCTAACTTTATTCTGTTGTGATTAGATAGAATACAAGGAATTATTTAAATCTTTCTAGATTTGCTGAGGCTTGCTATATGGCATAATATGTATTCTCTTTTGGAGAAATTTTTTTGAGTTGCTGAGAAGAGTATGAATTTTGTAGTGTTTTGGTGCTATGTTCTGTAGATGTCTTTTAGGTTCATTGACTTATGGGTTCCCTTAACTCTATGTTTCTCTGTTGTTATCTTTTGTCCTAATGACCTGTCTACTGGTGACAGTGAGGCATTGAAAATTTCCACCACTGCTGTGTTGGATTTACATCAAGTTTATAAAGCTGTGAGTACCTGTGCTTGGTGCATACATGGTTAGAAATGTTATATTGTCTTGAATATGGAGGGAACTTCATTTCTTCCAACTAGTTTTAGTTTGAAATGTATTTTGTTTGACATTAGAATAACTAGCCTTGCTTGTTTCCTATTTCAGTTTGCTTGGAGTGCCTCTCCCCATCCATCCTGTGGTATTTTCTGTCTTTGACAGTGAGGTGTGTTTCTTGGAGGCAGCAGAAAAGATGGCTCCTGCTGTTTTAATCCAGTGAGAATCTGTGTTCTTTTATTGGTGAAATGAAAGCATATTTAGAGTCATTTATTAAAAATATGTGTATTGATTCCTGTAACTTTGTTTATTTTATGGTGTTTTCTTAGACTTGTTTTGATTAACTACTCTGGTATTTTTTGTTTTATCCCTCTTGCCTCTTTGGATTATCTAAACCTTCCTTCAGTCTGAAGCATATCTTCTAGAATCCTCTGTACAGCTGACGTTCTGGCAATATGTTCTTTTAGTATTCTTTTTGTAATAGAAAGTTTTCATTTCTTCTTCAATTTTAATAGATAGTTTTATTGGGTATAATATCCTGAGTTTGGCAGTTGTCACTTTTCAGGATTTGTAGTACATCTTTCCAAATGTCTGTCTCTAACAGTTTCCATGGTTAATTCTGATGTGTCTGCCTTTCCATGGGACTGGGCTATTTTCTTTTGCAACTTTCAGTCTGCTTTCTTTCTGCCCCCATCCAACCGTTTTTAAAACATGTAAGTTGAGATTCTTCTTGGAAAATACTCCGATTGAGCTTGTAAAACACACAGTCAAGTAGCAAGTGAAGGTCTTAAAGGAGTCCAAATGCCAGTAACAGCACAGTGAGCTAGCTAGCATCTCAGGGTGAGCACAGTCACCTTCATGTTAGAGTGAGCCATGGTACATAAGTGTAGCTTGGTACCAAACTATAAAACTAATAATTAACTTCTGTCAAGATAGTAGTATGCCATTTACTTCTAGACTTGGTTTAATTTCTATTATAAAGTCCTTTATGATCTCAGTTTTGGGATAAATTAAGTCACTGTGAACAAAAATACAAAACTACATACCATAACTCCTGTTATTTTAGGGGATGTGCTCTGCCATGTCTACACACAGCTCCAGGGATCAGCCTTACTGAGACGTTGAGGGAATGCAGAAAATACAAACACATGTACACATAGAAAAGCTGTTGGTTTCTGATGGAGAAGTCTCAGGATCTGGAGGCTCAGCATCTTTGTTGTATATTAAATGGGAATGGGGACAGGCTACTGCTAAACAAGAAGTCAGGGTCATTACATGTAGATAAAAAAAAAAGGAAGCAGGGTTGTTACAGACAACTGAACAAGAACCAGGCTTGACTGGTTTCCATAGGCACCATCTCAGTAAGGGAGTAGTCTTACATTGTGATGATATGGGGAAGAGAACTATGTATACAAGTAATAAACATTGTAAACAGGTAGTAAACATTATGACAGTGTGGGGAAGAGAACTATGGTAGACATGTTCTGCACGTACTATCAACATTCACTTTAGGACTAGAAGAGAAGACTTTGTCATTTCCCTTATCCTAATCTGGGAAAAGTTTTGCCATTCCCATGAGTCTGCGTGTTCAGTCCTTGGCCATAGCCATGGCCATGATAGCAACACATATTCAGTCCGGACTACACAATTTCCTACAGTGTTCTAAGAACCTCAAAGGATGTCTGAAACTATGGAGAACACTAAACCCTGCATGTGCTGTTTTTAACCTGTATGCACATACTCCTTGTAAACTTTAACCTACAAATTAAACAAAGTAGGGGATCGTCAATGGTGGCTGATGATCAAACATTGCAGACCGTGGTCTGAAATAACATTGCCAGCCTCGTTGCTCTTGTTCTTTGAGGTCATTATTTAGTAAAATAAAGATACTTGAAAATGAGCAATGTGATGGCATGAAGGGCAATTTGGGGGCAGATGGCAGCTTTGTAACTGGTATGTGGCTATAATACTGAATGGACACACTGGTCAAAGAGGTGGTTCATGGTCCTAAAAGCAGAGCAGGGGGTACAACATAGCATTACTCACAACATGGTATATTTTTTAAAGCTTTGGAATTGTTCATTTTAGCAATTTTTCATTTGACTTTTTTTTTAAAAGAAAGATTTATTTATTTTATGTATAAGCACACTGTAGCTGTCTTCAGATACACCAGAAGAGGGGATCAGATCCCATTACAGATGGTTGTGAGCCACCATGTGGTTGCTGGGAATTGAATTCAGGACCTCTGGAAGAGCAGTCAGTGTTCTTAA
Source organism: Rhabdomys pumilio (assembly GCA_030674055.1). Lineage (NCBI taxonomy): Eukaryota > Metazoa > Chordata > Mammalia > Rodentia > Muridae > Rhabdomys > Rhabdomys pumilio. Next base: position 24,957,582 of record JANHMN010000013.1, read on the forward strand.
CCACTGAGCCATAACTCCAGCCCTCATTTGACTTTTTGATATGGCTACTAAACACAGATAACTGAATTTATGGAGTGGGACATTGTGCATAGGAGGGACTGCTATCTTGTTATTTTGGGGTCAGGAGATCAATGCCCTAAAGGAGTTCTGCTCTTCTCTTTTTTAAAATACATTTTCCAGATATTGTATGCCAGATCTTGACTCCGGGTTTAATATCTATTTAGTGAACATTTAAAAGTAGATGCCAAAATATTGCTCGAGGCACAAAGGGAAAATGTTACTCTTCAAAGAGCTATTTAATTTATCAAATTAGCCTTTTTTTTTCTAATGATATTGCTCTTTAATCTTATCCAGAAAGACGTTTCTGAGCCTGTTAGTAGCCATGATCCTATTCTAATATTTTAAGACTTTATAAATGGTAAGCATGTATGCATTTCATGACTGAATGAAGCATACATCATTTAAGCAAATATCTAATAGTTTGTTGCATATTGTGTCTAGGGGAACCCTCGTGTGCTAACATGGACATATAAGAATGTACAGACTGAAAAGGACTGTAGCAAACATGACCTTCCAATGCAAGTAGGTCACATGACTAATCAAGGCTGTAATTACAAATCCTGTGAGATGTTTAAAAGGAAGACTGTGTCTCAGGGTGACTGCTGAGAATTTGGTAAGGAGTTAAGTAGACAAAAGAGAGAAGTAGTAGAATACAGCAGGGGAGGGGAAGTAAAGGCAATGGACTCTAGCACATCACACCCTCACCAGAAGGGATGGAAAGACTGACTGTGAAGTACTACAACTGTAAGCACTGTGTGATCTTTGATGAGGGACCTAGACTGAGGAGCCAAACAGGACCCTCTGTGTAGCTTCCAGATACATTACCCCTGTATTTGTCCAGAGGATGATGTGAGAACTTGGAAAACTTAGAAAGGAAGCATCACATCTAATTCAGTGCCAACTTGGTGGTCAGTATTGTCCCATAAATGTAAGAGGGTTGTTGTCTAACTAATGCTGTCTGTTGTTTTCAGTCTCAAGTCCCTGTGGATGTTTGAGAATGAGACATGTGTTTTTTCATAAATTAATACTATCTACATTGCTCACTAACAACTGTACCCAACCTCCAGAGAAAGCCAACATGGCTGGAAGCTGGTAAATATCCCCAGATATTTTCATTAATGAATTCTGTAAAAGAAAACCCTGTGACTCCCTTCTCTGTATTTGTTCAAGTTTATTTTCCTTTAGACACTATAGACTTCTAGTTGTTGACTTTTACCGCTCAGGATGTAAGAGTATGACCTTTTGACATTTATTAACTAGTTCTTTTCTACTAACCTAGAATTTTCTTTGTTGGTTCATTAGCATAGAAGCACAGGTTGCCTTTGTCATTTCTATGTTAGCATGAGCCATGGAAGGAAGTTGATCAATGAGAATCTTCTGAGAATTACATCATGAATAAGCTTCCTTGCTTTGAAAGTTCTATACACTCAGTGTGGTGGTTTGAATATGCTTGGCCCAAGGAGTGGCACTATTAGAAGGTGTGGCCTTGTTGGAATAGCTGTGGCCTTGTTGGAGGAAGTGGGTCATTGTTGAAGTGGGCAATGAGACCTTCCTCCTAACCACATGGGAGCCAGACTTCTCCTGTTTGCCTTTGGAACAAGATGTTGAATTCTCAGCTATGCCTGCCTGGGTGCTGCCATGCTCCCGCCTTGATGACAATGGACTGAACCTGTAAGCCAGCACCAATTAAATGTTGTTCTTATAAGATTTGCCATGGTCATGGTGTCTTTTCACAGAAGTGAAACCCTAACTAAGACATTCAGAATAATGAACTCTTCCACCAAATAGAATAGTCTTCATGGTTCAACCCATTCTTTATCATTTTAGGAATAAGGTGAAAGACAGCTGTGACTGCAAAAACCTGTACCAAAATATGTAGCTGGCTAATACTCATCTAATGATACTTTTGAGAATCTAATTTTAAAATTAGGATTGAAATACTTTTTATAGTCTTAGTAGAAGTCCAAAAAAAAAAAAAAAAAAAAAAACTAACCCAGCTATACAGTTGATTTAAAAAGAAGAAAATGCCCAGTTATCATATATTTCTAAAAATGTGTTCACTGCATTATAATAATTGCTTGGTATCACCAAAGACCATGTTTCATAAATGGTACATGTTAGGATTTAGTAAATATCTCTTTCATTTTTAATACTTTTAGGGGTTGAATGAAGAGAGTTAAGACTTCAGCAACAGTGGCCTTCAGGCATAGAATCAAACCAAATTAGTGATGATAATGATGATAATGATGATGACATAAAAAGTTTCTTTCTTGTTTTCATAAAGTGAAATCAAATTACATTCAAAATGCCTTAAATGAATTCCAGACAAGTTGTTGGAATAAAACCAATGTTACTATTGAATGTGAGCACTAAATCAAGTTGTCATTTTTAGGATATTGTAACTTTCCTAATGAAGAGCAGTTACATTTCTATAAAACCAAGCACGCAGCCTTATGATGCAAAATATTCCAAAGTAGATGAAAAGCTTGACTTACTCAAATTTGACTATTAATATTATACCCACACACATAGTTTCTTAGGCCAGTGTCACCTACAATGTTTTATCAATGTGTGATCTTTTGATATATATTGATGAATGTGTAACATGTCTTTTAATGTAAGTAATTAATCTAACATCATTATTGAAGAATCTTGATTCTTCTTGTACATTGAAATAAAAGAAGGTTTAGGTAGCATCCCTTAAGTTTTTCTGTTGGCTTGTGTGCAGTAAGGATGCCTTTGTACCAGGAAGACTGTGAAAATAAAACAAGACAGACTCATTTCCCACTTACATCAGCTGAATCATAACACATGCCCTAAACGTTTAGTCAGTGTGCTGGTATACTGACTTACTGGTATAGTGTACTTACTGAGGTATCTCATAGACAAGAGCCAATATTAGTAGAGAGTTTGTCAATGTAATCTGCTGATTCCCTGTCCTGCAGTCAACAGAACTCGACATCTAGTTTACACTTAGAATTGTAGTTTTTGTCTTTGAGTCATGGCAGTAAAATTTTCAATAATGAAAGCATTCCAAATGTATTATGCTTTAGTGATGGTAATAATGGTGTTTTGTACTCAATAATATACAATATCCATGGAGTTCACAGTTTCATTTATGTTTTAAAGTTTCAGTGACCAACTTCATATCACAAGCTGTGTTTATATTTTTTAATGATCCATGTACGTAATTCTGAGAAAAGAAAAATTTTAAGATGTTGCTATTACGATGAAACACATTTGTTTGTTTATTCAGTGTCAACTAGACAGGGCATAGAATCACCAGGAGACCAGCTTCTGGACATGTTTTAATGGAGTTTCTAGATTGGATTAATTGAGGTAAAAGATCTAACTTAAATATGGACAACATAATTTCATGGGTAAAGACAATGAGAAAAAGAAAGTGAGCTGAACACCAGCCCCTCCCCTACCCCGTTCTCTGACTGAGGATAAAATGTGTCCAGCTGCTCCATGCTCTGGCCACCATGTCTTCCCTGCTGTGGTGGGTCATTCCCTCAAACAGATCTTTCCTTTCTTCTGTTGCCTTTGCCAGTTATTTTCTCATAAAAAAGAAAAGCAATTGTCTTAGTTACTGCCCTTTTGCTGTGAATAGACACCATGGCCAAGGCAACTCTTATGAGAGAAAGCATTTAATGTGTCTGGCTTACAGTTTCAGAGTCTTGGTCTATTATCATCAAGGCAGAGAATATGGTAGCAGGCATAGCAGGCATGGTGCTGTAGACGTTGGGAACTACACCCTGTTCTATGGGCAGAGAAGGGGGCACACTGGGCTGTGCATGAGCTTTTGAAATCTCAAAGCCCAACCCCAGTAATATTCTTCCTCCAATAAGGCCATACCTCCTAATCCTTTTAATGTTTTCAAATAGTGCTATTTCCTGGTGATTAAGTATTCAAATATCTGAGTCTATGCGGGCATCCTTATTCAAACCACCACAGCATCCAGTACAGACATCTTAACAACATTAATGCATTAATTAATAATTAATTAATCAATTAATTAATAATTAGTCTTCAGCTTTTATGAATATTTTCTAGTGTATAGATCTTCGCCCTCCTTTCTTAAGTCCACTCTCAAGTATGTTCTATTTGAGGCTATTTTAAAAGTGATTCTTACTTAATTTCAGTTTCAGATAGTTTGTTATTAGTGTATTAGAGGACACTGGTTTTGGTATGTTGATCTTGTAACTTGTAACTAAAGAGTATTATTGTTGTTGTGGTGATGGTTGTTGCTGTTGACTGAGTCTGATTAGAATCAAGGAGCTAGATTATGAAAAGACTTCAGAGGATAATTAATCCGGGGTGGCTCAGTCAAGCAAAACATGTCTGAATCTATGAAATAATGCTAGAAACTGAATTTGAAAAGAAAAAGAATTCCATCCCAAAGGATATCAAACATCCATGCAAAGCACTACTCAGAGTTATTCAGTTACAGTCTGAGGCGTATCTGCTGGCCACTCACTAAATCCCCCTGTACCATTCCAGAAGCTGTCAACATGGGAGTTCAAAAAGAATAGCAATGAAAACATAAATCCTTGTTCTCAAGGAGCTGATATTGTGCAATACTAAAGATGTATCAAAATGAGCTTTGTAATATTTTAATGGTAATAATTACTAAGAGAGGCTGGAGAGATGGCTCAGAAGTTAAGAGCACTGGCTGCTCTTCCAGAGGTCCTGAGTTCAATTCCCAGTAACCACATGGTGGCTCATAGCCATCTGTAATAGTATCTAGTGCAGTCTTCTGGTGTGTCTGAAGGCAGCAACCATGTACTCATATACATAAAAATAAATAAGTAAATCTTTAAAGATATAATTACTAAGAGAAATATCTGGAAAAGGAGAAATTCAGTACCAAGATCAACCACAGTTAGAACTTCTCATAGGGAGGTCATGGAGACATGCATGTACAAGGAAGGTAGGGGCATCTTCCTCACATGGTGGCCCTGTTTGTACAGAACTCTCTGTCTTCCTTGCATGAGGTGTTATCTGTGTTCTACTTACTTCCAAATCACACACTCCATAAAGGCATTTCCACAGGGATGGAATGTTATGTAGACTGAAGGAACATATGAAGTAGGTTTGTGGCCACTCTGACTGTGGGCTTTTACCTTCCACACCTCAGAGTTCTCAGATAACAAGCAACAAGATAAAAAAAAAATAAGTCCAGGGGAGACTACATGACCTCCATCGAGTTTTTAATCAGGGCTGCCAGGCCACGCAGGGGAACAGTTTTGGTGATTTCCTTCTTTATGGCCCTTTTAACTACCAAAGCCCAGCCTTTCCCCGTCCCCAAGGCCCTTTTGTGAGTAGGCACTAATGCTGACCTGGGTCTGAAGTAATTCGACTTTATTTCCAGAAACACTTTTCTGTTTCAGTGGCAAATTTCAATTCTGTCTCAAAATCCAGTGAAGCGGGCATTTGTTCTCCAGAAGCTCTTCAGCTTCGGCAGTCTCCCAGCCCCCTCTGGCCTCCATTTCCTTCACTCTCCCCTTTTCTTCCTTTGCCTCTCCTCTCTTTCCTCCTTCCCCCTCCTCTCATTCTTTCCTACTCTCATTATAGAATAATCACCATCCTTGAAGCATCTCCACAAGCATTAGAATAATCTTAATAAACTTAGTCAACTTATTAAATCTTAGGAGAGACCCAGAGAAAGAAACAGATACAATAAAACTGGAAAGGAACATATAGATATGCTCTCATAATCTCATACTAAAATTATTGTACCTGTGCTCACATACATGCCACTAACTGTTGATATTTTTCCAATCAAAGTTACTCATTAAAGTGTGTTTGTGTATAGAGTAGAGTAGGTAGTATCAAGAAATGGCTCAGTGGCTAAGAGCATTGGCCCGTTCAACAGAGGACCTGGGTTGGGTTCTCAGAGCTTTACATGGCGGTTCACAACCATCTCTAACCCCAGGTCTAGGGGATCTGACATTGTCTTCTGATCTCTACAGGCACCATGGATACATGTAGGGCATACACATACATGGAGGTGCGTACATACATCCATACACATAAAATAAAACAAGTCTCTTTTTTAAATGGGAATTTTATGATTAAACTGTAGCTAGCTAATCAATAAAATGACTGTAAAGAAATCAGTGAATGCGCTGGGGAGATTACTCAGTGAATAGCAGCACCCACTGCTCTTAAAGAAAACCAGGAATTGGTTCCCAGCACCCAGGATGAGCGGCTCAAACTTCTTGTAACTCCAAGCTCTAGGGATTCTAGCATCCTCTTCTGGCCTCTGTGGGTATCTGCATTTATGTGAAAAAAAATCTGCACATAGACACATGCAGAATTAAAAAATAAAATCTCTTAATGAAACATCAGTGACAACATTGTGGGAGCTATTTGGAGGTTTTCTGACTGTTTGCTAGGGCCACAGTGGACAGGGAGAGGTCAAAGAAGGAAACTCTGGTCTTGATTCTCCATTTAACCAGCCACAAGTTCTCAAGGTCATGAGTGCTTTTCCAAGACTCTTGTGAAGGCCAAGTTAAATCTTGGTTTTTTGAAACAGTTTCAACAGTGTAAGAAACCTTATTATATTAAGTGGAAATGGTCACTTAGTGATATTGTAAAGTGATCTATGGTTTAAAAAAATATAACTTGGGCTGCAGATTGAGCTTGGAGGTTAAGCACTTACTTTTCTGGCTTGTGTGAGACATTACGTTTGATCTCCAGGTCCACAGGCAATAAGAATAATTACAATTGATATCTCCTTAGAGACACAGACCTTGATAGTGTCAGCATATATTTAATAGACTAAACTGTATTTGCAGCAAATTGTCCCCTCCCAGATGAAGAAATAGCCAAGGACATCAGCAATATGGACTGGGATCAGAGAGTTTGGCTGAAATGGCAAAAGATAGTGAGATGATTTCTGCCTCTGTCTCTTTCCCTTGGTCCTTGTTTTCCATCCCAGCCTTCAAGATTGCATTTTTGTCTGTGTCTCTGGTTCCTCTTCCACTGTACCGTAGACTCCTTCAGAGAAGAGTATGTCTCTCTCTCTCTCTCTCTTTTTTTATGCCTTCTTCAAGCACGGTGCCTGGCACATAGAACACACTTAGCCTTTTAAGGGTCAAAGCTCCCAGTATACACCACCTACTGTCCCAATGCAATTAGCTAGACCGCACTAATTTACAACAGAAAAATAGGTGTGACTTGCTTCCTAGCTCTCTGGCTGTAGTTGTACATAACTGATCTTCTCTTTCCAATATTAACTCTCACTAAAACAAGCGGACAAAGCCAGTATCATTAGCAACCCCTAACAATGTAAATCAAGTTCAGTCCATGGCTTAGTAATTTTTTTAAAGAAAACATTTATTTCCTTTAACTTTCCTAAGATTCGATTAAAGGAAGACATCTCAACTGCTTCAATCTTGCTAATCCAATATGTTTTTCACGAAACCCTTGGGAATGCATTCTTCCTTTCCAAGGACACTATGGGAAAGCTGCATGTACTTGATTGTTAGGTTCAGTATCAGTGACAGTCATTTGGGAGGTCGTAAACCTAGCCATGAAAGAGACTTCCCAGACCACATCAGTATCTGTGCCCTGAACATGTCTCCCTTCCTGCTAGGAAATCTGCAGTAATTCCAGGTCAGGGGTTGGGAAGAAGACACCATGCTCTGGCCTCTGGTGCTCACTTGGCTTTGCTATCCATGTGATTGCAGAAGCCCTTCTACTAGGTGTGCGTAGAGTCATGGCCAGGGTCACAATTTTCTGGAATTTTATTTTTATATGGAAATAACAGGACAGTGTGCGTCAGGGCTGATGCTGCCAGTTCCTATCAGAGAAATAGAGTCCAGTTCTATCTGTCTCTTCTCTCTATTCATGGACTAAGGAGAGTGGGGTTAGGGATGCTTGGAGCCCTTCTGCCAGCCCTGGCTATGAAATACAGTCCTTAGATGATCCCTAGGAAAAGCATTTAAGAACTAGGATGTTTTCAGCCCAGCATCTTTCCTTATACATATTTGAGAATAGTCAGGCTGGTATTTATGTAGAGCTTGTTGGGCTGTTGGTGTTCAGGGTGCATAGGCAGTAGACTCATCCATCAAGGCCTAGACTAGTGTTCATTTACACCACTACAAACTTATAGGAAATGAGAGGGAATATCGGCATTTGAATTATGAGTCAAAAATACTTCAATTTTAATGATTACTTCCTTGGATATTTTATCTCGAAATAGATATAACTACAATTTCTACTAACCCATAAGGGACTGTGTCTGTGTTAATACTCAGATTTTTAATATTAGATTTACTTTTACGGACTTGTGGTCTTGTATGACCTAGATCCGCTCCCTCTGTTTTCTGGAGTAGATTGTAGGTGATTTTCATCAAACCAACCTACTTGCACATGGTGACTGTTCCTGACAGGTTATGACACTTTCCTGTATTTTCCCATGGCTGTGAAGGTGCTTCTGAGTGTGTGCCACTGATTTGTGTATTTTCTGTATTGTTACCACGCACATAAGTTGTAACAACCGCCTAACGTCAGCTTCTTCCCGAATGTTCACTGAACGAGAGAAGCCTGTCTTTGTGAACCGTTACTAGAAATTGTTCTGAAGTTTAAAGAATGGATAAGCCACAGCTTTGTAACTGCTTTCAGACCATTTCCCCTTTAAGGGCTAAATCTGCATATGAATTTTTTTCCCACAGCACTTAGTAAGGATTTCTACTCTGTACCAAACAATGCTCTCATATTCCTCACGCTCTGTAATGAACATGTGGACTCTGAGCACTTATTCTAGTCAAGAAACTACACAATCAAATCTATCAACTTAAAAACATCACCAGTGCAACATACTAAGAACCAGTCATTTCAGTAGCAATATTTGGCAAGAATTACATTAAGTCAAAGAATTGCATTTTTTGAGAATTCATTCTGTATACTTAAAATGAATGCTAATATGATAATATGAGTTACATATAATGAAGATTTGATTATTAGAGAGTTTGGGGTCAGAAAACAAAATAGTTCAGTTTTAAATGGTTGAGTGCAATCATAATGTTATCATGTGATTGCAATAATATACCCATTTATATTTTAATTGGTCTGATACATTAAAAGCATGTTTAAAATACAAAGCTAGGTTGGTGAGATAGATTAGTGGGTAAAGGCACTTGCCACCAAAGTTGACAACCTGAATTAGTAACGAGGACCCAAACTATGGAAGGCAAAGATGGACTCCACAAAGTTCTCTAATCTCACAGTGCCTTCTGTGGCATGTGTACACACACCTACCACTCACATAAAATGAATTACTAAATAAATATAAGAGTATTTTTTAAGTGCAAAGGTTGACAATATGGCTGAATATTTGCGGATGTCTTTGAAATCTCAGTGTAACCCCTCTGCAGTCTTAAGGCATCTGTATGATCGTTGGTGCTTTGTTCATTAGGGTTTCTATTGCTGTGATAAAACACCATGACCAAAAGGAACTTGAGGAGGAAAGACTTTACTTGTTCTTGTAACAAATCCATGACTGGGGGAAGCTGGGGAAGACCCCCGGAGGCAAGAGCTGTTACAGAGAGTGTGGAGGGCTGATGCTTACCTGCTTGCCCGGTTTACATCTTCTGCTTCCTTTTAGCACCCAGACCATCAGCCCAAGGGCAGCCCTGCCCACTGTAGGCTTGGTCCCTCGACATCTATCATAGATTAAAAAAAAAAGACGATGAAAGAAAGAAATATACTCCAGGCTTGCCCAAACACTAATCTAGTGGGGGAATTTCCTCAATTGATGGTTCCCTTTTTCAAAAATGTCTCTCCTAGGGGCCATAATATTAACTATTCTAGCCAGGCATGTGGGCACACATCTTCAATCCCAGCACTCAGGAGGCAGAGGCAAGTGGATCTCTGTGAGTTTGAGGCCAGTCTGGTCTACAGAGTGAGTTCCAGGATAACTAGGGCTACATAGAGAAATTCTGTCTTGGAAAAAATTAACCAGCACAGAGTTGGTTAAATTTCTGACATCATATTTTGTTTTTTACTCATGCTGTGTTTTTTTCTTTTAACTGTTTTTTACTTTCTCTTAGCATTAACTTTTTAAAATTAATTTTATCTCAGTTATTGGTTTATTATCTAAAGTCACTTTATTATTGAGTGGTTTTCTTTGACAATTTTCTGTTCATCAAGCCCTCTCCTCAGTGAAAACCATGAGATAGAAATGTAACAGTTATCCCTTCCTGGCCTCTCTGTTATTATGGCCATAATTGCTTACCTATGTTGTAAAGCCTAGGCTGCATGGTTACTGTAGGTGTCTGAACTGTCAGCTTTCAAGAGGGTAAAGTCTCTTTTAGTCCACATGGTCACCATGGCCCAGCATGCCTCCCTTCTCTGTGGCCCTACATTTTCATTTAGTGTCATTTTCTTCTATCTATTCTTCTATTATCTTTCTTCTGTACATTTTCTGTGAGTGAGTTATTTTATCTTATTTTTAGTCTAAAGAAGTCTGTTTCACTGTGTGTGTGTGTGTGTGTGTGTGTGTGTGTGTGTGTGTGTGTGTGTAAGCCAGAGGTCAATGTCAGGTGTCTTTCTGAATCATGTACTATGTTATTTTGATAAAGCCTCTTGCTGAATCTGGAGCTCTTCAGTTCAGCAGTTATTAACTGGATAAGAAGCTCAAAACATCCTTCTGTCCCTGCCTCCCCAGAACTAGAGTTACACACGTGCACTGCTATGTCTGTCCCTCCCCCTGCCCCCAGGCTGTGAGTGCTTAGGATCCAAACTCAAGTCCCCATGCTCAAGTCCTATAAGGACCTTAATGCCAGAGCCATGTCCCCAGCCACACAGCTTCATTTTTTATTAATATTTTATATAATATACTCCTGGCATCTTTACATGCAATTTCTTTATTTTTTCTTTTACTTGAAAACTGTATGTTTTTACCACACAGAATTCTTAGAGTTGACAGTTGAATCTTTTTTTTTTTTCTGTCAGTCCTTGAAAACTATTTTGTGGCTTGCCTTTCTCCACCATGATTTGAGATAAAATCCTTGTTATTTGAAGTAGTGTGCTCTTTATATATAATAACTCCTTTTTTTCACTGTTTCCCAAAAGATGGCTCATCATGAGAGAGAGCTTGTTTGTTTATTTATCCACTCTATTATCTCTTTGCTTTTCAGATGAATTGAACTCTATGAATCTTTCCTTCAAATTCATCATGCTGACATGGCATTCTTTCTTTTCCTATTAACCCTATCGATTACATTTTAATGTTTTTTAAATAGAGCTTAGTTTTGTAGCTTCTGTTTGGGTCCTTGTGAAAATGCCTTCTAATATTTGTTGAGATTTTCTATTATCTTGTTTGGCTCAGAATAATTAATCATTGCTTGTGGAAGCAGATCACACTGCTTTAAGATTCTGTGAGCTACAGCCAAGAACTAGTATAGCTTAGCATTGGTTAGCTGATGGTCATTCATGTTTGACATTATAGTTTTCCCATTTATCATAGAATAGGTGGTTTTTAACTGTACCATGAATGTTTTGGACTTAATATTTGAAATTCTATATATTTTAATATTCTTTCTTCTTTTTTCAACCAAGTAGAGCCCTTGTTAAGTATAGCATGAGGAATCATGTAATCAGCTTCCCACTCAACACTGGCCATACCACCTTGGCATGCTGAAGATCTGCCTTGCTTGTGACTGACAGACAGGTAGGAGTTCAGTATTCCCCTGGACCCTGCTCATAGTGTCTTAATGAATAGGTGATGCTATCTCATTCCATTCTGTTACCCCCCTACCCCCAGTGTGATGTAAGCTTGGTCCCTTGCTAATACATGGAAGAAAAGTGATACCTTCCTCACTCTGTGATTGCGAGAGCTAGAAATGAGCTTACAGTTTGTAAGTAGCATGTTTGATTTCTATTGTTACCTAGATACAGGGTCCTATAGCCAAGGCTGGCCTTTCTCACACAATCCTGAACCTCCTGGGTTCTGGGATCAGAAGTAGGGTACTGGGATTAGAAGTGGGGACCACCACATCCAGGTTTACCTTTGTCTTCAAAGATATTCGCGTAGGCTATCAAAAGTGTGAGGTGAGAGCTTTTAAGTATTTTTCCTGGTTCCTTAAAAATGCTCCTTTGCCTTGACTCAGATAAACATTTGGTTCCTGGTTTTCACTTTATCCCCTTATGTAGCGTCCCTCTGGATGGTTTTCAAGATCAAACCAATTTTCCTTGGTTTAAAGCATTTAAATATAATATGCTGCAGAATCATTTTCCTCCTCTTTTTTTTATACCTTCAATTCACCGAGCATGGAGATCTCATTTATAACCTCATCACATTTGGACAGTGTTGCACTGCTCTCAGAGTCAAAGGTCAAATTCTACAGGTTCTCTGCCACTCAGCTGTTCATACTTGGGCGGTGGAATTTTAACCTTTATTGGTTGATTTCTTTCCTCACCGCGTCTCAGCATGCATGGTTCCTGCTCTTATATTTTCTCATTTGCTTACCTGTGATCTTGCAAATTCTAATCTGATATTAATCCCGTTTGGTGTTTCTTTTTATCTCAGATAGTAATAGTTGGTGTCCTAGATTTGCCTTCTTATATCTTGTCTCTGGCTAATTAACATTTGAACATGGGGGCTGCATTCGCAATAATCGTTTTGATGTTCTTATCTGCTTGTCTGAGCCCCTGTGAAAGTTCTTCAATTTCCTTTGACTATTTGCTAATTAAGAGCCGTGCTTTTCCGTTTCCTTATATGCTTTGTAACTTCAACTGGGTGCTCACATTATACATTCTCCCACTAAAAGTGAGGAATGCTATTGTGTCGTGAACATCCTTTTTAGGCTCTATTTGGAATGCTACCATCGAGAGGCATTAAAACCCTCTGAAGTCTTGCTTTCAGAAATTCTAGGCTGGGGGCAACGTGGCATCACTGGCCCTGTCTATCAGATGGGTACTCTACTGTCTGATCTCTTCAGGGCTTCTTCAGATTGAGTGACTTCCTGTCATGTATGCTCAGTCAGATACACAGGTCTCTGGGCCTTTATGCACTACCCACCACCAACTAAGACTCATCCCCGTGAAGGATAATTTTCTTTGTCCCCCTATATGCTCTACTCTGGGTCCTTGTGGTACTGAGAAATCCCCCTAGATAGCACAGGCTTCCCTCACCTCCCTACCTCTCCGCAGTGTTCTTCTGTGACAGAAATCCAAGTGTAAGCTAAGTTTGCTCCATTTCTTGTCTTTAGTTTCAGGAACCACCATCATTTGTGGCCTGAGAGCCATCGTTTCAAAAATATTCCATACTTATCTCTTTGTTTACTCTGGATTGTCTAAGTGAACGAATGAGCCTGGATCCCTCGACTAGCCTTTGCCTGAGCACAGACATTCTCAGATGATTTTAAAGTTATCATTCCTCTACTCTTGCCTCTGAGGCTGTGTTTTGGCTAACTGTTCTGCCTTTTTACATAGTCTAATTTTTCTCCAAGGCTAATTTTAGTGTGCTTGACTTTCACTATAATACATGGGTCTGTGCTCTCTTCTGTTCATTCATTATTATTTGTTTTTTCATCAGGCTACTATATTAACTGTAAACAGTGACCACCTCTAGTCAAAGCTGGAAAGTGTGTATGTAATATCTATTTGATTAATATTTCGATTTTCCTTTTCATTTGGAATTCTGACAAGGGGCTTTGTCCTTTGTGCTGTACTTTGACAAATTTTCATCTTTAATCATTAGTCACTTTTCTCTCTCCCTTGTACCCAAAACAGTGTTAGTGATAACAACTATTATATTTAACTGTTTACATTTTTATATTCTTTGCGAACTTTTTCTTCTTTGAAGATCCTTAAAGATGTGCTGTCATGTTGATCTTTTGTCCCCTACTTACATTTATGTAAATATGTAAAAATGAAAAGTTTTCTGCACGCTATGTTCTAATTCTAGCGACTCAAGTCTTAGCAGGTACTTTGGGTTTCCTGATGTATTATTTTAGATTCTTGGGTGTTTTGATATTTTTAATTTTATCTTATTTTGAGAGATTTTTCATAGAGAAATACTCAGAGCTCATTAGGACTTTTATAAGATAAGGTTGTGGCATAAAGAAAGTACCCAGTGGTCTGAGCCCACCTTATCATCAATTACTAGTCATTTAAGACCACGTGTGCTATGTCTTCAAGACCGTGTGTGTTGTGTGGATTCTTGCAGCAAATCTGTGCCTAGACGTGAGTTCCTGGGCATGATGCTTTCCTCCTTGGAAGTCTTCTTCATGGTAGATTCATTTTGAGGTGAAAGTTCTAGGTAGGTGGGGAGCCACCATATAGGATCTCATTTAGCTGTGTCCATCTGAGCTCCCTGCATTGGGTAGGGCTTGGGATGGGTAAAGCAGTGCAGGCACAGTCTTTGATTACCATTACCAAAGCAAGGCAGGTATTTCTAGAGTCTACTCGGGTTTGATCATTCACAGATTCTTTACTTTCTTTTCAGGTAATCGATGTACTTACATGATCTCTCCAAATACTGTGCTCAACATTCTTTAAGATTAGTTTTTAGGAAATCTAGTTGGATATGATCCCTCCAAATGGAAGTCATTTATGTGTTGATATTAAAATTTCTAGACAGTTGGTATATTAAATTAATTTTGTAACTTTGTAGAAAGATGCAAAAAAATTGGTCATGTATAACTAGTGGGCTGGGTTTTTTTGTTGTTGTTGTTACTAACAAGTTCTTGAATTTTAAAGAAAATTTTGACACGTTTTCTTTCTATAACTGCCCCCCCCCCCCCACTGTGTATTGATGAAAACCCATCTCTTCAGATACATGAGCATTACTGACTGGGGCAAGGATGATGATACCAGCAGGTTCAGCACACTTGTTTTGGCGTCCTAGAAGCACTAACGTTAGGACCCAGTGACACTGCATAATTTCATTGCTTGGTTGCTAATGATTCAGTCTATTAGGGAGAAGAGTTTAGAGTTTTTTCACTAGTTCGTGACAGGACTCTGCCTTTTGCTTACCAATTTGCACATCTAGAGTACCATGCTTCCCACAAATGAGCACTCACTTAAACATTTATTTGAATGGATTAAAAACCTCTGTGTTTACGACAAGGCTGAGTAAAGCTTTCCTTAAAAATGTGGTGTTATCCTAGGGAGTATTGGCCAGCTCCTCCTGGAATTTTGTCTTTCTGAGGCAGACAACTGGCTTTTCTTAATGAAAATCAGAGAACATATATGCACGTCAGACTGCCTTTGCCCAAGCTTTTAGAGTTAATGACTCTTGTATGTAAACTTTTTTTATTACACATGTATCGCTTTTACGGGAGTAGCAGAAATTCCTTTTGCAATCTCCTCATGGGTTCCAGCTTATCTCTTAGAACAAATGCATGTACGGCCAATGAGCTAAGTGGAGGCTCAGATTAAAACTTTTTATACCACATAAAATAAAGGTCATCAAAGGACCCAGTTTCTGGCATCTTCTCTTGCATGGGTATGATATGGGTATAATCTCATTTTAGGACATGAATTTCTACTGCCTCATTGTCTTTTTCATGCTTTAGGAACTTGCTTTATGGAAAATCGTCATTGTTCAGTGTAAATTATTTTTTTAAGCTCGCCAACAATTCTTTCTGTGATCACGGAGACTCAAAATACATAATATATTGTTCATCATAGATAAAGTCTTAATAATTACTATTTTTCTTTTCTTTTTTAATAGTCTTTGGAATTATTCAAAGCTAATTAAAACTCAGAGTTAAAAATATAAAATCTGGATCAACTTCCTGAGACCTCTCAAGGAGACTGATTTATGAGTCCTTCCTTCCTCTGTCTGGCCCTGGATGTTGGCAGAAGTCAGTGCTTAAAATAGGTGTTTGGATGTGGCCAGACCGTGATTTCTATTAATACCTAATAGATGTCTAGTGTATTCACTTCTTCATGTTTTATATTTCTGCAGATTTTTACAAAGCATTCTTCCCACTATTCTTCCAGTTGGGCTGAGAACCACTGGAAATGGAGATGCTCTCGTAAGGCCATTACAGAGACGGATGCCCAGGCTTGCAGCCACACTCACAGTTAGTCTAATGTGTTGGATTACAATTTGACCACATGTCCTCTGATCTCAAATTTGGCCCTCTTTCTGTTAGTCCATGGCTGCTTTACTTCCTATTTGGGGGAATTCGGTAGCTTAACTCATTATAAAATGGGACCTTTATATGCAGTTTCCAGTGCCCACATACTTATTAGATGTAAAAGCCAGCCCTGCATTTCTGAGACCTATTCTATAGAACTTCCTGTGGAAAGCTAATTTTATTTCTTTTTTTATCTTTTTGTCTTCTCTCTGAAAGCCACTATTTGTGTGGTTTTCTTTTTTGGTTTTTTGAGACAGAGTTTCTCTATATAGCCTTGGCTGTCCTGGAACTCACTCAGTAGACCAGGCTGGCCTCGAACTCAGAAATCTGCCTGCCTCTGCCTCCCAAATGCTGGTATTAAAGGCATGCGCCACCACTGCCTGGCCATTGTATGGTTTTCTTGTGTGCAGCATTAGTGCAGTTTTTAAAGGACAACTTTCATGTGACGTACCACAGTCCAAACACCACCTTTGAGAGTGATGAGTATCCCTCAGCAACATACCCAGTAGTTGGTCAAAATCCAACTACTGTAAACCCCCATGTAATGTGCATGGCTGAAGACAGGTAATATATTGGCATGGTTAACAAGCTGTCCTGGGAGTACTTTACCAAGAGGCTTAGGCCTCAAACCAAGGGAAAATTTCTCAGGCCTCCCCATGCTTGCAGTGAGCACTTACCAAGGAACGTCCTATCCAATTCATCTTCATGGGATCCTGGCTCCACTGAGGTGTTCTAAGGAGCAGTGTTTAACTGTGTGCCATCTCCTGGCCATTACATGTAACTTTCTAATAAACAGTTTACTCTTCATCGACTAAATACTCATCTCTCTTTGTGCTAGTGAGCTGGACCACGTGCTCTAGTTATCTCTGTGGATAAAACAGCACACCCTAAAATAAAGTTGTAACTGAGGTTAGGACCTGCGCACACCTCTGGGCTAGAAAGGGAGAAAGCAGTAGAATCCAGGTGTGTTGGCTATACATTTGTGATCTCGTTACAGAGGAAGCTGTGAGGCAGGAGAATTGTTAGTTTGAGGCCAGCTGAGTAGGCTACATAGCAAGTCCCAGGACAGCCTGGGCTGCCTAGCAAGACTTTGTCTCAGCAAACATAACCAAAATATTTAAAGAAAGATAAACAAGTCTGGATAGCAGGCTAATGGTGGACTCAACGGGGAAGGAGAAGCTGGGGGAGGTGACCTTGTAGTTTCTGGCCAGAGCAGCTACTAGAAGGGATGCTTGCTGGCTTTGTCTGCAGCTCTGTAGTCCATGTGAAACCCAGGAAAACATTGTTTGTTTGTTTGTTTGTTTGTTTGTTTGTTTTTCTTATCTCTAAAAAGATGCATTTCATTCGTTTTGCTTTTGATCACTTGCCCTGTAATGGTGACATCTGGCTTTTTTCTTCCTGAATTTAAGCATAAGAATTCCAGCCCTAGCCATTCTAGTTTGGGCAAAAACTTTCACAACTTTGACAGCTCTGTGCTGTCAGCTCTCTGTGGCCAGGAGAAGGTAGCGGAATGAAGGCGTCCTGGTAAGGAAGGCTGGCCTATGAACAGCTTTCTAGCAAGAGCTCAATACTGTTAGCTTGCTTGTGACTCATCCACCCCAAGATGTATTGTGAGTCTTCCTTTCATCCCCGGCCCCTCAAGTTAACTTTTAAGGAATACACTGGAAAGTAATCTCACTGAGTTCATTCTCCTGGACACATTGCTAAGCAAGCTTCTGCAAGCTCAATGTGGGATTATCAGTAGTAAAGTTTGCTTTGCTTTAAGAAATAAAATAAGCCAATGTTGATGCTGCTGTGTCGGAACTCTCCAGACCAGCTCTGACAGGGCAGAAGCAGTGTTTTGAGTTCTAGAAAACCACAGGGGTGGTGCCAGAATCAGTCCTGTAGGCGGAGTCACTGCTGCAGATCAGCTCCTGGCCCTGAAGAGTGGAATTGTGGGTCTTCTGCAGTGACTTCTAGGGTTGTTTCCAAAGATCTCAACCAGTGACAGCACACAGAGGAGAGAGTGGTCAGCTTAGCAGTGTTAAGTGGATTACTTCCCATTGTCACAGCTGCCAAAGCCATCTTCATGTGTCACAGGAAGACAAGTAGTGAGGAGTCCAAGTTTCTTTCAAATCCACCCGCTGAGCCTGCATGCGGGTCTTGATCACCCTTGTTGCGGGGAGCACTCAGCAATCTAGGACATGTTCTCGACATACCTGTGGGAGGTACACAGTTTGGTTACCATGGACTCTTTAATTTTTCTTTAAATTATTATTATTAATTATTTATTATTTTACTTATTCACTCTTCATCCTGCTCGCTGCCCCCTCCCAGCCACCCCTCCTGCAATCCTTCCCTCGTTTCCCCTCTCCTCTTCTTCAGAGTGGGTGGGGTCCCCCTGATTATTCCCCAACCCTGACACATCAAGTCTTACTTTTAACTGCAGCAGAATTAAGAGCCCTAGCTCTGGAGTAATGGCCCCTCTTGCCCTTTTTGCCTAACCATGAAGGCAGGATTTGTCACAGTTCCAATTCAGGCATTTCCTTTTATGTGTGCCAAAAATGTTTCCTTTAGAGCAATTAATTAAGTCTCGAAGAAGCTTGTACATCACCTCATCCATCTCTCCACATCCACTGAAAGGACCCCTAACAAGTGAATCTTTCCTCAAATACTCACAAAGTATTCATCTGTTTCCTCTTTTGACGGGAGCAGGTCTGCCTCTTGTCATTTATCTCCTCAGGCTGCCCCTGCCTGGCCAGCGGCAGACCCCTCTGCACAGCACTAAGTTCTCCAAGAGCAGCGCCCCCTTTGGCCATCTTCACTCATTACAAGAGAAACAAAACTTTTCTTGCTAGAAAAAGAGTATCCTCCATGAGCTTGTAGGCATGTCAAGAAGCATCTTTGAGAGAACCCAGGGCATTCTGTTCCCCTGGCAAAAAAAAAAAAAACCAGCAAAAGTACACTAACAGTGTCTTCAGATGCAGGAAAATGGCACTCCCCTAGTAACAGCTATTTATAGTTACCAGAAATAGGTAAAGACCCAAACACAGACAGTTTGACCAGAGCAGTAAAGTCCAGCAGTGGTTAGTCTAGAGACACACATTCTACCTTGAAATCTTGGCTCGCTTCCTTAACACTATGGGATACTGGCCAGTCAAGAATCTTTGGCCTCAGTTCCCTCATCTGTAGAATGGATAGAATAACACTTTCTATCTTAATATACAGGAAATAAAGGAAAATGCATAAAGCTTTGATTAGTGCCTTATTCAGTGTTATACGACTATGTTTATGGTTGTTGTTTACTTTTTTGGTCTGGGAATTGAACCTGAGGCCCTCAAATATGCTAGCCAAGTACTTTGTATAAGCTCCAACTCTACAGCTACTTACTAAATAAAAGGTAAGTAAAGAAAAAAGGAAAGGGTTTTTTGGGGGGAGAAAGACTCCCTACTTCTTTAAAAGGTACCTTGGAATAGTTAAAGAATGGGGTCCTTGTCATGGCAAGTACCTTCTGAGAGATCTGGATAAACCACTGGTGCTGGGTAGTTATTTTCTCATGTTCTTTGCTATGTTTTCTCTCTATATATATCTCTCTCTTTCTCTCCTCTTTCATTCTCTTCCATCTCCCTTTCTTTCTCTTTCTTTCTCTCTCTTTTCCACACAAACGTGTGCAAACACATGATATTGGCAACGTGTAACACTCATTTCTGAATCTTCGCACAAGACCTAGATTATCAAAGAAAACCATTCAGTATTTCTTATCATCTCAACATGTGTTTTCTGTCTTTTAAAAAAATGAAATTTGAAATGGATTTTATGTCTGACTTAGGGTGGGAGTCAGCTCACAAAGCCCCTTTCTCATGCTTCTCTCTGTGGCATACTCGCCTTGAGAATTATTGGAATCTGACCACTCACCTGGGAACTGGACACAAACAGCTCTGGGGCTTGACCTGGGTCCACTCTGTTCCAGGACTCAGCAGTGAGATCTGAGTACTTCTCTTTGGTGCACTGGGTACTGATGCCCACCCTTCCTCACTCACATACTAGATTGATCACAGTAGGACACCATGTCAAAATAGTAGCACGTGATTCCTTAAAGAGCACTCGGTTTTTCTTCCAAAAGCACTTTATTGGAACCTCAACAATGTGAATGATTTTGATAGGCAGAGCTTGGTTGAAATTTTGGAGAGTTCATTTTAATTACTGCACCTTTATTACAACACATGAAATAAATCTTTATATTACACATCTGTGTGACAGTGGTTCTGTATAAGTCACAAAGGTGAAATTCAAAAAGAAATATTTTGTTCCTGTGCTAGTGGGAACCCTGAAGTATACATACACACACACACACACACACACACACACACACACACACACAGAGAGAGAGAGAGAGAGAGAGAGAGAGAGAGAGAGATTTACCTGTCAAGAGGCAAATAACATTTAATAAACTCATAGATGATGCTGCAAAATACATGAGAAATTATTAGTAATCTAAAGATATATTCTTAGAAGATTATAAGGGATACTCTTTTAGAAAACAAGGAAAGATAAAAACCAGGAAACTGCAAAGAAAATTTCATAGCAGTTTTTCAAATATTCATTTTAGCTTAAAATTTCAACAGATACATGAAAAAAAGAATGTGTACTTTTTAATGTGGTATGGCATAATGTCTATACATATAAATATTATGCAATGTTTGAATCAGGTTAAAAGTATTTGTCTTATGTATCCTTTCTCTAGGTGGAAGCTTTCAAAAGTCTTTCTCCTAGGTTTTAAAAATGTAGTATTAGCAGAAGCCACCAGGCTACTGTGTGCCACCTCAGAACTTCCACCGCTACCTGTGACATGGTGACTGGTAACCAACCTCAAAAAAAAAAATAAATAAATAAAACAATAACTGTAATGTGAAATTACAAAAAAAAAAAAATAAAAAAAGTTCTGCTCAATGACATCACAACAAAAGACATTAGTTAGCAGGGGAATGAGATGTTTTAGCCTACAAAATAAGTAAACAGGTAAAGTTAACTGTATTTTGACGACTTCCAGCCTTGTGGCCCTGTTTTCTGGATGCAGTTCCTCCCACCCCATTCTGACTTTTGTTCATGAGTTCTTATGAGCAATGGCTGGGCACTTTGTCTCCAGGGTCTCACCACGTACTCCTTCTACCTAGAATGTCTTTGCCCACCTATCTCTGTGCATGCAAACCCTTCCTGGTTCTCACCAACATAGGCTACTTCTTTCTTTTCTTTTGCTTTCTAGAACTTTCTGCAACTCTTAGGAGACAACTGCTTGTCTCCACAGCATCTCTTCTATGCTGGGAGGTACTCACAACGGGTAGCACCAGGCATGAGTTACTCATCTCGAGCCTGCATACATGCTTAGCATGGGCACCTGCTTCAGACATAGTTACAAACAGAAGAAAATATTAATGGATTTGTCGTAACATGTGAAGGTTCTCCAAAGATAATGTGATGTGTACAGTCTGTTGAGTCTTGTGGATTATTTCATGGTCAGAGATCATGAAATGCCTCAAAATGACTAAGGTTCAAATCATAGGATGAATGCAACTTTCATAGGACACATATTAAAAGCTATTTCTGCAACACTCTATGCCTTGGTATTAGTGAGTCATGTCTAAGGACACATAGTAGGAGTTCAGCAATCAGGGCTATTTCTACCCTCAAGGGAGAAATAAGGGAGAGAGTATAAGAGGGAGGAAGGGAAAAAACGATGGAAATAACCTAAGCGTTCCACTCAGAGGAAGTAGCAAATTCAATTATGGTACATCCGTGCATTGAAACACTTTGTGGCTAAAACACTGCACCTCTTAGGAAGATGTGCTCCTGGCACAGACTTAGCACCGAAGCTAAGAGAAGTCTGTTATGTATAGGGCATGTAAACTCCTAGTCTCTTCCTCTCCATCTCTTACACACACACACACACACACACACACAGCAAACAGGAAGAAAAACAACAAAAAAGTCCCACTAAGAGTGGTTACATTTTATATGACAGGATTAATGGTTATCTAAGTGAATGTCCATCACTTGTACAACAGAAAAATAGCCTTTGAAAATAGGAACTCACAGAGCCCGTTACAATTATAGACACATGGATATTCAGATAGCTAGATGACACACAAGTAGAAAAGAAAGTGGAACAGTTACCATTTGGAGACCATGCATACCTCAGATAAAGAGAAGGACAGTTGCCATTGGTGGCCAGGCACACCTGCAAAAGAGATGAGGACACTTCTTCCATCCATAGCCATCCATATCTCAGGTTCTCATGGGTTATGGGCAGCTTGAGCTTTGGAGAGCGATATGTCAAATTTCTGGTTTTATCATTACAGCCTAGTGCAGAGAATATGAGATATCATGGTTTTAAGGACACTGTTTTTTATTTATTTTAAACTAAAAGGTCTGAGAAACATTTAAAGCATTCTTGAGCTACTTGCCACGAGACCCAAGACACACTGCCCTTTGAATCAGAATTTTTAAAACTAATTTTTAATAGCTCCCCAGAGTGGTTATTCTCCCCTTATCCAGTTTCATTTTTGTGCTTTCACTCAACAACAGTCCAAAAATACCAAGCGGGAAATGGTACAGGAAGAATTAATATGTAAGTTTTAAATTATGAAACTTTCTGGGAGGTGTGAAGAAATCTCATTTCATCACGCCTTTGTTGACCAAGGCATGAATAATCAATCCCTCTGACTAGCATATCCCTGCTGTATAAGCTACCCACTTGACAGTCACTTAGCAACTTCCATCTCGGTCATCAGCAGGAATGTCTGCTACTGCAATGCCATATTCAGAGAAGCCTTATTTTGCTTGATAATGGCCCTAAAGCACAAGAACATTGATGCTGACAATTGTGTTAGAGAATGTTGACATTAATTGTTCCATTTTAATACTTTTGTTTTTAATTTGATACTGAATCTAATTGGTAAGCAGAACTTTGTCATAGGTATCTGTGTATAGAGAGAAATACAGCATACACAGAGTTAAGTGTCATCTGATGTTTCTGAGATCCATTGAGGAGGGTCTTGGACCCTATCCCTATGGATGATGGGAGACAATAATTATTTTGACAAAAGTATACACTCACCATTTTCTTTAAAAGGAAAAAAAAAACCCTAATACAGCAACTGTGATTATATCCTGTATCTCCATGGTGACAGGAGGGATCTCTGAGTACTAGTGCTATGCCCATCCCCACAGACTGAGATAGCTATAATTTCAGGATCTCACTTGGGTGGAGCATCTGAATTGGAATACTCCTTCTATGTATGCTATGGTAGCGAGCGCCCTAAAACAAGGAAGAGTGTGAAGACTAGGGGTGTTCACCTCTCTATTCTAATATGGCCGTGAGAGGGGCCCATGCTAGAACAGAGATGATAGAAAGCCAGGTCCCTTGTGATGGCTCCTTCCCTGTCCTCCAAGGGCTATAGGACAGTGCCCTGCCCAAACTTGATTTGAAATGGTTCCAGTGCAACTTCAGAAGTACAAAGTTGTAGATTAAGTCCATAGCAAGAAAGGTTTGTTGTTGTTGTTTGCTTGTCTGTTTAAACATTCTAGTGTCATTGGAAGAGGGAGGAAAAAAATTGCCATCTGGCTACAATATTTCAGAATTTCACTCCTTACCTCAGTATTGGTGGAAGATGTCCCCATTCATTCAGCACTAGGTCTAGGTGTCTGTAGGCATTTGCTGTTTGCTCACCCGCTCTTTTTCTTGAGTTCTACATTTCAGTAGGGTAGTGAGCCAAGATGTTTGGGCTCATCTGATACACATGGATATTCTCCCTCCTCTGATTTATACTGCAGCTGTACTGAGCACCGTGTTTACATAAAGGCCAATGCGCAGATACCTTTTCACCAGCAACTGCAAGACTACAGTCAGCCAAAAGCTTAGTGTGGGGTTGTAAATCTCTTTGAGTGAGCCCAGAGACAAAGCACCTTTTCTGCCTCTTCCTGCTCATGCATCTGAATTAAACCATCAGGCAAGGAGGAAGGTGAAGTCCTGTTAATGTTTTTTTGCACTAATGGGCCAGAGGAATGTTTGGCTTACAGATAGCATGCCTGGCTCCAAGTTCCCCTGAGCTGCTTCTCCACCCCTCGCAGGCCGACCCCATGTACTCTGAGTTATAACCCAGAACGACACATGCTGGCCAGGAAAATGGGGAGAAATAACTGCTTCAAAGGAGGG
This sequence comes from Rhabdomys pumilio, assembly GCA_030674055.1. Lineage (NCBI taxonomy): Eukaryota > Metazoa > Chordata > Mammalia > Rodentia > Muridae > Rhabdomys > Rhabdomys pumilio. The sequence goes on from JANHMN010000013.1 coordinate 24,981,936, forward strand.
AGTCACAAATCTCCTTAGGTCACCAATAAATAAGAGGGACTTTTGGCTAATTCAGTGCTGGATCCAGGAAAAGCTGTTGGGCTTAAAATGGATTTGAGGAATACGCAGAGAGGGGATGAAGGCCCAGGACATACGTGACTAAATCATGTGTTCTGTTCTTAGGACATTTATTAATGAACAGCAAACCTTTTCATTGCTTTATCTAGGGCCTGTGCGTATTGGCGACTAAAGGCAGGAAGTGAAACTTTGCTCCCTCCTTTTAGAAGAGAAAAGAAGGATCCAGTGTGGGTATGCACAGTCACTCCCCCAAAACATGAACATTATCTGATCGCTCTGTTCAGAATGGAGTGCTGTGCCTCAGTTTCTCTTTTTAAATTGCTGTCTGGCAGGTGGGGGTTGGGGTGGGGTTTGCTTGTTTTGTTTGGTGCTCCATTAGACCCCTCAGTTGGAATTCCCCAGTGATCTTTGATTTGAAGGCTTCTGAGTTTTTTCCTTCTCAATCCAATTTTCCCCTCTCCCTATCTATGACTGGAAAACACAGATACTGATTTTTAAAACCAAAGAATTTGTCAGCGCTCTCCTTAGCTCGAGTGACCGTGGACTGCTTCCATGTAACGTCGGATTGGAAAGGCAGAGCGAGTACCGTTCCTATTACTGAGTTACATGTTCATGCAGGTGTTAATCTTCCATCAATTAATGCATTAATCCCCATTTATGTTTTGGGGGTTTGGGGGAAGTTTTCTCTTTGTATGCATTTTATGCCCCCAAAGATGCAGTTTTGTATCTTTGATGGGACTTGAAGCATACAGAGGGGGAAAAATGAAGTAAAGAGAGCCCCATTGTTCACTAGCCAAATGCCTGTGAGCTGTTGGTGGTTTGTGTCTGTTGCAAATCTAGAGGAATAGGAACATTTACCTTCTTCCATCTTGCATCCACCTAATACCTAATGTTTAAAAATATTCGCTATGTATGGGTAGGCTTCTTACAAGTCATTTGGAAGCATGTTTCAGTCTTTCAGTGAGTATTGATTGCTACTCAGTCACTTCAGATTTAAATCTCAGGGATCCTGCTGTGTGCCAAGAGATTACTCAGACATTCTTGTGTGTGAATGTAATCTTCTCAATATTTATCAGTAAAAAGCGTGGTCCTGGAGAAACGGCTTCTCTATTGCAAGCTATGTTACATCAGCACTGTTCCAGTGACCTGGGGGATGGGGGGCAGCCCCCCAGGGATACTCCACAGATAGCCAGTTCCCTAGAAGAGGCCTGGATACTACTCTCCAGTTGTTGGCCTCTCTAGCCCATTTCAAGTTCCTGTGCCTGAATCAGAGTCCCCCATAGATGTTTTGGGGGCCAACAATGTAAGGAAACAAAGGAAAGGCATCCAGGAAGTGTGGAGCCTGTCTCTTTTGCCTGTGTGTGTGACCCCCATGACTAGTACAAAGCTTCCCCTTCCTTCTGACTTCAAAATATAAATACTGGTGTCCCTTTCACACTAACAGGCTACAAGAGGGTTGTATGGCGAGGAGTGAAGTCTCTTCTCCCCGCCTGCTTTCTTTCCCTTTCTCCTCCTTCTGTTTTAATTGAGACAGGAGGTCAAGTCTTTGAATTCCTGGGCTCAGTTGTTGCTCCTGCCTCCACTTCTCCAGTGACCTAAGTACACCACCACAGCCATGGGGAATAGATACGCTTACCCATTGTTCTGTGTAGTTTCCAAGTTGTGTGCCACATAGCCTCCAGGATAGCAGTTCACAACCTGAGGGTCACAACCCCCCTGGCAAACCTCTGTGCCCCAAAATGTCTACATTACGATTTGCAACAGTAGCATAATTACAGTTATGAAGTAGCAATGGAAATAACTTGGTAGTTGGGGATCACAACAATATGAGGAATTGTATTAAAGGGCTGTAGCATTAGGAAGGTTGAGAGCCACTGTCCTAGAGGAAGGACCCATTCAGCAGTGTTCCTTTCACCATGCTTCTGAGCAGTTGTGGGCCGACTTTTCAGATAAACATCGTCATCACCTGTTGACTGATGATGCTTGCCTTCCTGCTGGATGGTCAGGTCTTCAGGAAGGTCCCGGAGAGAGGAGGTAGGGATGGAGCTGGGTTACTGAACATGAAGAAAATGACCCAAGAGTCCTCTTTCAACAACTGCTGCTTTCAGTTTGTCCTTATTTGAATTGTTCCTGTTCATCACAGTGGAGGACGAGAAGGAATTGATGCACAACTTAGCACACAGTGGGGTCTGGTTTCTGAGGCTTACAGACGGCTACATTTTAGTTGCCCATATTTGTCTATACTTTATTTGCTGGGACCAGGTTTCTAGCCTCCTACCTGAGGCTATTTCTGCTGGTTGACTGAGCAAATCTCCTGCAGTTACAGCTAACAGAAATAAGTCCCACATACTGATGTGTCTCCAGTTGCTGTGACAGAACACTGTGACAAAGAACAATCTAAGGGGGGAAAGACTGTGTGTTAGCTCACAGTTCTGGGTTCACTGTGGCACCAAACTTAAGGTAATAGGAGCTTTAAAACAGCTAGCGGCAGTCACCGTGGAGAGAGAGAGAAAGAGAGAGAGAGAGAGAGGGAGAGGGAGAGGGAGAGGGAGAGGGAGAGGGAGAGGGAGAGGGAGAGGGAGAGGGAGAGGGAGAGAGAGAGAATGAGCATGCACATGCATACTGCTCAGATCACTGACTTTGCTCTTACACACTCCAGACCCCAAATACCAGGAATGATGTCATCCACATGGGGGGGGGTGGTTGTCTCACTTCAACTAATGTAACCGAGATGATTCTCCACAGACATGTCCCCATACCAACCTAATGTAGACAATTTCCCACTAAGACTCTCTAGTCAAGTTGGCAATCAAAAGCAATCATTAAACCCTTATTGGTGCACCACAAATGAATACCAAACAGAACCCCAAGGGGAAAGGACTGGTGTTTAGGATTCAGGGATGTCTGTGTGGTGAGAACTCTGACTGTAGGTGAGTCTAGGCAATGAGTATAGATTCCCAGAACCGATCTGTGAAGCTCTCAAGTACCTGTCAGACTTAGCACATCCAGCTTCAGGGAAGCCAGCCAGCAGATGCTCCCAGCCTTGAAAGGTGGATGGTCCTGTCCCCTGACTTGGATGGACAGGTAAACTGATACACAGAGGGAAGTTGGCTAGGAAAGGCATCCTGATGGTGGAAAGACAGAAACCCATCCTCAGAGAAGCTACCAAGTCAACTTGGGCTGGGGGTATGGCTGAGAATGAATGAAGGATGTCAAAAAGATAAATTCAATTCAGATTGTAGTCCACCCTCATCCTAAGTCTGGAGATGAGAGTTGGGGGGGGGGAATATTTACTAAGATACAGGAACTTCCTTTTTGTATACACTATTGCATTTTTACTTTTATCTTCCTTTTCCTATTGTTCATCTCTTGTATGTATATACCTATGTATGTATGTATGTATGCATGTATGTAGTATGTGTGTACACATGTAGCCTGATTATTGCAATGACCTCTTCCCTAGTAAACTGTGTTCCCATGAATTATACAATATAATATTGTTAACTGTGACCATCCTCTTAACCAGTCTCTCGCCAACCCCGCTTCTCTCTCCTCTTTCCCCCTGTCTTGGTACCATGTTCCTGCCCTCTGATTCTATGACCTCCAGTTGTTGAGATTCTACATAAAAGTAGCATTATGGGAGTTTGTCTTCCTGTGCCTTGGTCTACTTCACTTCATAGTGATCACCATGTTTATTCACAACAAATGACATTGCATTCTTTTTGCTCTCCTGAGCGTTCCATTGCACAAACATACGACATTTTCCTTATAGATCCTTGGACATCTCTGCAGACCAGCACAGCATCACTGTTCACAATAGTCTTTGACTTTTCATTCAGTGATTATCCCCAACTCCTAAGAGCAAAGGTAATTAAAATAATTTAGAATTAAGCATAGAGAAATAGGCAGTGCTCCCAGTCCTAAAACAATCTTGAAATCATATCATTTAAAAGTGTGATATACAAGATGAGTTTTTTAATACAATCAATTAATACATTCATTGACCATTATCAATTACATTAAAATTGAAGAAGTGTAAAGCACCTGGTGCTTCCATTTGATAAGTCAGCACCGAGGCGTTCTGTGTGCATTTGACTCATATGTGGAGAAAGTAAAAATTAAGGTTGCTATTTCCAAGTTAAAATTGTGCTTGTGACTTTTTTTGTTTTCGTGACAGTGAGGGTGTCAGTGTCTTCTGTGTTGCTCCATTTGTTTTTGTAAGCTAACATATGGTGACCCGTGCTGCCTGTGATTTGGAATTTCTGCTTCATATAAAGAAAGTCCTATGAGACAACTATGAGAGCTGCCAGAAGGGATGTTTAAGGAGGACACCGTCACCTGATCAAAGACTAAGAACCCTCCACTGAAGCTCAGAGCTCCACAAGAGTGTGCAGAGAAGAGAAGTGGAAATAGTTATATTTTGTTTTCTTCTCTCAAAGAGGATGGAAGTAATGCTTGGATTGTGCAGATACGATTGTTCTCTAAGGCACACTGGCAAGCCTTACCTCTGCTCATCGCCCCAGCGCTTCCTCAGTTGGCACACACAGAAAGCTGGCAGAGCAGAACTGCTTCCGGTTTCTGCAGAAATGACAGGATCTCCAAGATTTGATTCATGTTCTCACATGAAGGACAGCTTTATAAACACCAGGCTGAATACTGTGGTAGGCTTGAAGAGCTCTTGATGAAGAACTCACATTTAAGTGAGTGCTGTTTGTTCCTTTGGCCTTCTGAGACTTTCTATGCATTTCCTGTAAGATATCTTAGGAGAGTTTTGGCAAACATACACTGAAAGGAAAAGTTCATGACCCAATGTGGATTAACTGAAGCCACAAAAGATAGTTATATTCGAAAATACAAAGAAATGGTGGCAAAGCTTTTTTTTTTTTCATTTTAAATATGAGCCTTGATAAATGACTTTACTTAAGAGTGGTGTGTGTGTGTGTGTGTGTGTGTGTGTGTGTGTGTGTGTGTGTGTGTGTGTGTTGTGTTAGAATGCAGGGGTAAAAGAGGAAATTGGACTATAGTTATCTTGAGCAATTATTGTCCTAAGGTTGTGGTCACTGACTGGATTGCAGTGTTATTCACTTAAAATTCTAGCTGAGAGCTGGAGAGATGGCTCAATGATTAAGAGTGCTTGATGCTCTTCCAGAAGCACAGGGTTCAGTTTCCACACCCATATGACAGCGTGCAACTGCCTGTAACTCCAGTTCCAGGAGATCTGGCTCCTTCTATTCCCCATAGACACCAGGCGCATACACAGTGCACTTACATTCATGCAGGCAAAACATTCATATAAAATAAAAATTAACAAGTCTTTAAAAAATACTAGCTGAGGGGGCTGGAGAATTGCTCAGCTATTAAAAGTGCCTGCTGTTTTTGCACAGGGTTTATGTTTGGTTCCTAGAACCCACACTGAGCAGCTCACAATCAGCTGTCACTTCAGTCTCTGGCTTTCGTGGGTTTCAGAACACACATGGCATTCACTCACACAAGTAACACATGTACACATAAATAAAAATAAAGATTAAAAAAATTAATCCTAGCCAAAAAATCTTGTATCTGAGACTTTTTAATTATAGCCTACATTGTGTGAGAGATGACATAGATGTTTTCATTGCAGTTGTGCAAAAGACATTACGGTTGTATTGATTTCCTTCTGGAGATGCTGAACCAACCCGTGGACCCATAGTGTGTGTCCCAATATGATAGCTGACTCATAGCAAGATGTGGTATACAGATACAATGCCAAAATCATTTTTTTCACAAGAGCTAAATCATTGTCATCTGCCCTGCCAGAATTCCAGGTACTTATTTGATTAATGACTTTCAGTGATTTCTGGAACCAACACACAAGCTATCAACTTCATGTTTGTAATTGACTCAAGACATATGTAGCCACAAACTAGCAAAGCGAGCACTGAAAGCTAAGTCACTAATGCCCTCTGAAAAGTTTCATATTGAGGACTGGAATAAATTATTTTATTAATAATTCATTTAATAAAATAATATTAAATGAATTAAATATTAACTCTTTGGATGTTGTGTCATACAAGATCAATACTGCAAGGCTCCTAGATGTTTGTCATAAAGGCTTCTCCACAAAGGCTTCCCCTGGATCCAGTCCTTCCTCTGATAGGCTGGACAAAGTCACAGGTTGCTCAGGAGTTGCCAGCCTACATTCCTGACAGAAAATACATCAGCAAAGAAGAATGGTCAGAGAAAGGTTAGAACTTGCACTTTCTGGTGATTTTCATCTACTAAGTTCATTGCCCGTTTGTTTTTTTATTTCATCTCAGTTTTATCACACATCATCTCACGGAGTTCACACAAAGACATTAGAGTTTCAGGCAGGAACCTTAGACTCTCACGTCTGCTTGAGAACTCAGACACCATATGGTAAGTGTGGTAAAGGGCCGAGGTCAGTTTTCTGAGCATGTGTAATACCTGGGAGACTTATCAAACTCCCATGCACCTGGCTTAGAAATAAGTGGAATTACAGTTACTGGAAATGTCTTCTGAAGTTAACTTTGATGAGAAACAGGCAGAAGACAAATCTACAAATGGATATCAGAAGGTTTTTTTTTTCAAAGGTAGATTTTAGAGTGTACCATGGAGGCCTTGCAGAAGCAGCCCAACCCTAAGAAATGCTTAGGACATTTCTATATCATCTAAAATATGACTGACTTTTGCCTAATGTTGGTTCTCTATATATTGTGGTTCTCTGCAAAGAGTAACCAACATGTAGATTATGCATCACAATATTTATTCGTATATGTAATCCACCAGGGGTCTTTTTCATATATCACAGCTCGTTGTTCTGCATGGTCAGTCGCAGCTCCCTGCTCATTCCTTGCATTTACAGGATTGTGGTGGAGTATATATTACTACAACCATCTTTCCAGCTTCCTCTATCTAAGGCATACTCCTCTGCCCATGTCGAGTCTGGCCTCTCTACTGATGAGAAATTGAGATTTCCCTTCCTCTCTGGGTTGTCAACCTGTGCTGAGCCTTCTACATTCCTTTTGATCAGTGATCACACACCACATCTGAAGGACCACATTACCCATCATCCTTGCTCATATTTCAGTGGTACCACCAACACCCGCTTGGTCCATCATCCCTTGACACCTCTGTTGAACCTGACCTTAAAAATATAAATCTCTCCTTTCATCCTCTCAACTTTGCCCCACCCTCAAGACTATTCTTTCCCACCATGTTCTCCATCATTCCGTCGTTAGATTTTGGAGCGTAGGGGATGGAACTCAGGGAGCCAGGCATTCTACCAGCAGATGCTTGACTAGAGGATAAGTCCCCGGTCTCCGCTTAACCATCTTCGATTTGAGTCACTGGTTTCCCCCGGAGGCCCCAGAGACATCAGCAGCTCTCCCTAAACTTGGTCACTCAGTCTTGACAACCTTTTCCCTTCACAGTCTTGTGTCTCCCTTTTGAAATCTGTGTTTTTGCCTCTGGACTTGCTTTCTAAATGTGGATTTTCTCCAGATTCTATTTTTGTCCATTTTGTGATAAAAGAAATGGAAACATTCTGGCTGACGTAGATGCGTAAGAAGAAAGTCATGGGAACGTCACGGGCTTGAGTAGATCGTGACAACATGTCAACTGCAATTTCCCTAATCGCATAAGGACTGTACGTCACAGTT
>JANHMN010000013.1:24989660-25018407 GCA_030674055.1 Rhabdomys pumilio
TGATGATGATGATGATGATGATGATGATGATGATGATGATGATGATGATGATGTGAAACACATGTGGCTTCCTCAAAACAAAGCCTTTATTTGCATAGGGTAGTTGGATCGGCTCTTAATAATAAAGTCAGTATTTCTGAATTAGAGGAAGACAGTGAGGAAAAGGAAGAAATATAAGCATTTCTTTAAAGGCAGAGGGTTTGCTTGGTTTCTATGGGAGACATACAGAGAATATTAGAATATGAGCAGCGTAGGTCAGTAAGATGGATGTGCTGGTAAATGTTATGATTCTTAAAAAATGATGTACACACACATACACAGAGAGAAAGAGAGAGAGAGGAAGAGAGAGGGAGAGAGAGAGAGAGGAGGGAGAGAAAGACAGAAAGAGACAGAGAGAGTGTGTGTTTTCCATATGTCTATAAGTACTACAGTGGGAAACTGCCATTTCAATTTCTATTTTAAACCATAAGTCAAAGATTGTTTTTAATCCATTATTTAATGAGGGGATTTATATCTCATTGTAGAATACTTTGAATGTCACTATTGCTCAAAAGAAAGAAAAATCTACTTTTCTCTCACAATTTCATTTTCTATTAATGGTTGATCATGGTTTTCTTTTAAAATGGGTTTGAAAGTATTTTCCTTTCAAGAGTTAAAAAAAATGATGTAAATGAAGCCTCTGGCAGAGACTGTATGTGAATAATTTCCTGGTACTTGAGAGCTTTCTGACTAAATGCTATGCCAGGTGGCATGTCTGCCTGCCTGCAAGCTCCTATGGTTTATGAAAATACTCCTGTTTTATAGGAATATGCTGGCAAAACCCATCAGTTTGTTGATTACTGCTCCTTTTCTGCTAGTTATTTCTAAAGAGCAGAGACAGACTTAAGTTCAAATAACTTCAGCGTCTGAGACACACTTGGTATAAAACCGTTCAACTAGAAGAAAGATATGCTTTGCCGGACACATTTTTGATGGTCTTGTTACATCCTGAAACTATAAGGAAAACTGATTTTTTTTCTATAGTTTGAGTAAAAAAATTGGTTGAGAGAATGGCAGATGAGAAGAATCGGTGAGGAGACTTCGTGGTAAAGGGAACTCCCAGTGACTCAAAGATGCAGAATCTTGATTTCCTGACAGGAACACTTAAGAAAAAAAATAATGTTGTGTGGAAATCCTCTGATCATCGTATCAAAGAGCAAGACCTGTGTGTGACTTGTCTGAGGAAGCAGAGACAAGCAGACACAGAGGGGTCAGTAGATGGCTCATGCTTTTCTTCAAATACAGTTTCATAGCTTCAAACTGATGCCACAGATAAACAAAAGCCAAAGCAACAAAGAGACAAAGAAGGAGAGAGAGAGGAGAGAGAGAGAGAGAGAGAGAGAGAGAGAGAGAGAGAGAGAGAAGGAAAATGCTCACTCTGTCTCTCTGGCTTGTACAAATCACATGTGCATATTTGACCTTTTGCTGACATGTATTTATATGGTTGAAACTTTTAGTATTTAACCAAACCAAGGAAGTTCTCGGGCATGATGAGAGATAGATGCAGCTTAGCCATTCTATGCTTCTAAGATTAATGTTCCAATCCAGAGAGCAAAGTAGGATAAAAGATTGAATCCCATACTACAGGCAGATCGCATGGAAACAGTGATAGAAATGGGAAGTGGAAACAAAGCCATTTCCACCAACTAGGAATATAAAGTATAGAAGTGTAAACAACTCCTGCCTCTGCAGCCTGGGAAGTCCAATGGCATGGCATGGTGTATGTAGCCTCTACTGAGAGCCTTTGGCTGCAACATAGCATGATGGAGCCCCTCACATTGTGAGGTAGAATGAGTGAGGTACCAGCTGAAGACTCTCTTTTAGGATAGCTACTAAGTCCATTAAGGAGACTCCATCAAGTGGATTCTGGAACAAGCACCTGAGCTGTCGAGTAAGGCAAAATCTGAATACAGTGCCTGACACTTGACAAGGTAGGGTGAAGTTGACATTAACCTGAACCTCTGTTTTCTCACCTAAAGGTAGACTGGAATAATAGTACTGATTTCATTGGCTTTCCAAGAGACTTTACTTAGTTGATACATATAAGACAAGTACTTTGTGTGGGTTTAATGATGTAAGCATTTCTATTGTTAACTTAGGGGCAAACAAAGACCATACAGCTAATGATGAAGACAGTCTTAAGAATTTCTAGCCATTTTAAAGTATATTTCAAATCAGAAGTTAACAATCCACTGAAGTCTCGATAAAATGACTTCTAATAACACCATACTGTAGTCATAGATCAGGGTTTTGCACATCCATCATCAGAGAAGCTTTCTCCTGAAGCAGATGGGAACAAATACAGGGACCCACAGTCAGATAATATGCTAAGAGTAGAAGACCTCACAACACTCAGTTCTAACTGGGATGTCTCCATTAAATCCTTCCCCTTAGTGTTCAGGGACCTCTGTGGAGAGAGAGGTGGACAGACTGTAAGAGTCAGTGGAGATGGAGAACACTATAGAAACAAGGCCTTCTGAACACAGCAGGACTGACAGACGTATGAGGTCATGAACTCACAGAGACTGTGGCAGCATACACAAGGCTTGCACTGGTCTATGCCAGATGGGATTCCAGTGCTGAGACAAGAAGGGGACACAAGTTCCCATCCCTAACCCAGAAGCTGTCTCCAATTGATAACTACTTTCAAGAAAAGATTAATTTTCCAATGGTGTCTCACTGGGGATACAAGAGGAAGCCCCAGACCCAGCATAGGTGGCCAGCACAAAACTGGGAAGGTTTTTCTTTTTTCTTTCTCTCACAAGGCTTTGTCTGAGCGTTTTTTTGTTTGTTTGTTTGTTTGTTTTGTTTTTTTTTTTTGAAATCTTTACAGGTGCTTGTTACTTTTAGGGGATTTCTTTGTGTGCAAATGTGTGTGCTACAGCATTCGTATGTGTTTCTTGTGCTTCTTTTTTGCCTCTCCCCATTTGTTAATTATGTCTAGTTCTATTGTTATTCTTGTTGTTGTTTTAGATGCTTGTTTGTATTTGAAAAAAAGGAAGGAAGGAAGGAAGGAAGGAAGGAAGGAAGGAAGGAAGGAAGGAAAGGAGGGAGGGAGGGAGGGAGGGAGGGAGGGAGGGAGGGAGGGAGGGAGGAAGGAAGGAAGGCTGGCTGTGGATTTGGGTGGGTGGAGAGGATCTGGAAGGAGGGGAGATGGAAAATCTTAATCAGAATATACTGCATGAAAATAATCCATTTTGAAAACAGTAAATTCTTACTAATAAGGGGCTGGTCAAAAGGATAAGCAGGGAAAAGCTATTGCACTAAGCAAGCCTGCTGACAGGAGTTTGATCCTCAGCGTCTACATGCCAGAAGGAGGTAGCCATGCTAGAAGGAGGTAGCCATGCTAGAAGGAGGTAGCCATGCCAGAAGGAGGAAGCCATGCTAGAAGGAGGTAGCCAACTCCACACATTGTCCACTTACCTTCACGCTTGCACTATGGTATGCACGTGCTGCTCCCCACAAACACACACAAATGCACAAATAAACCAATGTAATTTTTAAAAAGCTAATAAGCAGACAGAGCCATAGGATGAGAATCAAGAGGTAGAACGTTCTTGGCATGAGAGGAACAGTTGCTAATGTGTTCTTTGGGGAGACAGCATAGCTGTTTTCTCTAGAAACTGCCTTCCAAGAGTCAATGCTAAGAGGCCTTAGAGGTGTTATGGAGTCTCATCACTTAGGGAATGCTCAGGCTGCATACAGGGCCTTCCTTCTCAAGTGAATGGCAATAGACTATAGCTTGACTCCATCCATACTCCGCCATCTTCGGCTCTAGATTGCAATTCCTTTGACTAGAATGTTGGTGCGCTAATGATCACTTTTAAAACGTGAAGAATCATAATTCATTATTTCTAATTAACACCATTCAAGGTTGGAAAGAAACAGAAAACACTCTAATGTAAACTCATCTCTTCCTGTACGTTAACAGTTTCTTTCTTTGGGTTGCCTTCTTCCAGAAAATAGGGCCTGTTTTAGACTTCTGTAGGACACAATGACCCTCCTTACCCATAGAGACTTGTTCAAAGACTCCCAGTAGATGCTAAGATGAGCATCATAAAAGGCCCGATGACTTCTGTGTTTTCTCTTACATACACACTTATGATAACGTGTTACTTCTACATGAGACTCAATAAAGTCAAGGACAATAACAGCTCATAAAGTAGAATAATTATGGCAATCTACTGTAAATGCAAGTCATTTAAAACTTGTGAGCCGTTTATTTCTGGAATTTTCCATTTAATATTTTAGACCACAGATGAATGTGGGTTCCTGGTACCATACCATGGAAAACCACAGGTAAGGGACCCCTATAAATCTCATTTGAAAAGTGTTCACTCAAGGATGTTAGCCATGTGCTTTTGTTTTCTCTGCTGTTTTTGACATGTGGGGCTGCTTTGGCACAGGCGAATAATATCAGTTTACTGCTGTAGACCATGGCTAATGGCTTTAAAAGAATTCTTCTGCAACTGCATAATGAGCTGCCAAAAATATTCTCTGTGCCAAAGGATCTAGGTATGTCTGTTTCATTTATTGAGAAATTCTTGTTTTATCATGGCTAAGTGCTCACCAAGGACATAAAAACCTAAACCTCTAATGTAGTTGAGGCTTAAGGGCAGAAACCATATTTTAATGTATCCAGACCCATTTGTAACACATGCAGATGGTGAGCGAGTACCAGCAGCAAAAGTAGATGAGCCTGTGATATGAAGGACGTCGAGATACTTCAGAACTGACAGAAGGCCTTCTACTGTCTCCATGATACATGGACCAGTGGCTTAACCACGTTTATTCCAAATTGTACCAGATGGCTTGAGCCAAAGACCATGACCTTATCTTGCCTGGTTGATTAAATTTACATTTTCTGGAAACCGCTTAAGGCCTATTTCTTACTGAAAGCTACGTGTTCAACATCAATTGCATCTCAATTCTACCTTGACAATAAAGTAAATCAATTAGGAAGAAGGATTTTCTGAGAATTAAAAGAAGAAAAAAGCCTGAGAGTTGATCGAGAAGATGTGGAAAAACAGTGGAAATTGAAGGAAATTACGGTATTTAGGTTTTCATTGGAACTGGAAGTCAGGAAGAATAGCATCAAGCCCTCTTGCCATCTACCTTGCTGCCACCAATCCCCAGTCTGCTCCTGACTGTCAGTGTCACCCTTAGACAGGAATCATCACTCCTATAATGTGGTCCAGGCAGCAGCCAGCTGGAGCACTTGACTTCTACGAATGGGCATGTATTCTTCACCACTGTCTGACTGGCTGGACTTCTGGAGTAGGTCATCTTCTTCAAAGAATTCCTGAGAAGAGGATCCTCCATTGTCTTCACATTGACAGAATGGAATGACATTCACAGAGTGGAAGATATTTATATGTAGGCCATTTCTCTGGGCTGGAGGCCAAGAGAAATCCCTGGCCTGGTTAGATTGAGGTCCCACTCACAAAGCAAATTGGAATTCAGCACTATCCCAGTGATGTCATTCCAAAAACATACATCTGTATTTCACTTAAACCCGTATGTCATTCACCCCTGAAACTTAGCCTTCCATTGTGTATCTTTACAATTATCTAAAACACGCCATCATGACCAGTTAACATAGACCCGGCCTCCACTGTCTTAATGGTCTCTCAAGACTAATTCAGCCTCACTTGAGATTAGTCCAGGCAACCCTTAGGGTTCCTTAGTCCTGTGTAATCTCCTGTCCTCCAGGAAACCTAGCTGGCCCCTGGACATCTGTGTGGTGATTTGGAGATAAAATATTTGAGACAGAGTTCTCAGGAAAGTCGACTCCAGCCCAGTTTCCTTGGATTTGTGAACATCTTCTTAGCATCCTCTAGAGAGTCAAGGCTGAACTTTTCACTTGTGCTTTCAGAATAAACCATCAGTAAACAACCTGAAGCAATCATTTTTAGTCATTAGCTGGTACACACACAACTTACAAACTAAGGGCCAGTTGTGGGGACTATTTGCCATAGCGACTAAAATAAAAACATAAAAATACTGTGGACTATCGCAAACCCTTAAGTCCAGCACGTGCACAATGTCTACTAGAATGGTATTTAATAAGAGTTTTGTGGGGTTGTGTGGATCCCTTCTCTGGTTCTCCTGCTTGCATAGCAAATACTTTAAGGACTCAGCCATCTTCCCAGACCCCATTTTTTTATTTTTAATGAGACTGGGATTCACATTTTTCTCAACTGAGAGATCTGGACTGTGGTTGCTTGCAAACTCCAGTCTGATGCAATCCTGTTTATCTAACTTTGCTTTTGTAACATTTGAGGAATCCAGAATAACTCATCTCGTGGAAGAAGAGCATAACGGTGCTTACTAGAAGCTGGAGAGTCTGTTGCGGGGAGTGATCAAGTACAAAATTTCTATTCAATGGGAGAGATAAACACCAATGCTGTATTATACACTATTTAATTTAACTGGACTAAAACCATGAGTGAGGGCTTCAAATGATGAATATTTGATAGGATGAATTTAATTACTATGCACAAGGTCCATCTGCAGACTGGATGTGGCAGAGATGACATTGAAGGAAGAAGTAGGTTCACCGAAGGGTGAAGCAGCAGAGTGACAATGACTCCATGACTGTGCTGACTCTGTTCTCCTTACCTTGCAGGCTCAACATGGGAAAAGACCTTCCGGCAGATTGGCTTTGAAAGGTAAGCAGGGGTTGGCATGTTCAGTCACTACTGTCCCGTCTTACTCTTCATGGCTTTTCTGTTGTGAATCAATAGTCTTGCTCTGGCTGCTGTGACTTGGTGACCGTGGAAATGATGTTACCTTATGTCTCTGAGCCTCACACTCTTTGAGAAGCTAGTGCTTTATTTTATAAAATCCTTGCCTCGTACTGTTAATACTTCAGAGATAGAGGCAGGAAGATCATCAGTTAAAGGCCTGCCTGGGCTACATGGTAAGTTTGGGGCTATTATGGATCACATGGAAAGTTGTTTCAAAAAAAATCATAAAATACAAATAAAACCCCCACATCTGTAAAGAGAGAAATAAAGAAGAAATTGAGCATTGATGTGCGAACGCTTCTTGAGCTACAGAACACTCTGAAAGGTTAGCTCTGTAATTGAAGAGTTATAGCAGCTAAAGTTGATCCACTGCTGCCTTCACCCTTCGCTTTAATACAAGGACATCTGTATTTATATTGAGTATTCACAACTGTTAAAACAGCTGCATCTTTCCAGCTCTAAGATAACACTGAGATCCCATCACCTGCTCCTAAACATTCCCCTCCCATCCCCTGCGACTCCTCAAAACACAAGGAGATGACTCCCAGTAGCTTCCAAGAAGATGGCTGCAGTGTCTACTCAGTGGTATTCCTTTGAGCCACCTGACCTTGGAACTGAAAGGGGCGGAGCAAATGCAACATCCAATATAAAACTTTTAATATGGATACAGCTATTACGTCAGAGAGAAATAATTTTATGTTGTTTCAAAAGACTTTTTGATTAGATCATTTTATTTAAAATTCGATGGATCAAGTCAACGGAGGTGCTTAAAACATACAGAGGAAATAATGAAGTGCTTAAAATCCTTCATTTTTTTTCAGTAGTGATAGAGAACAGTCCTCAACCCTCCCACTGTGAGTAACAGTGTCAGCTTTGCCAACCCTTCCACTGTGAGTGACAGTGTCAGCTTTGCCAACCCTCCCACTGTGAGTGACAGCGCCAGCTTCGCCATTGTCCTAAGCAGATTCAGAAGATTTGTCTATTTCCCAATACACACGATACACACGTCTCCTCTCCCAGCACCTTCACAGTTTAGTCTCCTGACACTTCTTATAGTTAGTTCCCAAGGATAAGAGAGGTGAGTAGAAGGGCATTAGGGAGGGATGGACAACTCCACAGAGTGGGAAGGATGCAATGTGGAGTCTGCCACAACATCTTCCTTTTGATCCTTCTTTCAAATTATGAAAAATTTAGGCACAGCCAAAATAGCAGGGAGCATGCCAACTCCACCACTCAGCTTCAGTAAGACTCGCTATCTTTTCAGTCTTCTGCTGTCTCTGTCTCTCCTTCATCTATCCCTCCCTCCCTCCCTCCCTCCCTCCCTCCCTCCCTCCCTCCCTTTATCTCTCCCCCTCTCTCCCCTCCCTCCTCAAATATATTAAAGAAACTCTCTAGCATTGTGTCATTTCTCCTGTCTGTGTCAACATTCATCTCTGGAGAAGCAAAGGACATTTTCTTTCAGAACTCTGATGTTGTTGCCATTCCTAAGGCTAAAAACATTAGTGAGTCTTAGGATCACTGAAAGCCCACTCAATATTTAAATTTCCTGGTCTCATGAAAAACGGCATTTTTCTTGGATTGGTAGCTTCTTTATTTAGTTCAGTGTCCCACAACCCTTTCTGGCTTCTTTTCTTCACTACTGATCTTTTGAGAAACTGGACCTGTCAATTGTCTTAGAGAGTACAGAGCACTAAGTATCACGGATCTTTCTGCAAGGGTGCATAAGTTCTTATTCCACCTACTATGTCCTGTAAATTGAATCAAATTCACTTTTAGCATTTGGGAAGAGTTTCACATCATCTTTCTGTCCTGACAGATCTGTTGAGCTTCATGGTTTCTGTCACAATGAACTGTCCCATGTTAACCCAGATCATGTCCATCTGTTCCTCTAAAAGCCTTGTGTCTCTCCTGAGGAATGAATGGTTCTTTGAAACAACATCTGAACTCCAGAAAAGCTCCACAGTTCTGAGTATCATCGATTTTAGTCCTGCCCGTAGCTGGAGCTAGGAAACATACTTTCTGAGAAAAACAAATGCTAAATTTAGAATATTTCTAACTCAAGTGTAGCCTTTGGAAATTGTTAACATTCCTGATTATTGGCTTTTACCTTCTTCTCTGAAGATATTGACAGTTAAACTTGTTTGTTTCATTTCAAAAATACATATTTTATTTTCAGGATGATACTAACAAGATAGTAATAATCAGACTATAAGGTGTACTTTCCAGACTTGCATATATTAATTTAATGTTCCACAGATATATGTATTGGGAGACTGTAAACTACTGCTGTTTGAAATTGTTTTTTTCTCTTTAAATAGTAATATGCAAAATTTTGTTTATGGGTTGGTATAACTCCAGTGGCTAGGCTAATCTTCGAATATCTAATATTTCCAGGCTTTTTACTCTTAAAGATTGTCTCAGCTTCTTTTCCTGTGATAAAAAGCTTCAACGTAAGCAATTTAAGACAAAAAGTATTCTATCTCCTGGTTCAAGCTATAGTCCCTTATGGAGCAGTCAAAGAGGCAGGTGCTTGAGCCACCTGGCCTCATCAAATCTACAATCATTAAGAAGGAGAAGGAATGATTATAGTCAGCTTGCTTTCTCTGTTTCAGTCAGGCCATGACTGGAGGCCCAAAGGATAGTATTGCTCAATTTTAGCCTGGGCCTTTCCTCTTTACTCTTTAGTTAACCCAATTAAAATAATTACTCACAGCCATAGCCAGAGACTATTCTCCCAGATGGGCATGGATTCTGTCAAGTTGACAAGCAAGACATGCTCTCTCTCTCTCTCTCTCTTTCTCTCTCTCTCTCTCTCTCTGTCTCTCTCACACACACACAACCAAATGTTATACACATCTATATTTTGCCAAATATCTTGAGGATAGACTCACTGGTACAACCAGGGAGCTAATCCACACAGAATACTGGTAAACTTACCAAATCCCATATCCCCCCCACCCCCACCCATAAGTCAGCATCATTGCTCCCATCAGACATTTCCATTAGTTTCCCTGGTGTTTGAGTATGCCATCAATCTTGAGATCCCCTCCCCCCCAATTTGGTGAGAAATGGTGTCTCAGTTTCCTTTAATACTCCTTACCTTGGGCTAGTTTTCCATAAAGAACCAGTTGAGATTTTTCAGTGTCTCCCAAGTGAAACCTTTTGTTGGGGAGCTTCTCCTGAGATATTCCCACCTGATTTCATGATTGAAAATAAGCTTAATTCCTGGCTTATAGCACACCTCCCCCTTACTTAAGTAATCACTGATTCCATGACAACAGCTACCATGTACCAAACACTTACCAAATCATTTCTAGTTCATAGATGAGGACTTGGCAAAGTTTTACTCTAAAGGGACATAAAACACATCTCTTAGGGTTTTGCAATCCAAGACAAGAACTCCTGTTGCTGCTTCTTAATGTCACGGTTGGACCAGGTTGCAGCTAGAGACAGTAGGTTTGGCTACCGACCAAGAAAACTTTATTTACAAAAACAGACCGCTGGCAGAATTGGATCATAACCGTCATTTATTGACTCCCACTATGGGCTATGGTCTCACAAATAACAAAGATTTAAAGAAACTATGCAGGTTCTTCCATTCAGTCACAGTCCTCGTGTTAACCTGTGTTAGTCACAGGAGTTCCTGGTTCCCAACCCTAGGCTTTCAAATGCCCTATCACATAGAATTTTGGGGTTATAGGTCTTTTTGTTTTCTTTCTTTCCTTCTTTTTTTTATTCCTGTGCCTCTGGAGATCTAGCCTCATGCTGCAGGTCTTACTGACTAGTCTCATTTTATTACCATGTTGAATAAAACCAGATGCTATAATACCTACACACCAATGCCTCCCTAAATCCACATGCTTCCAAATAAAAAAACTATTAGGACACCTAGCAAGTGGCATGTTTATTTTTAAATTGTAATCTCAGCCATTGTTTTTTACTGCATATATAGCAGATCCACTGAGAGAGTTTGGTGATTATTCAAGTCTTCAAATGTCATAAAATGCTGCTGTGTTTTCTCACTCAAGGGAAAGGAGTATTTTGTCTATTACATCATATCTTAAAATGGAACAGATGTAAGTCTCTGGAGCTATTGTGCCTGAGTAGGTGTGAAGACGGCCAGCAGAGCCATTACTTGTGGCTTTGTTCTTTTCTCTCCTCAAGGCTAACCTGATCATTGTTTTAGTGAAAATTCAAAAATTCACCTTAAATAAAGTCTCAGATCATTTTGTTTCGTTGTGAGAGGTGATACCTTTTCATGGCGAAGTCCTGCTATGAAACAGCTCATCTACCTGTAGGGTAACATATTATTTTTAAATGACCTTCCCTTTAGGGAAGAAGTCATGTTGTCAAATGAACCCTCAACATTTCTTCAAGAAAAGAAAGGCACAGACTTGGTGTGCTGGTGGTGTGTAGCTGAAAGGAAAACCTGTAGGATGTAGGCATAAATTTTCTGCAAACTACTTTTAATAAGGGTTTAACCTATCCTCTAGCCCACCACCAAGTAGAGGTAGTGTAAGAGTTATTAGGCTATGGGGGAAGTGGACCTGTTCGGCAGTAGTTCTTTGGTGGCAAGCTCAATCTTCTTTGACAGCAGTTCAGTGCTGTAGCAAACACCAAATAGGACTCAGCAGCTACAGACCAGTCCTTTAGGAAGGCATACCCCAGGCTTGAACCAACGTTACAGTCCAGCCCTTTCAGCAAGCAGACAGCAAGCAGCTGTAGTTCAAGCCTGAAGAAACCTCCAGGCTCGCCAACTGGCTTAAGGTGAGGCTACAGGAACCTCATGAGCAGTTTTTGGGTGAGTTTCTGTCACTGACAGTGTTACCACAAGTTGAGCTCAACAATATTATGTCAGGTGAACCAATACATGTGTGTCTTTAGTGACGAATAGTGAGGCAGAGCAAACCAAGCAATTGCTAAGTGCTCATCCTCCACTGTCTGTTGGGTCATGTTCATATTCCTTCATCAAGGGTCCTTTCACGTGTTGGTTATATCCAAACATCTTTTCACCTGTGTCTACTTCAGGAAAACAGTCTTTCACATGTTTATTTTAGCAAAAGACATTTCTTTCACCCGTGTGCCCCAGCAAAGCATCATTTAATATAACCGACTTTCCAAAGAAGCTAGATGTTCCCACTTCAGTGGGGTCTGCTCTACCTGCCTCCCACGTGCAGTGCTTAGGGGAAACCCCCTGTGAGATATATCCAGATGTTTCCTCTCTGGATACCCTGTGACTGTGCACACACTAGCAGAATAAATGGACATGGTCACTGTGACTGAATCCATGTTCAGCTTTCAAACTGCGTTTTCCTTAGGAAAATCGGGACTTCATTACAGAGGTGTGCAATGAAGGAAGTTGCAGAATGTGGGTTTCTGTGTTGTTTTGTTTCCTCCCGCATAATAGTACAATATTAATAGCCACACAACACAAATAGACTCTATTTGTCACTATAGAAAAAAACATGCTTAACATATTTAATCAAAAGCCCTACCTTTTTTTCTGTGCAGATTTTCAAAGTATATGATTATAAATATTTATAATTCATAGCCATCTGCCAACCTAGTCACAGTTATGCTAGGCAGGTGTGGCTGTGAAAACTCAGTGACACTCTGCCTGTTCTAAGAGTTATGAACTGGGATGGCCCAAATTTTCAGTGGCTTAACACAGCAAAGGTTTGGTTCTCCTTTGGACACATGTGACTAAGACCATGAAACTCTGCACAGCACTGATCATCCAGGTCAAATGTCGATGGTGGTATCCATGCTTCAGTAAGATAGCGTGAGTTCGGGCAACTGTGCACTGGGTTTGAAATGCCAGAGGCATTCATCACTGCATCTCACACTCTAGAGGAAACATTTAGGAGAAAAGCAGAAAGGTAGTAAAATGCGAGCCAAAGGCACCACACTAAGATCACAATCCAGGGTCCAGACATATTTTCTCCATCCAAAGTAAGCTGTGGGTTTCATCTGAGAAAAAAAATCATCAGGTAATTAGCCTGGAGCCCAGCAGCCTGCCCACAGTACGACAGGTTCCTGCTCTCAGGGCAAGCTGGCTGCTGCCTGTTTAAAAATAACAAGCTTTTTACTGATCTCTTGCCCATTTTCACTTAAAAAGCCAAGACTTTATT
This sequence comes from Rhabdomys pumilio, assembly GCA_030674055.1. NCBI lineage: Eukaryota > Metazoa > Chordata > Mammalia > Rodentia > Muridae > Rhabdomys > Rhabdomys pumilio. The sequence continues at coordinate 25,002,580 of JANHMN010000013.1, forward strand.
CTCAGTAAATGTGTGTTATCACTCAGAGACTCAGATGGCATCATGACATCATTGTTAACGTTATTGTGTGTGTGTGTTTTATTCGATGCTTTCTTATGATTGTGGAATGAAACACCTTGTCACTCCAAAGTACATTTTAAAATGTAAAATAAAACACCAAACATAGCCCGTTACAGTGAACACATGTGCTCCTACAATTATCCATAGTGTAGGCAGACCAGATTCAAAGGCTTGGTTCTGTCTTTGGGGAGACTGCAGCCTTCTGTCTGCTGTCAGGCTTGTTGTACCCACCACAGGGAAACATCCACCCTTTAGATACTTCTTAGTCATCACTGACTGTTCGGTGAGACTTTTGCTGAGACTATGCCCAGACTTCCCCATGACAACTCTCAAGTCCTCTTACTATGAAATGCAAACGCTATCTGGAAACCCACTTCTGTGTCTCCTCCTTTGCACAGGTAAGTCGTTAAGTATTGAAGGTAAACTAATCTTCATTCTCCAGTACCCACAAGGGCTAGTTATTCAGAAGGATGTAGAGTAAATGAGGGACTTCCTGACAGGACTACTCAGGACATTTGGCCAGTGTTTGGAGAACTGGCTTTGACAGGACCAAAGAGACAGGATCTAGTATTTTCTCTCCATCTCCTCACACCAGCTTGCTGGATGATGAGGCCATCTGTGGCCAGGGTGGACCTTCCTACTGTGCATGGAACATGACATGGCTTCATTCTTTTTGTCTATGTGCAAATTCACTTCATTGCTCTGACCTTTTCATCCACACAGCTCTGTTTCCATGTCTCTTTCCTCTAGCTACTGAGTCGACTCAGTTGTCAACACAAGTGGGCATCCCTGTCTGCTTCGTTGTTGAATCCAACTGGCTTGATGAACCAAATTAACTGATGAGATATTGCAGGAAATGAGGAAGGTTCTCATCCTGCTGTAGCACAGTCAAGGAAGGCCACACCGCCAGTCATTCTGCCTTGCAGTGGGGTTCAGGTATAGTTTGAGGGTCTCCCAAAGGTGCATGTGTTATAGGTCTTGTCTCCAGGGTGGCTAGATTAGTGGGTGGTAAGAGCACTGCCTTCAGGAAAGGCTGAGGCAGTTCTGGAGAAAGCAAATCATTATAGTCAGAGTCTAACCCTAGGTGTATCTCTGGCTCCTGAACAGTCTTTTTCCCATAGCCCTTCAGCCTACCATTGTCGTCTGCCATGATACCTTCCACTACTAGGCACTTGGCAGAGGACAAGCAATCAGGCCACTCTGTTTTGCACTTCGAAGCTCTAAAACCAAACAAGCTTTCTCTGTATGTGGCAGTCTGTCTCCTGTATCTTCTCATAGCTGTACAAAGCTGGCTGATGCTCCCACTCTCTGTCATTTTCCCAGTCCCATCTTGTGATTCCCTCTAGGACACTCCCATCTGCTTCCTCTCTGAACTCTCCCACACCCTGAAAGCCACCCCTTAGATGCTTCTCTCTTGTTTTACTAACACTGGCTGTCTGCCTCTAAGATCAAGCAAGGATCGTATTTATAGTGATTTGTGTATCATATAATCCTGCCTTACCTCTCAGGTCTTAAATTATTCTGAGTTTCCTGGGAAAAAGTTCCCTTGTCACCTTGCAGCCATTGGTTCTAGCCACAGAATAGAGAAATAAGGAGCATCAAAAAGATGCTTGAAGACCAGATTAGGATCATTGACACAGACCCTGCTTTCATGTATTCTGTCCTTCTCCATACATTTTTACTGCTTTCAGCTTTGCCTTGGGAGAATGAGTAAGTCCTTTGAGAATGTAAGGCCAAATTTAAAGTTTTTATCCTCCAGCTTTATAACAAGCTGATGGGGTGATGAAACTTAACACAATTTCTTCAGCTGACGGGATGCATGTTATTTAGAAATAATGAAGATGCAGACCCTAAGGACGGTTTCACAGTATGCTGTTCCATACAGAAGCTTAGACCCAAGAATCGAGAGAAAACCACCAAAGAAAATATAGGTTTTCATTTTCAGAGTGGCTTATATTCTGGACATTCAAGCTCAGATCATAAATCTGTGAACTGCGGTATGAAAGGTAATCGTTTATATCAAGACGTGTATTTCTTTGTCTTGTCTCTTGAGGAACCTCCAGATCCCCAAATCACCTCATTGCTTTAATCCTGCCCACAAAATAAGGAGGGGTGGCTTCAACTGGAGCTCAGCAGCGCAGTTTCTAAGCCCACAGAAACTCACACAGAAGTAACGCAGCACAGCCCTTTGGATTAAATGATTCACTTTGCACTTATGTTAGATGTCTTTTTAAAAAGGAATGGAAACCATTCTGCTCTAATGAAAGCACTTGTTGGGGTGACTATCTTAACAGAACTTCATATGGTTTTATGTGGGTTCATGATAATAAATGTTGATCTTCTAGAAGAGGGGCCTGTACATTTTTTTCACAGCATGGGTATATATAAACACTCCTGAAAATTTTAGCAAGATATTTTAAAATTATAAAAGTTGTCAAAGGAAGGCACTAGGGCAGTGGCCAGAGTAGAAGGCTAGGCAGATGGTTCAGGGGCTAAGAAGACTTCTTTAAAAGCATAGGGACCTATAAAAAGCCTGAGCAGGCAGGCACAGCATGGTGGATGGGTAGAGGTGGGGTGGGGATGGGGGACTAGTGAATCGTGAGACCTCAACTACCCAACATCCTAGTTGAAGCAGTGAGCTTTGGATTTAGTGAGATACTCTGTTTAGGAAAGAAGAGAGAGGAAGGGAGGGGAAAGGGAAGAAGGGAGGATATTCTGCTTTATATTCTATATGTTTGTGTGTGGTTTGAGTATGTATGTGGTGTGAGTGTGTGTATGGTGTGAGTGAATGTGTATGGGATGTGAGTGTGTATGAGTGTGTGTGTGTGTGAATGTGTGAGTGTGTGGTGTGTGAGTGTGTGTGGTATGTATGTGTATGGGGTGTGGGGGGGCGGTGTGAGTGTATGGAGTGGTGTGTGAATGGATATGGTGTGTGTGTGTATGATGTGTGAATGTGTATGGTGTGAGTATGTGTGTATCTGTGTGTTGAGTGCAGGTGATTTACATTTTCAAACTATTGAGTTTTACCTAGAACTTTGGCTTCCAGCTCGTGAAATGATAAGCTTGGCCTTTCATCCCAGCAGCGGTCTTACTTAATAGGCATTTGGTAACATGATCTGTCTATTTTTAGAAAAAAAAATGTTATCCTTAATTAAAACTTATTTTCTTTCAAAACATGACTGAAAAAAAAAAGTGTCTCCTTGCTTGTAAGCTCTTTCTTTGTTGGATTGGGTCATCGTAGCTCATAGAGTCCCGGAGGCAATAGATGGCAGTGGTCAGAATCAAAGCAGGGTTCCAGGGTGTTTACATTGGCACCTTGTTCTGCGTTGGAGGTATCCTCGTGATGGCTTGGGTTTCACTAGTACTGTGAGCAGACAAGCCGTAGAACACATCTCTCAGGGAGTTCAAGTCTGGGTGTTAGCAGCATGCTGGGTGGAAAACATGAGATGGCAAGCTGTGCTATCTGATGCAGGGTAGAAGGGAGGCATGGGGCCTGTGAACCTATGAACCACAGTGTCTGGGAGTGCTGTGTTAATAGCTGCTTGCCTGCAAGCTCAGAGTTTGTATTTTTATTGATCTGCATTCTATGTATGGGCTAAAATCAGATGTTTCCTAGCTTTTGTTAAAATAAACTACAGTTTCTTTGCCTCAGTCAGTGACTCACCTTAGCTAAGGACAAAGACGCTGCATTTAGGTAAAATGGTACTTTCTATGAGAGTAGATTTAATAAGAACTGTCTCAGCTTTCCCATAGGGTCATGGGAAATGCTCCACTCACCCACCCCCCAAGCACATACACACATTTTCATACAAACCTTGCTAAATGAGCACAAAGTCTCTAGCAAACAATTACATCATCAGACCTATAGCCTTGTGGTTTCCTGCCATAGGTAGTAGGGAGAAGAGACAGAAAGACACCCCCCCATGAGTGCTAATTACTGTGTTTCCTTCCTGTCTCCTCTGCTGTCCACCTCAACCACTGCTTTCTCAGTAGTTAAAAAACCCATAGAGGCTTTCACCAGGCAGGACTCTCAACATTCAGGGTTATCATACTTCCTTGTCATTTAACATCACTTCTCAACCGTGCAGCTGATTATCCTTGGGAGAGGAACAGTCTCCGTCTGAAGGACTCCAGCACATGGGCTCTCCTTTCTAGACACCTCTTATTATTACAGAGGACCCCGCCCTTTCTTGCCCAAAGAGGGATTTTTTTTCTCATTTCATTCTTCTAGAGAGAAAAATGCAAATGTAAGAGGGTCATTTACTTACCTGTAGAATTAATTCCAAGTCCCCATTTGTAGAGTCAAGCATGACTCCAGGGGCAGATCTGATGTGGGTAGAGAGGGAATGAAGAAAAGACAAACAGAAAGTGGGCAGGCATCGGGTGGTCTGGGCTCTTGGTTTGGCTGTTGTTTTGGCACTGGGGAAACTGTAGTGCCTACTCCCCACCCCCAGCTCAGCCTTTTATTATAAAGAATTAAACAGAGCAGGGTTGTTGTCTACAACTTAGTCACATGAATGGGGTTGTTGCTTTCAGAAAAACGAGGAGGCAGAGTTTCTGGTGTCCAGCTGGACGTGGAACAGATTTAGCTAATCCCAGTAGGAGCAGTCTCTGTAGAGGAGTGATCTTTCGGCTGCACACCCCCATGAGGAAGAAAGTATGGTAGACATTTTCGGTGTATATTGTCAACATCCACATATGGATTAGAGAGGAAGGCTTCACCATTTCCCCTGAGCTTTACCTCTGAAGAGAAGGCTTCCATCCTTCTGCGGCTCGGTGTCGGTGACATGACTGGCTTGTGTCAACATGCACATTCACTTAGAACCTCACTCACTTCAGGCATCCTCTTCTCTCCACACCCACTGGTATTCAAAGTATCGATTCCCCAGTAACATCTCCTCTGCTTAGCCCTGTCTGCTTTGTCTTCTAGTCCATTCCTGCCTAGAGTACCAGGCTTGGTGAAATATTGTAGCATCTTCCTTGTACTGACTCATCCTTGAAGCCTTTAAGAAAACCTCTCTCTCTCTCTCTCTCTCTCTCTCTCTCTCTCTCTCTCTCTCTCTCTCTCTCCCTGTGTGTGTGTGTACATGATATTTACTAACAATGATTTTACTGTATACTTATTTCTTTTAAGTAAAGTTTTTACCTCTTCCATAAGTGCTTTGTACAATGTCATGATGCAAAGAATGTATAATGTAACCATCCATTACATAGGTATCTATAGGCCTTTATGACATTCTTTAAGTACTTAGAAGAATGTGTAGAGTTTGGATCAATTTTAGGGAGCATTGTCTATACCAGAGAAAAACTTTATTGACTGACTGACTGACTGACTGATTGATTGATTGACTGAGGAATTATCCTGGTTTGGTGGAGAGTGGGTAGTAAATTCTTTTCTAAGGTTCATGACTTCACTTGACCTGGAAAATTGTGTAGTATTCCAGTGCAGGCATGATTTCCCTCCTACGCACTGGGCTTAATCATGTTGACAGCCGTTGGTTGCTACCATCGTGTGAGTGCCACTATTGCACCTTCATGCATTTGTTGCCATGTTCATCATTGCCATGGTTTATAGATGTCACAGTTAAGAAGGACTGTTTAACTTCTCTTCTCCCTAGGCATCTTGCATAGTATTTTCTAGAACAAATCTAGATCACAGAAAAAAGGTTTTCATATAAGATCCAGATCAAATCATTCAAGTTCTGTAACCTATGTGTGAGATGTCTTCAGCAATAAAGGCCCACCCTCAATTCTTGAGAGGAAAACAAAGGCTATATCTATAATCTATATGGTTTTGGAAGTTACATGGACTGCCCTGACCAGTCATTTAAAAAGACATTTCTTGTGCCTTGTTCTGGTTGTTATTGTTGTGGTGGTTTGTGCTTCTTGTGGGAAACATTGTCTTTACTTCCTTCAAGATGTGTGTGTGTGTGTGTGTGTGTGTGTGTGTGTGCATGTGAGTGTGCATGCATATAGATGTAGATATAGATATAAACATACATATATGCAATGAGTATAATTTTAGATAAATATAAACTAATATTTCTTAGGGCTTTATCAAAGGCTTATTGATAAAAAAGGCTTTTTGATAAAAGCCTAAATTTCTTAAAGGCTTTGTCCCACCTCCTTTAGTATTGAGATATCTCTCTCTCTCTCTCTCTCTCTCTCTCTCTCTCTCTCTCTCTCTCTCCAGCCCAGGTGGAAGACCCTCCCCATGATTCCATCTCCCACTTCACATAACCTGTATTCTACTATTCCCTACCCAATGGCCCTCCTTGGTCCTTCATACTTGGCTGGTTTCTGTGGTTAGCCCATGCTTTATATCACATCTAAAGATTTGGGGATAGAACCTACAGATGTGAGAGAACACACAGCATTTGTCTTCCTGGGTGTGGATTACCTCACTCCGTATAATGTTTTCTAGTTCCATCCATGTACCTGAAAATTTCTTGATTTATTCATTGATCAGTTTAGTTGGTCATGGGACATGAGTCAGGTTTTACACATGCTAACCAACTGTCCTACCATCGAGCTGCAGCCACAGCCCATGGAGGATTTTAAAGCTAATAATTACATTTTATGAATAGAAATGAATATTCAGTTTCTTTTATTACATAAAGAGTTGTTCTCATTTTTGGGGCATCATATAAAAGAACTATGATCTGTTAGTCACAAATTATATTTTTCTTGTAGCCTATTAGCATAATTCTAGGAGCTATCCAGTTTCCTTTTAAAAATGTGACTGAAGTTACTTGAAACTAGTGAGCCATCAATCTTATTCTAGCAGTGAAGACTTTGGCAGCCAAGGCTGAAGGAAGAGGCGGTGATATTTAGTATTTTAAAATTTTACATAGGAGTCTTATTGTTCAAGAAAGCTGAATTAAAGTTGAGGACCCCACATTCAAAATTCTTGAAGCCACATGAGTTTTACATGTCAACATTTTTAAAATTTGAAATATTTTAATATACATGTAAACACATAATATACATACAGTTGCTTGAAGACTTAACCCAAAATCCATTCATGTGCTATACACACATAGCCTGCAGGTAAAATTTGTAGGATATGCTTTATAACTTCACGGATGAAGTAAATCTTCACCTTTTACTTAGATCTCTGTTGCCTCAAACAGTTGCAGAAACATGAACATTTTTGGATTTCAGACCAATGATGCTTAGCTGAATTGGATAGCCACAGAACAAAACGCAGCCATAGCTTGCTCCCTTCCGGACATGCACATAGCAGAGTAGAGCCCTAAGCTGGATGCAAGCATCTTCCATTCTGATGTGTGAGTAGTGAGAGGCTTGAGAGGGCAGCATACACGGAGCAGAAGGAAAACACTAATAGGTGCACACGCTATTGGTACAGGGAAGCTCAAACATTGAGTTAGAGATAGCCAAGCCTCACATGGCCACAAAGAGCTCATGCCAGATGCAACGTATTGATCCGCTTACCATAACGAGAGAAAAGATTGTTTTCACTTGGCCATCATGAGAAATGTTTGGGTTTGAAATCCTCTGCACGCTGTTCTAACCAATTACATTTATTTACTTAAAACTCAACAAAGATAATCGAATTCCATATGGGGCAGAATGTAATTGCAGTGAATGCACTAATGCTTTCACATTGGAACACTAATGGACACAGACCACACAGTGCGAGGAGGAGGAAACCCTGGTCCTCGGAGATGTGAAATTGAGAACTTAGGCTTTGCCCCAGGCTGCTGGATGGTCACCAGCACTTTCACAGAATGGGCGTTTAATTTCTTGAAGAAAAGTGATGGTGGGCAGTGTTGATGCTTCTGCCAGACTCATCCACTATTACTGGGACACGCAGTCAGATTGGCTATTGTTTTTGGACTAGGGGGGATGCTGGTATGTTTTCCCAGTTATCCATATATTAGGGGGAAAGGCAGGCAATACAAATAGCAAAACCAATTCTATCTGTTGCCTAGAAGTTAGCGTAGGAGACTACAGGGCAATGAAGTAGCCTCACTCCCACTGCAGAGCAATATCTGTTCTTACTGTTTGAGGTGGACATTGTCTCAGTCAGTTCTACCTCTGGACATGCTGTGCAGCCTGCTCCTGTATGACACCAAGCAGTGGTGTCTTCCAGCACCTGGTTCTAGTTAGAATCTCTAATATAGTCACTGAATGAGGTCACAAGGTCACTGACTTGCCCTGCCCATCAAGCCAGAAGGAGCCTACAGCTCACGGTCAATAAGCACTTCAGAGGTGCATGTTTCTGAGCCAACAAAAGCCATCTGAGGTGTCTGAGGGGAGAAGTAGCCATGCAGAAGCCATAGTTCAAACTGTTTCTCTTAGAGAATCTAGAGAAAGCCACTGAACTATGAGAGGCATGTAAGAGCACAGGGCGGGGTGCTCAGCATCAGACTGCATTGCCAAGGGCCATGCAAACAAAAGCAGAGTTGGGCTGGAGTCAAGAAACAGAACTCAGAAAGTAGTTTGCATCTTGGTGAACTGAGAAGGTTCCTATTGTCACTAGGAAAGATATGTATACAGGGGGGCTGCAAGGGTAATATGCAGGATGGGTGTGACTTGACCTGTTTGAGTACAAATGATCCTGGCTGCGAAATGTGGCCCAGCTGGAGCAGATGCTCTCCTCTTGGAAACAGGTTGGGTTCAAAGATAAAAACATATGAATTATAAGAGCCATGACTCATTCTAGGAGTGCTTATCTGTTATTCATTTATGAAAATAACAAATCTTTGTTTAGAAGAAAGTATCCCAATACCTTAGCCGCAAACCCATAATTCAGTCCTTTTGTCGTTGACCTTGAACTGTTAAAACATATTTTCCCAGAATTTCGAGTAAAATAATTCACAAAAGCAGCAGTTCCCACTGCATCCAGCACTGTTAATTTTATCCTTGGCCTAGAGTTTTGTTAGTAGGGAAATCCCCGGGGAGAGGGCCAGCAGCAGCTTCTGTCGAGATGCTCAGGAAGACTCAAGGGCTTCTTGGGCTGTATTTCTTTCTGACAAGTGACTTTTTGACTGTGGCCATGAACTGTTCCTAGGTTTTCTACAATGTCAATGTCATTTTCAATAGGTACACAGTCACAGCTGTGGCCTCTCCAAGATCTTCCTTTTGTACTGAGGCCTTGTTAGGTTTGAGCTACTACTGAGAATTCACTATTCAGTTTCACCTTGTCTCAAGTTCGGTTTTTCTTCCTCCTCCTCTTATTCCTTCTCTGTGACCTTCTTCATCTCTCCAAAGCCACTGATCAGAGTTTTGTTTTGGTGGCTTTGCTGTTTGGGTCTGTTCTTTTGTAAGGAGAATGAGTAATGGGCTTCAGCTTTTGTGTTCCTTCGCAAACTAGTGCTTTGAGGCTACCCTGGGAGCTCAGGAAGATCTGTACAGATTTTCTGGAAATGACAACATTTCCTGAAGGTGTATCTGGGGAGGGGGAGGGTCTCATCCACCCAACATGACTGTCATGCTAGTGTTGGTTCAAACTTCAGGTGTCTAACACCAAGTAGTTTTTTTAAAGATGTATTTAAATAGAAATGATGAAAAATATTCTTGTAGTGAAGATACCTCATTCTCTCACATGCACAACAAAGCACATAGCTAAATTTCCTTGAGGGACAAAGTAAGCTAAATACAGATTGCATATCACTACATGAAAACTCTTTGTAAAGTACAAGTGGCACCTTCCATAAAGATAGATTCTATAGATTGACTGAGAAAAGCAAGTTTATAAGAAGGGTCTGGAGAGGGTCCAGTGCCAGAAGAGAATCTCCACCTGCACAGACTCAAAGATCCCCAAGCTAGGAAGCATGTCCACTTCAGCTTTCTGGGTGGAGAAGAGATTTACATTCCTTCTCTTGAAGGAGCAAGCATTTGTGCATAACATTTAATGCCTGAAAACTGCCCTGCTTCCAGATCACCACCTCCCACAATCCTCTGAGAGGGTAGGGGCTCCCTGGGTATCCCTCCACCCTGGCACATAAAGTCTCTGTGTCTAGGCATATACTTTCCCACGGAGGCCAGACAGGCAGCCCAGGTAGAAGAACATATCCCACAGGCAGGCAACAGCCTTTGGTATAGCCGCCACTTTAGTTGTTTGGGACCCACATGAAGACCAAGCTGCACATCTGTTACATATGTGTGGAGAAGTCTAGGTCCAACCCAGGTATGCTCTTTGGTATGTGAAAACAGGATCCATTATTCTTCGGCATACAAGAAACACACCTCAGTGATAAAGATAGACATTACCTCAGAGTAAAGGGCTCCAAATGGACCTAAGAAGCAAGCTGAAGTCGTCATTCTAAAATCTAATAAAATAGACTTTCAACCAAAATTAACCACAAGAGACAGGGAAGGACATTTTATAGTCATCAAAGGAAAAAATCTACTAAGATGATATCTCAGTTCTGAACACTTATGCCCCAAACACAAAGGCACCCACATTTGTAAAACAAAAAAAAAGAAAGAAAGGAAGGGAGGGAGGGAGGGAGGGAGGGAGGGAGGGAGGAAGGAAGGAAAAGAAAACATTGCTAAAGCTCTCACCAGTTAACAGGTCATCCAGCAAAACCTAAACAGAGAAATAAATGAAACTAACAAACATTATGAACCAAATATATTCTATATATTTCACCCAAACACAAAAGATACACCTTCCTCTCAGCATCACATTTTTTTAAAAAGAGAAAATTGTGACTCTAACATAGGCCAAGACTGAGTGCGTTGCCTGAATGGCTAGTCTATTATAAGCAAACAAGCATAGCAGAATTATAACAATACCTGGCAGAAGACAAAGAAAGGGGAAAACCATTTTAACTACGATGGCAGTTCAAAGTTTACTTGGGACATTTTGTTTATCTTCTTATGCACCTCACCAGTTTGGCCATCGAATCTGACACATTAAAGAACACATGCCAGGCAATTGTTGACAACCAAGGTTATGCTAGAGCAACAAATATTCTCTGGTAGCTCTATTTTGTAAAACTATGGCTCTTGATTTACTTCTGCTAACATTATTTTTGCTGTAGCATGACTTGTTTTTACTAATCATGCAGTCATTTTTCTCAAAATATCTCTTTCTATTCCAGTAATCATTCCTGGGACTGCTAATAAAAAAAAAAAAAAAAAACATTGTGGCAGCAATCATGACAGGATCCAAGAGATGCAAAGAAATATAATTTTCAGGGAGAGTTCTCTTCTATTGATCAATTGCAAAGATCTATTTAGCAAAATGGACATAATATGGCCTCCCACACATAAACCTTTATAACCCACAGGAAGGGCAGTATAAGTAGCAATCCCCCCCCCCAGAAGGCCCATCCCAAAGGCAGTTGTTTACCCCAGGGAAGGGTATGATTAGAAGTAGAATTATAATAAGGATGAAATCAGTACATTTATACAAACCGAAACATGACTGAAATACATCATTGACAGAAATATTGAGGGAAGTCCAAGGTTATGAGTACAGGTGGATTCTACTGTGTCTTCTGTAACTTGTGTATAATACATATAAGTAACTCTTATGCCATACAGATTTCTTTTTAAGAGCTCAGGAATCAGATGTCCTCTGATACAAAAAGACAGCACCAAATGAAGCCAGATGTTTTACAAGCAGTCAGAAACAGAAAGCGCTATTCTGGGTACAATATTAACTTCAGTAAACAATACATCAGATATTCCTTTCTTCATCTTCATACAACTATCCTTTCCACTCTCAGAGTACTTAAATACAGAGATGCTAAAATTTGTACCATAGCAATTGGATTGATCAGTAAGAGTAGTCCAAACAAACATCCTCCATCCATGGGACTAATATTTGTGTATCATCTTTTGTCCAGGCAACTGATCCCAAAGGATAAAAACGATACTTAACATGGCAAAACAATATCATACCATGTCCTCTATTAAAGATGTGCCTTTTATCCCTCCTGACAAAAGTCATTTGGATTCTGCATGGACAAGCTGAGAATTAACATGTAATATAGTCAGCAAATGTAACATCATTTTGGGGTCAATAGTATAGTGTCCTTGTTGTCTCCCCATGGTCTTGTCTTGACAAATTAAAATCTTGGTGTCTTGCTAAGTCATTAGCTTTTTCTTGCTCTTGGAATGTCTCCTCGTGATGGCTTTGTATCAGTCTTCAGACACTTCATTTGTACAGTGGTCGTTGGGGCGCTGTCCTGGTCAAATGAACTGGAGCAGGAGCCTTCTGAGACTTCATTCATTTCATGGAAAGAGATAAGCAAAACATCACTCAGAAGAACATCTGGCTCTTTTGACTGATTAGTTTCTAGGTTTTTCTATTTGACGTATATTTAGGCTGTGTCTCCTTTAGGCCAAAATGGTTTGGGTCAGCAACAGAGGTGTTATCTTCCTTTAAAGTGAAAAAGTTTGAAGTAAGCATGGCTCAATGTAGCATTTAGGTAGGTGTATATGGCCCTTTTTATTTTCAAAATTTGTCATTTAAGTATGTGATCATGTCATTTCACAGTAGCTTGACCCTATTGGTTGTCAGGGATTCCAATAATGTGATAATATTCCATAAATTGCAAACTTCCTTAAAGTCTTTGCTAGTATATAAGCAGGACCTTTATCAGTTTTTAGTTGTAATGGAGCATAGAAAGGAGATGTATAATAAGTGATTCTTGGCATCTGAGGTGGTTTCATCTCAATGAGCAGAAGCAACAGTCATATTAGAAAAGGTATCAACTGTTACATGTGTATATTTTAAATGTCCAAATTTGTTGATATGAGAAATACCTGTTTGTCAGATAGCACTAGACTTCAACTCTCAAGGGCTAATCCTCTTTAAAGGGAATCTTCAGGATAATGATTACCTGTAGATCCTGTAAAATGCTAATGCTACTGCCAATTAATATCAGTGAGGGACAAACAATCAACCTGCATTTTATTTAATGACACAATGATTTCTGTTGTATCTGGTGCCCCTTTTCTTACCTTTGACAATTAGAATGTCATTCAGTTATGGGCTAATGTTTTATTTCTTTAGCTGTTATCAATTATATTTTTACAGACAATTATTTATTAGTTTATAATTAACTTAGGTAAAAATTTTGATATTCCTCACTTGCAATTTCAAAATTCAAATAGGAACTAAAAGTTTTTGCCTTAATTTTGATGGCAATACATTACCTGACCCGAACTTAGAGGGTGTGTGTGTGTGTGTGTGTGTGTGTGTGTGTGTGTGTGTGTGGTGTTCATGTGTGGAGGTCCAAGGGCAACACCTTATTTTTTTCAAGACAGTGTCTCTCACTTGACCTAGAACTTGCCAATTAGACTAGACTCCCTGGTCCACAAAGCCTCAGGATCCACCTGTCTCAGCCCATCACACCGCTAGCCCTGGGGTGACAGACTTGAACTGACTTAGGGAAAACTGTTTCAGTGTGTCTGTTCTCCACATGTGCTTAGGAGAGTTGGTTGTGGCCTGCTGTCTGTCTCTGATGCTGCATCGTACCTTTAACACATGCCTTTGGAGATTTGAGAAATATGGTTTATGAAGCACATCTAATTCTTAGAAATCTGAACATAGAAATTATATTATCATCTCCCTTCTCCGTAGACTCCCAGTCAATAGGAAAGAGTTTTCCTAGAGAACAGCTTTCAACTGTTTGTTTGTTTGTTTTGTTTGTTTTGTTTTGTTTTTTACTGTGACTACTGCAAGAAGTGCACTTTGTTTCATGATCCATTACAATGCACATTTAGTTTCAATGTTTTCAAAAATAAGTAATTATAGGAACCTGAATTTGGATCTCCAGGAACATCATGCATGATGGCTGGATGTAGCAGTACATGTCTGTCACCACAGTGCTGGTGGTATGGGGGCTGAGACAGGTGGATCCTGGGGACTTGATAACCACAGAGTCTAGACTAAGTGGCAGTGTCTATAGTGAGACCGTGTCTTACAAAAACAAGGTGTTGCCTTCAGACACATGCACCAGCACATTACACCACACACACACACACACACACACACACACACACACACACACACTCACACACACAGACTACACCTTTCTGTATCTTTTAAGGACTTTCTCTCTCAGCCTTTTCTGCCCTGGAAAAGCCAGTGTCTTCCTCAACGCTGTGAATGTAGAGCCTGCCAAAATTCTTGTGATATGTATTGCAAGACATGTGATATGTCTGCCAAGACATTCACACAAATTTTTAAGTTAATTCAGCAGGAATGGGGGTTCACTTTGAGGTCTTGTGCAGTACAGAGTTCATGGTGATTACTTTATTCTTTGTTATATTTGAGTCATGACACACAAAGATCCTTAGTTTTTCTGCTCCAATGTTTATGAGGACAGAAATATGTTCCTTTGCTGTTGTCATCTACTGTTTATCTCAACAAAATTAATTGCATCTCTCTCAAGATGGTCAATGCAGCAATCAATTGATTGAACAATTGAGGTTTTTATTATTATTTTTTTTTACTATTTTGTTTTATGTATATGGATGTTTGGCCTTCATGTATGTCTGTGCACCTTATGCATGCCCGATGCCTGCAGAAGCCAAAGAGAGAAGCAGATTTCCTGAAACTGGAGTTGCAGGTGCTTGTGAGCCACCATGTGGGTGCTGGGAATCAAACCCAGGTCCTCCGGAAGAGCAGTTAATGTTCATAATCACGGCACCATTTCTCCAGTTCCAAGGCTAATATTTTTGGTTGCCATTAACATGGCCCTTATAAGCATAAATCCAATGGGACCAGCCTCTTCCCTAGTTAGACAAGGTCATCACTAACAAAAGATGTCAAAGAGACTCTGGGGAGGAAATAGTTCAGAGACCACAGGATTAGCCAGAGGCTGCAGATAAGGAGGGAGTCCTGGGATGGGACCAAGGTACTAGAGAGGGCTCTGGGTTGGAGATATTGAACCCAGGACATCTTACTGAGAATGACATGGAGGGAAAGGGATGCATGTTAGTGCTCCTGCTTCAGGATTCTGTTTTCATTCTTTCCTCTGTTTATGTTTGTCAGCACTAGTGTGCCAGTGGTCACACATAGACAGACTTGCTTTGCAGAGATTGCCAGTGCCGATGATGTGCTGCTCTCACAGGGTTCATGTGAGGCTGGCAATGCTTGAGGACAATGGTCTCAGGGGCCATAGAGTGAGAAAGTGCGGGTGCCAGGTACCTGCAGCACACTCCTGGAGAACAGCAAATCACAAAGGCAATGCCCTGAGGCCTGCATCTGGCCCTCCACTGCTGTGACTCTCTTGAGCCACCCAAAGGCACCAGTCCTTTAAACAGACCCTTCCTAAATGACACAAGTTGACTTCCAGCAGCACGGTGGCATGAGGATGAGGTGTGTTCATGATGGGATTGTGGCAGTGAGCTAAGAGGATTGAACTGTTTAAATAGCAATGTCGTTCTATAGAATATAAACCCAGGGACGAACAGGGAGCACAAACTATACCCCATGATAATTATGGCCCCAAGCGTAAATCTTATCTCAGTAGAAGAAAAAGGCTTAGTTGCAATTTCACAGAAACAAAACAATCCTCGATTTTTAAGACTGAGTCATTATGAGTCATTAATTATAGAAGCCCTTGACTTGAATACTGAAAGAAATTGTAAATCTAATTTAAGATTTGCTCCATTCACATCAAATACATTACTCTGATTCACGTGACTGGCTATCTGTGGGGAGATGAATATTAAATAATGTGTGTGTGTGTGTGTGTGTGTGTGTGTGTGTGTGTTTATGTGTGTGTATGAGAGAGAGAGAGAGAGAGAGAGAGAGAGAGAGAGAGAGAGAGAGAG
>JANHMN010000013.1:25018417-25028959 GCA_030674055.1 Rhabdomys pumilio
GAGAGAGAGAGAGAGAGAGAGAGAGAGAGAGAGAGAGAGAGAGAGAGAGAATGCATGCACGTAGGAATTAGGTTTGTAAATTTTTGTAATTAGATATGCATTCATTCCACTGCTCTTAATGTCACTGAATGTCCACTCGGGAACATCCAGAGTCCTATTTAAGGTAAACAGCAGGGCACTCACAGTTCATACTGTATGAGCATCAGAAACTACCAGAAAAATATGTGAAGGCGTTTTGATAGCTCTAATTTGTTTAATGGCTGGCCATGTGGTGATAATTGTGTTACCACAATTCACTTGTAGTTGACCTTTCTGCTAGCTCAGTCCCAGTGGGTTTCTCTCCTGAGGAGCGTGGCATGGAATGGCATTGACTTTTGTGCTTTTGTGGTGTGTGTGTGTGTGTGTGTGTGTGTGTGTGTGTGTGTGTGTGTGTGTTGGGATGGAACCCAGAGCCTGGCACAGTGTTCAGTAAGTTCTCTACAGTGAGCTATAGCCCCTCCCTGGACACCCCAGCCTGTCTCTGTAGGGTGATCTTTTCCAGTCCTCCTCCTCAGCACCCAAGATGTCACTCTTCTTGTTATCTGTCCTGTGCCTGTCTGCATTTCCTTTCTTTGTCAGTTTGGGTTTTCATAGTCAAAAGGACTTTTTAGAGTTGGGAAGACCTTAAGAAGTTATTTTATACATTAAGAAAACATAGCCTGTGAGCACCTGTAACCTCAGGCTTTTCCACCCACACCCCAGTTCTCAAATAAAGACTTGCAGGCTTATTATTTATTAACAATGCTTATGGCCCTTTGCTAGGTTTCTTCCCTGACTAGCTTGTAACTTATTTAACCCCTTTAAACTATTATATGTCTGCCACATGGCTGATTACCCCTCCTCAGTTTCTTATGTCCGACTTCCTCAGACTCTGGGTGGTGAATCTCCTTCCTCTGACTATCTCCCAGAGTTCCAATCTCTCTGCCAGAACTCCCACCTTCTACTTCTTGCCTTTTGCTAATAGTCCATCAGCCTTTTATTGACATGGGAGTAAGTGATACTTCCACACTGTACACAAGAGATTATTCCTATAAGCACTACCTGCCTTGCCTTTTCTCTGGGTGTGGACAGGAATATGGAACCCAATTAGAGTCAGTCAAACCAAATGCCATCATGGGTGTTAGGCTATAAGTTGGTCATTAACCTTCCAAATCAAAGTAACCAACATAATGTCTTCCAGATGTGGTCTACACAAGGAGTTCTCAGCAATAAAAATGACATAGCACATAAAAGACATGCCTTTAAAAATGCTTAGACAGGGGTCTCATTATATTCAGCCTCAACATCCCAGCATATCATTATATAGACCAAGCTGGCCACAAATTAACAGAGGTTCCTCTGTCTCTGCCACCAGAGTATTTGGATTACAGGTATGTGCCACCATACACAGTCTGAAGATGTGCTTTTATATCAACTGCAGTTTATAACAGGCTTCAAGACCTTAAAATATATGTTTTTCAGTCTAGCTCATTTGGCACGAATCTCTAAACATTATGTATTTTGTAAACTTGCTGTACTTCTCTTGACTGCCATTTTACTTGTGGGACATATCCCATTCATAGATATAGGCCTTGGCCTAGTATACATTTGCTTTCGCTGGTAGTTTTCTAGCATAGTTTCTGAACACGCCATAATTTAATCTTAATTGGTGGCTTCTCTAAATTCCCTTTTCAGAGGTATAATCACTCTGTGAAGAAGTAAGATCATAGCGATTGTTAACAGAATTGGAAAGGAGATGCTTTGCTATGTGAGATGATATCTAACACGATGAAACTACGTAGTCCTTTTTATATGTGAAATGTGCCATTGGCATGTTCCCTGGAGAAAAGCATGATTTGGGTTAACATTTTCTGGAGAAATATACATTAATCCTGCTGGCTTATGTAATCAGGATGTCTGTGAACATGGTTAACTGTTCCCAAATGGGCGATTTACTTGAAATAAAGGTTAACATGTTGTTAAATGTTCAGTAATGTGTGCTTATAATTAGATTGGAGAGCCTCATGCATTTGTTTACTTATGCTACTTTCTGGTGCTGGTTAATCCAATTAATTCTGTTGATTTTAATCAACACATATGCAGAAATCATTCTCAAATCCATCCTTTCCACCATGATTTCCCTTCCAGGCATGAGTCCCATATGTCTTCCAACTTGAACTGTGACCTCTTCCTCTGCAGGGCCTAAGCCCAGCTCTCTCACACCATGGAGAACACCTCCACTCCCAGGAGCCTTTGCTGTTATCCCTTCTGTTGCCTTGACAATCCATGTCCCTTGTTAACTCCACATCCTTTAACATTCTGATTCTATGAATTTCCTACAAATATCTGACCTTGGCTAGCCTGGACATAACATATCCTCTGGCTTCTAGTGAAATATTTACTTTTTGTTTTTGAGAAGTCTATACCCAAATACTATATATATTCATTAGTTGGACTCTTCTCTCTTCTGCTCCAACTCCATCTCTTACCATCTACTCCCTTAAAAGTTTGTGACCTCTTCTTTGAAAATTATTATTGTTACATAGATGCACGCATACACACATACAACCTACTGAGCACATTTAGTATGTACATGGGTTTAAGACTGACCACTTTGGATTGGATAACCTATGAGAGAGGTTGTCCATGGAAAATATTGATTTCTCTTCTTAGAGCAGCCAATGGTTGACTTTATCTTTAGAAACTCTTTATCTAGGGTGGTGCCCTGTGAAATTTCCACTCTCCAAGTTGACATGCTGTCTTTCTGACTTTAATTCCTTTATACACGTTCTTCCAGCAATCCATGCTTCACAGACAATATTCCAGGCACAGAATAAACACTAGTTTTATAATACAATGCTCTAAGTTGGGCCATAGTCATTAGATACATCTCTTGTTTTAATAAATGTTTTCCCCTATATTCTAACTTAATAAAACCAGAAATATATTAATAAGTTAAAGTTTAATTTTAGAGACTGGAAAAATGGCTGAGAGGTCAAAAGCACCTGCTGCTCTTGCAGAAGACTTAGGTTCAATTCCCAGCACCCACATGACCATTCACACCTACCTATAACTTCAGTTCCAGAGAATCCAACACCCTCTTCTGACCTCTGTGGGCTTCTATATGAGTGAGATGCACAGACATTCATTCAAGCGCCATGTGCGTGCGCACGCGCGTGCACACACAAATGTAAAATAAAAATAAATATTTTAACACATAAATTTTGATTTTAAAATGATTTAAATTTGATAATTAAATCTGCATGGTAAAATAACTGGAGACTTTATTAACAGATTCTCTCTGGTCTTTCCACCATTTCTAGATTTTTTTTCTTCCCATATGTGCTTGCAATTTTTCTTTATCAATCTAAGTGACAGTGTGCTGTCATTCGGTCTAACTCCTTAGTAATACTTTACATAGATCTCAGACTAGGAAAGACTATTTGGAGGGTCAGTAGTGTGTCTAAAGTACATCCTACCCATATATAGTGGGAATGTCTGGGGTGAGCCAGGCAGCCAGCCGTTCTCAGAAAGATTTTAAAATGAAAGAAAGAATGAGAGACTTAGCCACCTAGTGTGGTCTGGGTACAGGGCATCAAAAGGAAGAATTCAATTCATTTATAAACGAATGATGGAGTAAGTTAGAATCACACAGTTTTACAAAGGGATGTCCGCCATCAGTGAGTTTTAGTAGATGAAAACATTTTGTTTCTTTTTGTTTTATTCTGACACATGTATTACTATGTAGATTAGTCTCCCAAGCATTGAGATCCTGATAGCCAGTTCAGATGAGAATGTAAAGGCCTCTCAGATGAGGAAGAAGACTGCATACTACCTCAGAAGAGAAACACTTCTTGTTCCTCGTGTCTGCATTCGGTGTGGAGTGCAAAGAAACAACAGCAGGAGAGAAAGAAGGCAGGACCTTCTGCCATTCTCAGGAAAATAGATGTTTCTAGTGGTAGATGGCTAGCATGACCAGCCATATACTTCCAAGAGCTAACCTCTGATAACTGACCTGATGGACAGAGAATCCATCTGGAACAAAAATAACCAGAATGCTGTTGTGGTCCAGAGAACTGAGCTGGGATATAAGGATAAAGAGAGAGTAAGCAAGAGACATATCTTAAGGCACAGTCCCCACCAGTCTCTTTAAGAGAGAATGATGGGGCTGGGATCTGCCCTGGTTGCTAATAGGTCATTTGGCCCTGCACTATGGTCAGTACATCTTCTGATGCAAAAGGAAGCCTGTTGCCATTATCAGAAGGTAGGTCAAGTGAAGATATCATGTCACTCAGAAGAAAACTCAAAGAGTCACTCTTAGAAATTATGCGGCTAGAAGAAAATGAAAAAAAGTCACTGTACTTCCTCAGCCTAAAGATTACCATGACCTAAAAGTGGGCAGTGAAGGGATTGGATCACCTATACAGTAGAGGCAGAGCCTGACAAACAGCTCTGGCTTTCTTTGAGTGAATGAATACACAGAGCAGAAAGAACAGAAGAGAAGTCCCAGGACCTATAGGAAGAAGGCCAGTCTTTGAGGTCACTACGGAACTTAAAGAACGTGAAGTACAACCTACTTTACATCTGTGTGACTCTTAAAAGTCCTCTTAAGCTTTAGTTTTTCATATAGGGCGATGGCTCAATGTGTAGTTGATTATAATGAATAAAATATGCAAAGCCCTTTGCATGAAAGAATTACTCAATAAATTATAGATGATCAATGGTAATGTTCTATTTACCAGCCTTTTGTCTTTATTCCCTAATAACACAATGGAACTGTTCCTATATGTTCAACATTGTATTTGGTGATGTAAGTTACCTAGAAATAATAGACTCAATGTGTGGGGGTTATATGCAAATACCACATAATTTTACATATGAGACTGAACACCTTCTTGGTGTATGTAGATACCCACAAAACATCCTTTTTGAGTGTGTACAAGCATCAGATGGAACATGGAGCATTCTATTTTTCCATATCAAAGGATGCTGACTGTTTGGATTACATATGCAATTATGCAATGTGCAGTCCATCAACCTACCTTTTGCTTCATGTTTCTAACTGTGTTTTATCTCTGGCAAACATGGCTTCAAAGACCTAATCTACCTTTGAAATTCCACTTTAACAGTTCCACTGAACATTTAATTTGCTCCATTGGCCCAGCATCTCGGCTTCTCTGCCTGTAACTCACTGCTCTCCCCTGGAATCCCTAGTCATTTCATTAGTTCTCCTGACAGAATTTATTTCTCAATATGTTGGTAAGCAGAGCACAGTAGGATGTTCTCCTAGTGTCTGACATGCCTGCATAACGATGGAAGTATGTGTCTCTTCCCTTCCACTGGAAGGTCTGCCCTGGCGGCTTCCAGCTGCTGTCCACCTTAGTTGTTTTCACAACAGTATGGGCTTTGCCAGACAAATTTTAGCTGCAGTATGTGCTGACCAGCTGAGCTAATAACTCAGTATGCCATCTTTTTATACTGTATTCACTGCCCTTGCACATGCCCCAAAGTCACAGCTTCTGCCCCAAGGTCACACTCTTCCTCTTCTTCTGAGTGAAGCCTCTTTCCTCATTCCTACACCCTGTCTCAGGATCTCAGTTATAACCACATATGCCATGTAAACATGAAGAACGGTAACTGGTATTAAAAAAACCAGTTAATACTGCTGCCTCAAAATACCAGGCTTTGGTGAAAAGAAGTTTTATATTTTACAAAAGAAAAATCCACATTATTTAATACATACATATCCATCTTTATTTTTCTGAAGTTATGACCTCATTTCTCATTTCACTGAAATGTGATAAGGACGGCAAGTGGTGTAATGTCTTTGGCAAAGAACAAGAGTGGGGGATTGTGGGAATGTGCAAAGCAGCTGCACGTTGTCAGGCTTAAACCCAAAGCTTCTCCTCACTTGAACATCACTTCTCTAAGATTAAAAAAAATCAAACACACTAGACTGACTTGTCTTAGTGCAATATGGAAGGCCAAAATCAGCTGAGCACAAAAATAAGGACAAGATTTTGCATTGGAAGATTCTTGGAGTACTTTTTCTATTTTCCATCTGGCTTTGACTCATGGATATTTGACTTAGGATATTTGCATTATCCTGTCTTCTAGGAGTTACTACATATTGGTATTTAAATGGCTTCATCCCCGGATGATGAACAATGGCATCATACTGTATAACATCAGTGTGATTTATTAGTGTGCTTGGAGTGGTCCATTTGGGTTCTTTATGTTTTTTTGTCTAAGTACCCTGATTGCATCACCAAAGCCCCACCATTCTTTGTTGCTCTGAAAACCCCAGGAAGCCCCGGGATCTACGTACACCTGAGTAGATCTGAGAAGACTCAGAAATCTGTGCAGAGCTATCTGGTAACTGCTAGGCAGAAACAAGCACTCTTGATTTTAAATCACTAAAGAAGATTGAAGTATGCAATAAGATGTTTGACCATACAGATGTGAGATAACTTTCTCCCGTCTTCTTCCCTCCCATAGCTTGAAGGGAGCTGATGCTGGCAATGGCATCAGGGTGTTTGTGCCTGATATCGGGATGTTCATTGCAAGTCTGACCATCTGGCTGGTCTGCAGAACCATTGTTAAGAAACCAGACACAGAAGAAGTAGCCCAATTTAATTCTGAGTGTGAAAATGAAGAGTTGGTAAGTGTGAACACCTGCATCTTTCTCCCTTGATCCCCCGGGCCTTCCTTGTGAGACTGAGTGGAGTCAGTCTGCAGAGCACTGAGTGGATCCCCGTTCACTGTGCACGAGGCACAAGTGGGCATTGTTGCTATGCAGAGAAGTCAGGGTGAAGTGTGGGGCAGACACTCATGTCTACACCTTGTTGATGAGGACACAGGTGATTGACATGTGATTCCCATCTTTCATGAGGATCTCACAGTGGAGTTAGGAACAGCCTGTCTGTGCTTTCGTCACCTCAGTGCTCAGCTGGCCTCACTGTGCCCTAGTGTTATGTCAGGTGACCAAGTCTGGAAAGATGCTCTGGGTCTGAGCTATTGCAGGATATTTTGGAAGAAAAATAATCTTAATTACCCCCTAAACTTTCCAGCCTGTGCAGTTTCATCCTGTGACTGTGTAATTGTGCACTTTAACTGCCTAGTTAGAGTGTTAGCTCAGGAATACTTGGACCAGGTCATTTTAATATGCTTCAGAAAGGGGAAGCACATTAAAGATTTTCATTTAATGTGTTAAAGGGGAGTGTTTTAAAATATGCAATGACTACAGAAGTTTCAGGAGCATTCGTTGGGTGAGGGGCATATTTGAAGTTGTGTCTAGGGGTGGTGACATGCCACGTGTCCCACCACACTCCCTTTTGATCCACACCAAGCATGGCCATGTCCTAAGGACTGAACGCTGTCTTCAAAGTTTAGATGGCACTGATATAAAAAAAAAATAGCTGACATATTTTAGATATAAAGATAAAGCTTCAAAAAGGCTACCCAGAAATAGTTGGTTTAGACATTTATCACATGGTATCTACCAGATGATTTAGTCATAAGCTCCAGCAGGAAGTTAAATCGCAAGAACAGAAATTAACTGTAATTTTGTACATTAGAACATTAACCATGCCTGTATCTGGAAGCACATACATTAGGAATGCTGTCTGTGCAAGCATCAGGAATGGCATACATTGGGAACGTTAACCATGCATACATCAGGGAAGGAGAATTCTCAATTATGGTAAAGGGTTTTCATACTTAAAAAAAAAAACCCAGCAAATTACCACAAGTGTTTAGCATAACAAATAAACAGAGGAAGTATAATTGTATAATATGAAAATTAGAATTTATATTACTCCCTAAAATCTTATGAATTAAAGATAGTCAACCATGTTGTGTATCCATATTCTGATACTTGAGGGCGAAAGAAGATACAAAGTATATAAAGTAATTACACCAGTAATTTGCTAAGCAAATTTTTCATTCTTAAAATCATATATAACTTGAAAATATTTTTTTCTGTTGATGATGTAATTTTAAGATAGAAAATTTTAATAGAGTATGTTTTTATATTGCATTATTATTTTAGGATGTTTACAGTTTTAAAAAATGCTCTGATTAAATAAAAATTAATAAAAAAGTGTCCTAGTTTGTGGCAGTAAATATATTAACTTAAATTCTAAACATTTACGATTTTCCTTATGGTTATCTATAAAGACAAGGCTGTGTTTTGGTGCTTGCCCACTTTACATGAGACCTAAGGGATAATTATTGGAAAGTGACTGGTCTTTGAGGGCAGACATGGAGGCTAATGCAGAATGGCTGTGTGATATTTAAGACAATTATTGTCTTTCTTATTCTATAAAATGAGGTCAGTAGAAGAGCATTTGCTTACCATAGCATGTCTGAGTCCCTGGGCTTGATCGTCAGCACCCATATATTAGTAACGTATCATGTATTAGTTCCAACTATAAACTGGAACATTAAGTAAGTCGCTCATAGCACAGTGTGTACTTACTGGGGATACTTAACAAGTCCTGGCTTCCTTTTCTTGTGTTCTCTAATTTGAGAAGTACAGAAACTTATTATTCAAGGTCCTAAATCAACCTAACTCAGTGAAAAAAATCCCTCTGTACCAGATATAACTCAACTTGAATGATTTTACAGATCATGGACAGATGTTGTTTCTGTAGAATAAACAACACAGGCAACGGATACAGAGAGGGCCTGTAGTTAAGGACAGTGTGCCTCTGCTGCAGAAGAGTGATTAGCACATGTAGTGGTTTTAAATCACACTTACATCCTGGTCACACCCTGTTTTTATTTTATACTTAGAGCTGTGACAGCACTGTCCTGATTGAAACTGATTTAATAGATATGCAAGACATGTGTATTATTAATCCCTTTACTCAAAGATAACACATGAATTGGGTTATTGTAGATTGATTTTACAAACAGCTCTTACTCTGAGCATATATCAATGATTAGGGTTTATTTTTTTATTGCAGTTGAATTTGATTGGGAATAATTCAGATATTAGCACCTATTTTCTTAGCACTTTTCAGCCAAGTGGGTAGGCCAGAGGAAGGGCGGTGAGAAGGGGATTCGCCATGAGGGAAATACTTCTCACATGATAATCTGGAGTCGGTGTGAGACGGACTGGACTACACAGCCAAAGAAAGCAGAGGGATGGATTTCTTTTCTGAAGGGCACTGCACACTTCCTGCTCTAAAATGTTTAGTTCCGAAGATGTACGAGAACAGTGTTTGCTACAATTGTTTCTTCCTTACTTATCTCAGTGGAAAGATGGAAAGATGAATCTTGGCCTTTCTTGGTCCACTGGAGAAGACAACATTTGCTATTTGGAAGCATTCACCCATCCAGGGGTTCCCCTGAGACAGTGCTGAAGAAGTGGGGTTGCAGTGCCACACTGGACCCCTGGCCTCACTGTGGTTTGTCAGCTGGGCAGGTCTCAGAGACCCTACTCCTCACACATAGGAAAGGATCCCTGGGTGGGGGGTGTCTGAGGTCTTGTTGGTATTCATTTCAGTTCAGAAGCAGATCTGCCAGTCATCACTGGGAGAAAGAGTCTCAATTTGGAACCTTTAAAAACAGTAAGAGTTGCGTGATGAACAGCCAGTTGTATAGGAATGCTTATCTATGCGATGCCACTGTATCTGACAACAGTAAAATGCATCCATCTGCTTAGCTCTGTCCTCCTGACTGCTTCTCCTTGTTTCATAAGGCTTGAGACCTTACTTTTTAAGCAAATAATATTTTTCAAATAATACTCTGACCAAAGCTTTTTCAAATAGAAATGGCAGTCATAACTTGGCCTATGTAAAAAGGCATATTTAATAATAATACTAATACTACTATTAACGTCTAGATGAATATTCCAGTCAGGCATGTGTGGTGGTGCATGCCTGTAACACCAGCACTTGGCAGGTGGAGATAGAAGATGAGGATGGGATTCAAGCTGGCCTCAATTGTGTGAGACCTTTTCTCAAAAAGAAAGGAAAAATAACAGGAAGGGAGGAAGGAAAGGGGGAGGGAAGAACAGACAGAAGGAAGACATTTTATTCCAGTAAAAGCAGCTGAAAATTGAGGATATGTATTAGTCTCAATTTTTTTATAAATGTATCCATAAGCTCAACACCTGCACTGTGCTTTCTAGCCCCTGGCATTTCTCAGGCTACCACAGCACTACAGTTTGGACAGACAGAATGTTTGCCTGATCTTTGCCTTCACAGAAAAGCCATGGAGTTTCCTTCATGCTACTTTTTTGTTTTCAGAGCAAGAAACAAAGAATGGGGAGAAATCAACCATTCTCCTGGCACCTTCTGATTAGACGTGCTGGGTTTGCTCATTTCTAACCTGAGATTTAATCCAAAGTCACTGGCTCTAAATTTCCTAGGCCTTGGGTTTTCTTACAGACATTTGCCACATGGAACTGTTCAGAGTAGCTAGAAGTTGGCCCATTGCCTGGGCAAGACTTACACCTGGTGACTTGTACAGAGAGAGAGAGAGAGAGAGAGAGAGAGAGAGAGAGAGAGAGAGAGA
>JANHMN010000013.1:25028969-25057597 GCA_030674055.1 Rhabdomys pumilio
AGAGAGAGAGAGAGAGAGAGAGAGAGAGAGAGAGAGAGAGAGAGAGAGAGAGAGAGAGAGACAGAGAGACAGACAGAGAGAGAGAGAGAGAGAGACAGAGACAGAGAGACAGAGAGAGACAGAGAGACAGAGACAGAGACAGAGAGGAAGGTTCTGCCTCTGATACCTCTGATTGTCTCAGATATGCAGTTCCTCTACTCCTGATGGTACAGCAGGAGACTCTTTCCACATCTTCTAAAGGAAACTTGTGCCAAAGTAAGACCAGCAACAGACTAAAAGTGCTGCCACTTTAAACGGGCATAGCATCTGCAACGGCATGCCTGACGTGATGGTACACAGATGGCCCTTCCCTCTTCTGTCCCATAGGAGGGAGAACTAGGAAGACCATTTTCTCTCTGCTGTGAGTCACAGTGCTTTCACCTCCCATCTGTGCGCTCTTCTGTGGGATGGGCCTATTTTGTTAAGATAAATTGTTAACTTTTAAAAGTAAATAATACATAAACAAGGGTGACACTTTGGAAAATGACCCCAATGACTCACAGACCTTTGGGCTCATTCCATGTGACTTTGATAGATGTCCATAGAAATGCCTTTAAAAGCTCACTTTCCACCAGAGAGAAGAGGAAGGGGGTTGAACTGCAGCCAAAACTCAGTTTTGGGGATCCAAGTCTTCAGCGTATCAGAGGTACCCAAGACACAGTTCTTCATTGTGTTTTTGAAGAGAATGGAATCTTAAAAAAACAAACAAAAAACAAACAAAAAAATGCACTATAGAACACCTTTGCTAGTGGTCTTTAAGCAGTCAGGATATGGAGCCAAGATGGCTGTCTAGAATGACTATGAGGAGCCTTTGATCATCCCTGCCACGAACTTCCAGAGATTCTAGCACAGTGAGTCTGAGGTGCAGTCTGGCAAGCTCTTGCCTTGATGTTCCTCAGATAGTCTTGAGTTTTATACCTTTACATGGAATTATATGGTGTCGAGGGTAAGGACCATGGATGCTCAGGTCCTATCAGAAATAATTCTGTCTTTGTCAAAATCAATGGGAAAGGACAACCCATTCAGCAGGCCACCTGCAGGAGGCAGCTATGGATACTTTGCAGGTGTAGAGACCAAATGGCCAAGTAGGAAACTGTATCCATAACACTGAAAGGTCTACCCTAAAACATTGCATCTACATCTGAAATTGGAGACCTTTTCTTATCAGTAGTACATTTATATTTTATTTGTAATAATATATATTATCTATAATATTTGCAGTTATTTATAGGGTACTACGTGGTGGGTCCATATATGGATAAGTTGTAGCGTGATCAAATTATACAACTAATACATCTATTTCTATGGCTACTTACTTTTTTGTGTTGAGGACACATCATTTTCCCCTATTTTAAAATAATTATTAGTTAATACTGTAGACAGTACGATGTGCTATATACCACCACATCACATTTTTGCCAAGTGAAACCTTACAACCTCTGGCTAGGGACTTCCCTGCACCTGCCTACCTGCCCAGCCCCTGGCAACAGCTATCCTTACTCACCATTCTACAGTTCATCTTTCAGAATCCATACACAAGTGTCGTGTTGGTCTTTCTGAGCTGATATGTTCCATTGAGCACAATTCCCTGGAAGTTCACCCCTGTTGTCACAGGAGACAAGGGCTTCCTGTCAAAATCAGCATCTTTTGAAGAGACAAAGTCAAGGATTTAAAAATATAAATGAGTTTATATTTTGACAAAGGTAATAATTCTATGACAGATTTTCTTGGGCATTTGGACTGTTAAAGTTTCACCTGGTGGTTAAATTCTGGGCGTAGTCTACAAATAATAGGTGTTAAATCTTTGATTCCAGTGGCTCCTTGATTTGCTTCAAGACCAAGTTTGAGTCATGTTGCTACAAGGTGCCAGATTTTTACAGCAAGCAAGGCTGCTTATTAGTAAATATGATTCCCTCTTCCTGCCAAGCCCCAGTGTTTATAGGTCAGTAGAGGAATCTTTAATGGGGGAAAAAAGGCCTGCCTGTTAGTATGCCACCCAAGGTGACTAGTGAGAGAGCTGGCCCTGCCTGAATGAGACTCACAGATGCAGAGACACCTCTTATCAGCTTAGCATGCTTGAAACACATTTGTGTCTGGGGGAATCTCAGGGAAGCTGATGCAAAAACATCTAGAACATCCAGAGCCACAAAGTGCAATGGTATGCTTTTAAACTTCCCATAACCCCTTCCTGTCTCAGAGAGATCAAGAGAAGGCATGTGTGTAGCCTCACCAAAGCTTGCGAGCAGAGTGCGGTGATTTAATCAACATCCGTAGCCATCTATAACGGAATAATGAGTCATCTGCCCTAAGAGTTATGAGTGTGTTTCCTCCCATGACTCAGGAGGCCCCCGCCATGTTTTTACTTTTTCAAATGTAGTATGACTTTTGCCAGACTTCCTTCCAGTGGAGGAGGGAGTGAGTAATGAGGGACCTGTTCACCGGTGTCAGGGGAGAAGCTGCTTTTCTCTGATCTTTATGTAGCTGTGCACATGAATTCTGCTTCTAGAGGAAAGGCTAGTTTTGCATCCCCTTTCCCTTGCTGGGCTGCCTTGTGTGGGACCTCAGTGGGAGAGGATGTACCTAGTTCCTGCTAAGACATGATTCAGGGTAGGTTGGTACCCAGGGGTGGCTTCTCCTTCTCCAAGGAGAAGAGATGGAGGGAATGGGGGAAGAGGATATGAGGATGGAACTGGAATGAGAGAGGGAGCTGCAATCAGGATGTAAAGTAAATTAATAAATTAATTAATGGAAATAAAAGAGGAAAGACTAGGATGAGAGCTACACCTGCAGGGGTAGGGAAGACTTCCCATAGCTAGAGATTGTGTTCCCCAAGGAAAACAGACAAAGAGACTCTACTGTGGATTCTACTTCTCCAACTGTTCCCTGTGTACTATGTTCCTAGGCAAACCGTACAGATATGAGTGTCTGAACTGTCCCTAGGCAATCCTTCAGCTGGGTGCCACGACCCTAGTCTGACCTTCCCAGTTTCCACTTCCCCTTCCACCTTGTGCTAGTTGCCTGCTCAGGACCTTGGAGCTGAACTTGAAATGAGAGAGAGTGGCCAAAGTGATACTTGCTTTCTCCTTAGCTGTCTCTTCTCATTGAAGATAAACACGCTGGCTGCCACTCACTCCCCTCTACCCCTCCCCTCTCTCGTCATATTTACCAGTGAGTTCTGTTGTCTGGGCCGTGAGCATTCACACATGCAACAAGACAAACTCAAAGTCAATTTTATTCAACAAGACAAACGCAAAGTCAACTCTACCCATTACACCTTCCAACATCCATCCATTTATTGCAAGGCAGCCCCTGGAATTACTCTGTAAAACAGGCTGCGTTGAGCAACTTGTTTAGAGAGGCTGGTTAGAGGACAAAGTGCCGTCAGGGCAGATTAAAGAGGAATTATGAATAGAGGTAGAATAGAGTCTGGCTGACTCTTACCAAGACTTTCACTTTGGGAGACAAATAAGGGTAGGAGGGACACATCTTTCTAATGTTAGAGGGCAGAGTGATTCAGTTTCTTGATGGTGACCTGACAGACATGAAACACATTGTGATGCACCATCCAAAAGAGAATGACAGGGCTGGCTGAGCAGATGGGTTGCGGCGGTGACTGGAGCACAGGAGGAAGAAGTGAACACATCACGGGTGGACTGCAGAGGTTGTCTGAGCATCCCAGTCCCACACACTCTGCAAACTAGAATGCAGGGTCCTCAGCTGAGAAGGAGGAGGGATGGAAAGAGGCCATGGCCTGGGACAGTCGCTTCCTGTCCCTCTCTCCTCCCCCTGCCAGGATGCTCTTTCTTGGGATTTTCACAGAGCTGGTGACTCTATGACATTTAGATCTTAGTCTAAATGACACTTCTTCAGAGAGGGTCTCCCTGACCTCAGAATCTACCATAACCAACCCATCAGTCACAGCTGCATCCCACCTAATCTCTCTGAAGAACCCTTATTATGGGATGCTTAGCTTGCTGATTAGTTTGCTGACATATGCATGTGTTACAGAGTCTCTCACAAGAACTCTCAGATATACTGGGTCCTGTGTGGATAAAGCATGTTAATGAATAAGTGAAAGCTCCTACATCTGCCCCCAGGAAAGATATAAATACACTCATCTTCTGGCTTCCATGAGAGGTCTAACCCGGGAGCCCTGAAGGTACCCGGATTGATACTTCTTTGAGACCCTTTTATAAAAGCTGTGTAGTGTGTGCCCAGGACCTAGGAACATCTTCTCAACCAAATGCCAGTGTG
Organism: Rhabdomys pumilio; assembly: GCA_030674055.1. Classification (NCBI taxonomy): domain Eukaryota; kingdom Metazoa; phylum Chordata; class Mammalia; order Rodentia; family Muridae; genus Rhabdomys; species Rhabdomys pumilio. The sequence continues at coordinate 25,033,263 of JANHMN010000013.1, forward strand.
TCACAGATTGTTACTCAAAGGATAACTACAAGAGGAAAAACTAAAAGTTGAACACAGATTCAATTTTCTCAGATTGTTGTTCTTAATCTGGTTGTTGAATCTGTAGCTGTAGAACCCATAGGCATAGAGGAGCTGAAAAGAGCTCCATTTACATGTATGGGATTTAGTTTGCCCAGTATTGAATCCTGTTGGGGAGAGGGGTGCACATGTTTCTATGAATGGATATACTTGTGTGTGCATATGTGTCTATCAGCCTATATGGCGTGTGCATATGTGTGTAAGTACATATGTATATGTTCTATGCATGGATATTTACCTGTATGTATGAATGCATATGTGTGTATGCAAAGGCATATACATGGGTTGTTTGGGAGGTGTGTGTGTCTGTGTGTGGATATATACATGTATGCTCATGGGTATATACGTATGCTGTTGGATCAGGTTAGGTAGGGGTATCCTCTAGCCTGTTTTTACTGAATGGCTAATTCAAATCCCTTGTGGTCTTCTCCTACCTTTCTAACAGAATGTCTTGGAGTCTTCTAATCACTCAGAATGTCCTTAAATAGGTGTCAGCCTTTCTGGGTCCATTTTCCTCAGTGAACTCAGCCAAGTAAGAACCAGTACCCAGGGATGAGTGCAATCAGTAACTGAGCAGAGGATCTTGAGAAAGAGCCTGTGGCATGAAGAACAGAAAAGCCAGGTTTCCCCGAGTCTTCCTATGTGTAGAGTAGGCTGGGCTGAGAGTCTCCCCAGCCCCTAGCCAGGAGCAGAGCAGACAAAGTTGAAAACAAAACAGCAACAAGAAAACAAACAAATGAACAAACCAAAAAGCCAACTAAACAAAAACAACAACAACAAAAAACAATCCAGACAGACCATAACCAAGATTGTTGATGGCCATGACAGTTTTCTACCTGCAAAAGATTAGGTACAGGTAGGAAGCGTGGCATACCTCTGGTACCCTGACGTAGAGGATATGACCTACATGAGTCACAGTGGCTTGGACTCACTACCAAAAGACCTGGGGCTGATGATTTTACTGTTGTGAAACTGTCCCCTGTGACCGACTCGCAGCTCGAGGCCACACTTTACAGCAATGTGCACTACAGGATTCTCTGTTTTCATTTCTTTAGGCTGGAGGAGAAAAGATGGATTCAGAGGAGGCGCTGATTTATGAAGAGGACTTAGACGGAGAAGAAGGCATGGAAGGCGAGCTGGAAGAAAGCACAAAATTAAAAATATTTCGCAGGCTTGCCTCTGTCGCCTCCAAGCTGAAGGAGTTCATTGGCAACATGATAACGACGGCGGGCAAGGTCGTGGTGACCATCCTGCTGGGCTCCTCAGGTAAGTGAGTCCCAAGTGGCTTCACCCTGAGATAGTCACAGCCCACATGAAAGATGGGATTAAAAGGGGGAAAGAAGAAACAATGGATTCCATGGTCACAGTATAACACTGACCCCTGTGAAGCCAGCCCCATGAGAAACTTCCCCAGCCTCACTGCATCGGTCAAGCTCTGGTCTTGAGGCTTTCCAAAAGACTGTTAATCTCTGACAAATCATCTTTCCCATATCTAAGCGAGCTCATTTTATATGTTTAGATTAGAATAAGAGCTGTTTCTTTTCCCCAGAACCTTTGAACTCTGCTCTGTGGGCAATTAGTTATTTGAGTATGTAGAAGGCCAAGACTATCTTTTACATCATAGGGTATTTGAAATCTTAATTTAACTCTCCAAGATATACAGTTTTCCTTCCCAAGTTAGATTGCAATCTCCCTCCACAGACAGTAATTTCCTTTCAATGTTGGCCACATTCTTCTTGTTCCATAATAATGTCATCTAATGCTGTCCCCTCCTTCCTTCCCACTGCCTACCATACTGAGAGATTCTTAAAGTGAACTCACTCTGACTGAAGTTACAAAGGTGAAATAACTTCTCTTTAGTAGGGGAAAAAAAAAAGAAAAAGAGGGAAGTAGAATTTTTCAGCAAATAAAACCCAATATTTTAATGAGAACTCTGTTCAAACTCCATGACCAAGTTGCTTTAAGCCTTGTATAAAGTCTCTTGTAATGAGACTACAGCATCCACAATATATAATGTTTTTTTTTAAATCTTAGCTGGAAAAAAAGTCCAACACCATGGTCATCCAGGCAACCCTTGTTAAATTCAGTGGATTATAAAACAAAGTTAAGTGGCTGGAAGGATGGCTCAGTGGTTAAAAGCTCTTACATTTGAGAGGATCTAGAATAGAATCCTAGTGCCGTGGCTCACAACCTTCTATAATTCCCAAAGTCAGTTATTCAATGACCTCTTTTGACCTCTGTAGACACCTACAGACATGTGAGTGAGGATGACACACATGCACACACACACACACACACACACACACACATACACACATACATGCACACATGCACATATGCAAGCATGCACACACGAAACCTAAAAATAAATTTTTAAAAAGTAATCTATATGACTATAACAAAGAAATTTATAGGGAAGAGGAGAGCAGTAGAGAGTTGGCCATGAGAATGGTCAGTATGCATTATGCACAAGTGTTAAATTGTCAATTAAAAAATAATTAATATAAAAATTTTGGAAAAAAAAAACCCCAAGTTGCTATAAAGAAAAGTTGGAACGAGTGCACTTATATTCCTGTAGCTCTGGGGTCAGGGGGACAAGTGAAGTGTGCATTCAATTCTACTGGTGAGCAAAAGAGAGGTTTTTTTCCCCTCAGCTCAAATGCTGAGGGTGAGATTTCTTCAATATATCATAAAGCAGTGTGCTCATAACAGTATTCATTTCATGTGTGACTTTCCTCTACCACTGGTAAAGCATTTATGATTTTGATGATTTTGATGGATTTTGTTAAAATAAAACCCTACCCATGCAAGATTTAATAGCATTTAAATCTTGGTCAACAGCTAAAGCACATAAAGGAAATTCACTGAGTGGCAAGCGTCATCCTGTCCCCTTGTCATGGTTCCATTTTTGTCCTTAGGCATGATGCTGCCATCCTTGACTTCAGCCGTGTACTTCTTTGTATTTCTGGGCCTCTGCACCTGGTGGTCATGGTGCCGAACATTTGACCCATTGCTGTTCGGCTGCCTCTGTGTCCTGCTGGCAATCTTCACTGCCGGGCACCTGATTGGACTGTATCTGTACCAGTTTCAGTTTTTTCAAGAAGCGGTCCCACCCAATGACTACTATGCAAGGTAGGAGAAACCACCTACGTGTCAGAAGAAGCTCTCGTCCCTTTGCTGACCCTCGCGGCCTTTGTAGAACCTTGCTAGCTTGCCAGTTGGTGCATTAAGCAGAGGTTTGGCACAGCAGGGAAGCAGTCTAGCACTGTGGTTTTATTGACAGCACGGTCTAGAAGGAAAGGAAGGGTGTTCTGGGATAAAGGTGCTGCTGGCATTGGAGACAGGAGGGGATGCTGTCTGGAGCCGAGAGGAGAGACATGGAGTCCAAAAAGAGGACACAAAAACACTTCCCAGAATCTAGCTAGACAGAGCTCTCACAAACCAAGCATTTAATGATCAACTGAGCATCAGAAACAATAACAACTTGACTATAGAAAACATGTAAAACTAAAAACGCTAGGATCCAGGATTTCAAAGCAAGTGGAATATATAACCACTTGCCTGAATTAACGTGACAGTTACAGCAACTTATTTCTATGAAAATGGGAATTAAAGGACTTAGAAATGACGGGGAAATTCTAGGCCATTCTCAGTTCAAATGGGAAATTCCTCCCGACAGGACAGTGGCAACCGATGAAAAGAAAAGGTGTACAGGAGTTAGAAAGTCATTATTTATCATTTTCAAATGAAGTACATGATTCTAGCCACAGCCTGAAATCATTCCTTAAGTGTTGTGGGCATGAAGACGTCTGTAAATCGCCTCACCGATGTCTCCAATTGCAAAGGGAAATAAAATTTACAGAGCACCTTTATCAACAGACCAGTGCTGGTATTCCCAGCATCGGGAGAGCTTGCTGTTTTACACCTCGGTACCACGCACTGTTGGAGGTACACATGATATCCAGTGATTAGACCTGACCTCTAAACTACAAACTCTGTAAAGCTCAGGAATAATTCAAATTTCCCCAAATGAAAACAGGCAGAAAAACAGAATGTGGTTCCATACATTCTCTCTTCAAAATATCAGCTTAATGTTTGCTAAAAAATATGAGCATATTCCAATTCTGGCAAGAACCGCGCTGATTTAGAGAACCACACACAAGTTCAGGACATCCCTGTGCTGAGCCGACAGCAAGTCCCTCAAAGACACTGGAGCTAAGTAAGGGACTCTGGGATTACTGAACATTATGTAATTGTGAGTAATTTCTCAGGTTTGCTGCTAATTTCTTTATTTGTGAGCGCACAGGGGGATGCCAGAATTCTAGGAGCTACATTTAAGGATGCAGTGTGGTGATGGAATTTAAATATCACAGACACTCTGTTGTGATAATTTAGCAACAAGTATGATAGGTTATAAAGAAAATAAAAGGATACAGGGAGAAGACCGTATTATTTGCATGGTCAGTACGAAGCTATCGATCGTCGGGTTTGTATTTTCTTTGTCTATCAGAAAGTTCACAATTAAAGTTACAGGAAAGAAAAGGACACACAAAAATTACTTGAGGGCATGAGTGGGAAGAACCAAAATTCCCGTCTCTGCTCTGCCCTTGGGATGTGGCTCAGTATTGTCCCATTGAGATGTGGAGACTGTAGTTGAAAAGCCCACAGATGATGTGACCATCTCAGCATCAGGGATTCGCTACTCTGGGTTTGCTGCATGGTGGTAATTATGAAACAGAATGTGTAGGTTCCTGTATAAGGAAAATGCTGGTTTGAGTTTGTGAACCTAGAGCACTAACATATACTAATGCCAATACCATTTACATTCCGTTAAAACAGTTGGTAACACACAGATGTGCACACACGCACACGCACATGCACACGCGCTCGCACACGTACACACATGCATACGTCCGCACAGGCACACACAACAAGCATGCATGCTGGCACTCCAATAATGTCAAATCCAAATGGCTCAACGGATAGGATTAACCTGTAAACTTAAGAACTGTGATTCGGTTTAATAAGAGAAGCATGCAATCTAGACATATTAAAACTCAGGAATTTCTTTAATGGTGCATATTGCATAATATTTGTTTTGGGTGGTAGTGAATAAATGCTCAACTTTAGTGCAGACATTAGCAGTGAGCTAAATGAATCCTTCAGTTTCTTTTAGGCATTTAATTTTTTGGTTTATTGAACATATATAAAAAACACTCTGTACTGTTGAAAGTGCTGGCTTTTTAGGCAATGACTTAATTGGAAATGTAAACATCCTCTGTGGAGTAGTAGCTTTCCTTCTTCCAAGTTTAGGTTCTTTTCTGCCCCCTAGAGGCTGATGGTGGGAAGTAATAATTATGTATAACCATCGTGAAAACACTTGTAAGTCCCCGGCAACTTTATCTGTAAGGGGACAGTTCATGTTTTAAAAATTCTGTCACAGTTATGTGAAGAAGTTGTCCCCTGGTAAAACAGCCAAACCTAGATATAAAGAACCAACAGGATCATGTTCTAGCAAAACTTTATGTCAGAACACTGAAATTTCAATTTCGTATTATTTTAGTATTTCTTAAAATATTATTCTTCCTTTATTTTGTCTATAAATTTACAAAGTATACACCATATCAAACCACACATGAAGCAGAACAGGTCGTGGACTATACCTGATCCATGTTTTGCTATCTTGTGGCTAGTATAACAGTAGTGTCACAAGGTACCATAATTGGGTTTTTTTTTTAAGCTGCCATGGAATTAAAATGATAATTTATTAATTATACTTTATTACAGAAGATACTTTGTACTTAAGTTGGTTACTCTCAACTCTTTCAGCAACTAGCAGCAAGTTAGGTTGTTTATCAGCATATGAAGAAGACAAACCAAGGCAACAGTAAATTCCTGTGAAGGAGCGTTTGTTCCTAAGATGGTTATGACACATTACACTGTATCCTTCAGATATTGAAATTTAATGCCTTTCAGACATTAGCCTTTCCCTAAGGATCATTTCAATACATGATTAACCCTAAAATCATAATATCTAGGTAGAAGAAATAAAACAACAATACAGAATTCCATTTTCAAAACAGTTCTTTGTTTACTATTTATTTCACTTTTTTCAAATAATAAATGACAAAGTTGTGTGTCATACCAATGACAAAAATTTTGATTACATTTCTTTTCTGAAAATAAAGATGATTACCACCAGAGTGCTCATTTGAAAGCTTAAAAGAAGATTTAAAAAACAAAACAAAACTGCTTTCTGATTGAAGAACCAGGTTACCTGGAAGTTGGGTGCAAGGATGTGAGTCCCAGTGATTATAAAGAATGGTGATAATGGTGATAATGCCTATGCAAGATGATATCTATTGATATCTATTGCTTGTCTGTTTGTCTGTCTGTCTATCTATCCCTCCATCTTTCCAACTGGATGACCAGAACCCATGTCTTCATTTCTCCATCCTTTTTGGATTCTATTTCTACTCATACAAAGCATGGGGCTACCCTCTGTTTTCCTTCCCTTTTTTGTCTAGCTTTTATTCCAATGTCTAAACTTTCTCTAGCTTGTTCACAGACTCGCTAGATTTCTGTTTTCAGATTCCTGTTTTCATTTTTGTTACTTTTTTTTTTACCCCTAAACTACAATTAGAAAATGAAAAAGTGGCGGCAAAGATTCCCAGCCATCCTCAGGAAAATAGCACAGTCTATCAAAGGAACCCAGGATGACTTATGCTGTTCCTTTATCCGCTAGCTCTCATAAGTTATTATTAGAAATGAATCGTGTTTAATGAACGGAAAGGCCTTGTTTATTTCAGCACTAAAGTCATGTAAACATAGGGTCAACAAGTTCGGGAACGCCAACATGGCAAGCTTACTCTGTGACCAACAAGAAGAAAGTTAAAGGACAAACATTGAAAAGTTCATTGTCATTTGTCCTATTTATCCTCTTGTGAGGTGATTGTAAAATAGCTTTATTTGAAAGGAGAAATAAAAGCCCCGTAGTACGCATCTTTCTCTCTTGCTGTAAGGAAGGCAGCAATGCACTCAGAAGTGAACGAATTCTATGGCCTCCTCTACTAGGAGCCTGGGTGTTTGCATTGCTTAGAAGATCATGGATTTCTCAGTTTCAGCTGGCATCACTGGGTATGTCTGCTTGCATTCCAGGGGTCTGAGGGCCAGTAAACTGAATCAGCAGATAAACACTTAGTTACTCCTCATTTTTGATTAAGAAAAAAAATAAACTGTGTGAAAAGAGCCCAGTGAGTGGGGGTGAAAAACAATGTAAAGTGTTTCATTTAAATATTACAATGTTAGAGAATGTCCACTTAAACCCTGAGCAGTTAACAGTTCTTTGTCCCTTTGTGACAAGAGTCAGCATGTCCTGGAGCTAATCTATAGCATTGTTCCACCGGCAATTTGGCAAGGGGCACAATTGTAAGCAAACACTGATATCATTTTAGGGAGAATCTTAATGGTTACATGACTTGGTCTATAGGTCCCAGGGATATTTCTGTGTGTTCATCTCAAAGATGAACAGTTGGAGCCAAAGGAAAATGAATTAGGTTCTCCAAAGGCAAATGGAAATGTGTAAGCTTACACACCAATGGAATCTAAGCACGTGGACTCCTGAATCTGTCTGGACAATATGTCACAACTCATGAACACAAGGTATGGCATAGACTCCAATTCTAGGGCAGTGTGGTATCCTACAAGTGATGACACCTGCAAATGCAGCTTCTAACCAGGTTGCTGGACCTTGTCTGGGCTGTCAGGGATCTTCATGCTCCCTTCACATTGTCCAGGCCTTAGGCTTGAATTAAATGCTTTGGACAAGACACTATTCAGCTTTTGCCTGTAGGAGGCATCTCTCAGAAAGCATTTTGCATTTTGTGGAGAAGTTATCTCATGCTCTGCAGTGACAACTAGAACATCTTTCAGTTGGTCAGACTGCGTAAGTCATTCATCCCAGTTATGACAGCAACCAGCCAGCAGACACTGGACCACAGGTCATGACCTTCTTCTGTCCATCAGTTCTCATCTCTGCCATCAAGGGTCAAATGGACCCCACAGTCTCAGGATCATGACAGTAAGAATATGGTGTTAATGGGTCACAGCCTAGGGATCTAGAATCCTGGCCTATTTCCTGGACAGAGCACTTGTCAGAACTCTGAGCCTTTTTATCTTTTTTATAAACTAGGAATGAAAATGCAGCCTTGACTGAATGGGGGTAGTGTATTAATAGGAAAATACATTTCAAGGGCATGGTGATGTGAGGATACTAAGTTTTAAAAAAAAATAATAGCTTTAATGCTTGCTGCTAGAAAGTCAAACTCACAGTGTGAGCTGCACAAACCATTGCAGTTTTGAGGTCCTGATTCCATAAAGTTTGACTGTATCATCCCTGGAAACATGCCTCTCTATGCTTACAGCATTGACTCTTTCTCTTCCCCAGAAGCCTAGCTTGGATTTTTCCTTCTGGAGTCTTACATTTTTCTTTTGTGAGGAAAAAGCTCTGTCTTCTGCACAGTTCCTCTCTGAAACTTGTTTCTTGGCATTTGCTGCAGTGGGCCATTGCAACTCAGCTTGACCATGAGGCCTGATTCTCTGGGGTTTTGAAAAGGTCCTGGATTCTGGAAGATTGCACACTGGACTCCCAGATCTTGGTTCTGCCAATTTTTCTCTCAGTGTCCCACTCCAAACCCTTGCATTTTGGCTCTTTGTATGTCAACAGAATTCAAAGCATAGATTTACTGAACTCTTTACCCCAGAGGTAGCCATGATGGGATAAGGCGATATATGAGGAAATGATTTTCTAAGAAAAGACATTGTCAATTTTTAAATACCTACTGACACCCCTCACACTTTATGGTCCATGTCTGATAGTTTCTAAATACTATGGACAGGTAAAAATAACTAAGCAACATTAGGGGAAAGCAGTGATATTCTCTAAGTGAGATATTGGTGAATAGTTTTTCCTTTTTAAATGCTTTAAGACAGACATGGTATGGCATTCTTAGAAACCAAGAATGCAGGATACTGAGGCAGGATGATGGTGAATTTAAAGCACAGCATATGAAAAAAATTATGGTATTTATAATAGGTACTGCTCTATCATCTTGTATTATTGGCTTGTCTCTTTCCAGTTTGGGTATCAGATAATGGTAATGTCACAAAGTGAATTGTGCTAACCTCTTGAAGTGACTTGAGAATTATTTTCTCTTCTCTGATGATTAGCACTGTATTTGAATTTGAAGTTGTCTTTGTTGGCTTTTCTTTTAAGCAAAAAAAAAAAATCAATTCCTGTTATGGCTGTAAGACTTGAGTTTTAGTAGTTTCTGTCTTTCAAGGAATGTGCCTTTGTGTATATTTTCAGTGTGTTGGTGTGGAGTTGCTGGCAATGCTTACTGTGGGGCCCTGGCTTGAAGCCAGCAGTCTGACTCAGTATTTGCAACCTTCCTGGTCACTGAACCTCAGAGCTTACATGTGTTCTAGCAATAGTGCAGACGCCCCACGGCTTGTTATGAGACACTCACGCAGATCCAAATAGAGAAGCACACCACATGCTTGCGGGTAATCTTCTCTTCTGGTCTGCACATTACTGATTATCAGCTCCTGGGGACTTGAAAACAAGGTCCTTAAACTCCTACAGACACTATATCCAGTTAAGAAGAACGTTATCTGTAACAGAAATGCCCATGAATCCTGCTCTTGTCTGGTGTTCCCTACAAGATTCAAGAGTTACTATCACAAGAAGTAGCCCAAGAGCAAGGAAGATCTCGTGGTCCCCAGTATCCTGCTTCTCAGTCCTTTCTCATGTCTTCCCCATGGTGACATCCATCCAGGCAAGGGATAGGAGCCATAGATTTAGAATACCATATGTAAACACTCTCTTGTGAGTTCTAGATGTGACATCAGAGAAATAATGCCTGGAGTTGTTACGCAGAAGACATTTCCAAATGGACTCAATATGTTCATAGTCATCACCGTCCTGAGTATAAGTCATTTATGCCAGGTACAAAAATTGTCCCTTGGACAGATTGCTATTACGAAGCAGTGTGTTCCATGAACATGGCAAAATAAACCCCAGTTACATCAAATGGGGAAACAGTGAAGACATGCATGTGCCTTTCAAAACTTCAAAGAAATAACACAGAGCCCAGGGGACTCTGTGTAAAGTTTTTCCAAGCTTAAAAAAAAAAAACCAGTATAGTGTGAAATATGTCAGATTAACATTTTCTCACACACACACACACATGGAAACATGTCTAAAGTTTAAGTAAGAGACTAATGAAACAAGATGGCCAAATCTTGGCTGTGTTTTCTGGATGATGCAATACAGTGTAACAGGGAAGGGAGGTCTGGAAGGCCAAAGTGGCAGAAACTCAAGTGTGAAAGGCAGAACTGTGCTCAGAGGGATGGGATGCCGTGGAACTTGAGGGGATTTTTCTGGTAAGATTCCTTAAAAGGGTTTCCACTCTGGTTCCGACTGGGCTATTTGCCTACCGTGAAGAAAACTTCGTAGATGGTTTAAGTACACATGTTGCTGCTTTCTGTGAATAGCTCAGTCATCACTGGGTTTCTAACACAGAATCCTTGATTTTCATTTTAAATACAAATCAATTCTGTAACGCTCACCAGCAATTCAATCTTTGGCCTTTTGTTTGTACCACAGAATTTTGGATAGATGAGGCTTTGACAGTACCCCCACACATGCCCCAGCCACCACTGATTCTGAACTCCTTGATGGTTCTGATACTCTTAAGAGGAGGCCTTGTGCCCACTGATAACAAAGGGTGGTCCTTGCCACCTACTTTCTTGCCACTTATTCTACCATTTCAAAGGTGGCGGAGGTCTCTGCAGACTAGATCCAAAAAGTAGATGCAGCTGAGGGAATTTCTGGGGCTTCTGCTTTGCGCTAAGAGGAATCCTGTGTGCCAAGCCCATCCTTGCTCTAGACTTGGATAACTGTCACCGAAGGTTGTTGAAGTCAAACTTTACCATAGCATCAGTCCTCAGGTTCCATCTGCCCATGAGAAGGCACAGAAAGCTGTAAGCCATTCCTGTGCAGAATATTTACTCGCTTAATGTAAGAAATGGACACACATAGTCTGAAGGAATGACAGTGCTCTCGGGCAGCAGCAGAAGAGTATACATTTGGGTGAAATCTGTCCACAGCTGCAAGTACTCTCGGTGGCTCTTTGACCTTTCCTTGATTGTACTGGCAAGTTGAAAGAAGTGTATGTTGGTGAGCAGCCGGATAGTAACAGTAAGACATAATTCCAGCTCTCGTAATCCTACACATCACCCAGACTTCTCATGGAGCACCATTTCTCATGATCTATGAAGAGACATTATGAAGAGACATTTGTGAAGATATGTATATCCCTCTGTGAGGATGTGTAGTTCAAATTCATCTTAAATGGGAACAATAAAGACTCTCACTCGCCAGTGCCAGAATGAGCCAAGCTGATCTCATACCCCACAGCAGTAACAGAACGGCAGTAGAAAAGATTTTTAGAACACATATCATATGCCAGATCCTGTGATTTCACTCTCTGTATATGACATCATATAATCTACAAATGACCAATAAAGGACAGAGATTAACAACAGATGAACCATAGTTTTCAAATGACCTGCTTTCTAGTTCTTGATGTTTCCTCAATGTAGCATGAGACTTTGAGTAAGCCATGTCTTGGCAAGAAACTAGGGAAGGGTGTCAGGTAAGAGGTTAAAGAGGTAAGGTGACAATTTGTGTTCTTTGCAGCTCATAAACATGATTTGAATTAGATTGATAAGCCTTGATGTCAGCTGTCCAGTAAGCATGGCAAGGTATTATTTGCCTACTGGGGAATGGCTTCCTATTCCCTGTTGAGATTCACATTATACATCCCAGAAATAACCAGGAGAGATGTATCATAGCCAGGACACTGGGGAGAGTGAGTCCCAAGAGCACAGACTAGCTGAAGGACTCCTCTGCATCGTGAGGGTTCTCAGACCATTGGTGAAACCAGAAATTCCCTTTCAATTCCAGCTGAGAGAAATGAAAATGACCCTGAGATATTGGGTCCATTTGTATTAGTTTATAATATTGGTGTTGCAATATTACCTGCAATATCAGGTAAGCAAATGATGTTTACAATGAAAATTAATACAAAGACCCAGCTGGCTCTCTGAAGAGGAGCATTTTTTAAACATACTGTTGGTCAGAATACTGCTTCCTTGAAAGTTACTAGAACGTAAAATGATGTGTGGAGTAACTAGGTTAGGAGTTGCAGCATGTAGCTAAAGTTAGCCACAGGCATATTGCCAGCAGGACATTATGTTCATACTTTAATGAAACAAAGGCATAAAGAATGCGAGAAATACAGAAAGCAGATATCTGGGAGGTTCCTCTGGCCTTCGAGCTACATCTATTTTGTATTTGATGGCAAGCTCAGTGGCTTCTTGCTCAATATTCTAAATCTGGAGTGTCTGTTTCTCATCCTGTCTTCCACCTCCTCGCCAAAGCACAGGGGTCATTCCAGTAGCTTTGGACTCAGGGAAGCTTTTTAGTCCATCTGAGATACTACTGCACAACACTGAGCTAGATGCTCACACACAAGCTCGTCTCTCAGGCCCTGAGACTGCGGAGTCCAAGTTGAAGGGACCGCAGGCTTGGCATAGGGCGAGGTGCGGTGTCTGAGTTCATAGGTGGCTGACTTCTTGTCATAGTACAGGGCCTTTTTTACAAGGCCACTAAGGTCACTTATAAGCGTGGATGAGCCGAAGGCAAAAACCTTATTAAGAGCTTTGCAGAAACGTGAGTAGGTAAAAGAGGGAAGACCAAGGACATTAAAATTTAATAAAGTAAGAAAATAAAGTTCTCAGCACCTATGGGAGTGGGACCAAGGGAGTTGCCAAGGCCCAGGGACATCTTATCAGTCTATCACCAAAGACTATCATAATGTTGTTAACTAGCCATTAGAAACCCCACCCTACCCCACCCCCACTTAATGCATGATCTCCTGCTTCAACCAGAGAGAGAGAGAGTCATGTTCCATTTTCCTGTTGTCCATCCAGTCACATGTGGTGCAAGCTCCTTTTTGTCCATCTCTGGCTCTGGCTTTGTTACTCATCGACCTAAACTGTGAAGGTCGAGGAAGAAGGAAGGGGGAAGAGCAATGGGAAGAGGTAGCTATGTTCCTGGCTTCTTCCTCTCTCTTAATGCTACCTGCAGAACCAAACGTGACAAGAGCTAATATGGGTTTAGTCTGGGCAGTGTGCAGCTCTATGTCCATCTGCTGACACTCATTGTACCTATTGTCATGTCTACCTTAAAATTTAAATCCTCTTGCTTGTATCCATTAAGCCACTGACATACTTGGCAAGGCTCTTTGAGTCTTTATTTACTGGGGAAATTTTTTTTTTCCTCTAACATTTGGAGGCACTTAAATGTGTCTCCCTTTCCTCCCTCTCTTCTTCACACTCTGCTTTTGATGTTAGGTTACTACAGCTCCAGAGAGCCCAACAAAAGGACTAAACCTGGCTCAAGGGGAAAATGATCCCCTCAATTTCTCGAGGCATTTAAGAATAATATGCCATTTTGTGCTTTCTATGTTCCACAGTCCTGGGTAACAGGTTGCATTTCCATCAACAGCATGTGAAATGGAAATCAGAGGCATAGATCATAATACTTTCAAATCTCTCTTTTGAGTAAATAGTTTAAGACTCGTTGGTATTGTGAAAGGGATAAAAAAGCTTTTACGGTAGTTTTGTTAGAAATCCCCAAAATGTGTAATAATTAAAACCTATTTATATGGCCAAATATTCCTTCCTTTTCACGGGTAACTAACTGAAAGATTCAAAACAATTATTTTAAATAAACACACATGCAAAGACGCTAAAACATAAATTATCAGGAACTTTTCTGTCTTAAAAACAAAGTTTAAGGGACTCTGGTGGTTCAGTGACTAGGAGCGCGTGCTGCTCTTACATAGTTCACTTTATAACATCCAGAGGTTCACATCCACCTCTAACTCCAGATACAGTAGAACCAACGCCCTCTTCTGGCCTCAAGAGGCATTGCAGATACAGGACAACCAATGCCCTCTTTTGGCCTCAAGAGGCATTGCACTAATGTGTGAATACTTACACACACACACACACACACACACACACACACACACACACACCTTAACATAAAATAATAACTATTTTTAGAAAAAGAAACAAAAGGTTTATAGGGCTGGTGAGATTTTTTTACAAAGCCTGTTCTTATGTGGGGAACTCTGTCATTGAAATGTTCCTGGTAACGATTGTGAGCTCATGAAATACCTTAATTGCTCTTGGGATCCTAACATGTTATATTATCTTTAAATTGTTCAAATATTAAGCTACAATCTCATTGTTTTTAAAATGTCTCCTTTCACATCTAAAAGCATTCACAAATTTTCAAGCTAACTAAGTTTCAAAAGATTTTTTAAACCACCAATTTATTTAGATTTAGATGTAAGTATTAGTTCCTGAGATCAATTTGTAAAAATTAGTTAATCCCAACATATTAGACTTATAGTTGTTGGCTGTCTATTAGCTTATATAATACTGCCTACTAGAAATCAGAAGGTAGACAAGCACTAGCAGCTTTGCCAGCCTAGCTGATGACGCCAAATACGCCTACAGGAAACAGGGAGAAGACAGAACACCTGAAATTGCTTGGAGTCTCTTGATCTTTTCTGCAAGAGTTGATTTTGTTAGTTCATCAACCCTTGGTCTTACCATGTTTCTAGTGGTCTCAGGATAAGAAATGTCTTAGCTATTATTCTATAATTATGAATGACTAAACAAATAATAGAAGAAATAATTTATTTGCAACTTACAATTTCAGAGGGTGAGTCTATAACCATCATGGTGGGGAACACGGTAATGAGCAGGCAGGCATGGTGCTAGACAGTAGCTGAGAGCTCTTGAGACCCAATCACCAAGCAGAGAAAGCATTGGGAATAACTTGGGCTCAAGCCTGCCACTAGTGATACTCCTCCTCCAAATGGTACCACATCTCCTAATTCTTCCTGACAGACTGAGGACCAAGGATACAAACTTATGATCCTATTGGGGCCATTCTCATTCATATCGCCACAAGTACTAAAAATCTGTGAGTGCTGTGATGGGCCAGAGTCTCTAAGTGAAAGCTTCTAGAACTACCAAACACACATAGACATAATTAAAAATATTTTAAGTCTTAATCAGAAAACAATGTACGAAGGTGCCCAACCATGACAAGCTCCTTAAGGTAGCAAATATAAAGATTACCGAGACTAAAAAGCTCAACACCAATGGGCACAGAAGTGGAATTAATAAACATGAATTGGTAGATAGAACAAATGGAACTCAGAAAATTAAAAAATGGCAGATTTGGGGGACTGCAGAGACAGCTCACCAGTTAAGAACACTTGCTGCTTTTGCAGAGGACCTGACAACCAGGTCCCCAACACCAAGGTGAGGCGACTGCCTGTAACTCCAGCTCCTGTGAACTGATGTCTTTTTCTAGACTCATGAGCATCTGCACACACGTGCTCATTACCTCCATATACACATGTATATGTAATTTAAAGAATAATAAAAATGCGTCTTTTAAAATGTCAGAGTTGGAATTAAGCATGCACTGAGTGAGCAGAGGCGCATATTCAGCTCAATAACAAAATAGATAGATGGCCATGAAGACAGGATAGTAGAAGAGAAGAAATGAAGGGTCTAAACAAGCAAAAGGAGAAAAAAGAAAAAGAAAAAAAGAGAAAGAAAAAGACAGAAAGGAAGGAAGAAAGGAAGGAAGGAAGAGAGGAAGGGAGGAAGGAAGGAAACTCCCTGTATGACAACTTCAAGATGTCTAACATGGTGCACCTTCCCAAATCTACTTCAAAGTAAAACCCAAGAAATTTGCAATCACCAATGCAAACAAACATGAAGGAAGATATAAAAAAAAAGCACCAAACAACTAAAACTTTAGCCATTGGTGGTAAAGCGCTAGATTTCAAGCATCCAAGATGGTGTTATGTACAGGGGGTTGATGGCAGGATTTTCAGTCTTTGCTGAGTGAAAAAGCAACAGTGCAGCCTCATTAGAACCACTGTACGAGACACAATCTGTGAGACACGTGAGCCTAGAATTCTGCACCGTGTGATGGTGCTAGGAGGTCAGATAAAGCTGTTCTTAAACAGCAGAAGACTGGAGCGGCAGCTGTAGGCATCAGTGGGCAGGAAGTTAAGTGTTTTCGTTAAAAAGAAAAGTGGTTATTGTCGAAAATTGGGAGCTATAAGTGAAAAGCTCTTGTAATGAGATAGCCCTGTTTCTGCCTCTCGGTGAAGTTGCATAAGAGTCTAATATTCTGGGCTGTGAGTGTGGATGAGGAAAGGCGTTAAGCCCACATCCAGAAAAGCAGGAAAGACCACACTTGAGGGAGGGTGAGTCCCCTGGCACACTACATCTCTGGATGTTTTGTTTCCTGGGGTATTAAGCATAAATAAAACAGTGTTCACATCTGATCAAAGCTGTGAGTGGATCCGTATCTATTTCCACTTATTTAACCCCCTCATAATTTTTACATTGATTACATAACTAGAGCCTGAAGGCTCTGTGTCTAGATCAAAAATTGCAGTTTCCTGTTACAAGAGCATTAGGAAGCTGCTCCTGAGGGCACAGCAGTGACCCTGAGCACTGAGTGAGCAGAACATGCAGGACGACGACTGTGGAAGCTCCCGAGGAATATCATCTTGGCTATCAGGCATTGGTAACCTGTTTCCACCGGCAGGATGCACACATATAAGAGAAGACAGATGTTACAAGACATGGTAAGATGGGAATATCAACGTTAAACTCACCAAATGGTGACTTGTGCAATATAACTGTGAAAAGTGACCAAGCCAACTGAGAATCCAGCCAGAAAACTGCTCACATGGATAGAATATCACAATTGGTTTTTCATAGGGAGGGAAAAATAATATTCTGCTTATGAAAGACAGCACAGATAAATATGTCACTTATATGTGAATGTGCCATTAAGAAACTGTGCTGTATTCTTTTCTCATTGTCTTAGTCAGGGTTTCTATTCCTGCACAGACATCATGACCAAGAAGCAAGTTGGGGAGGAAAGGGTTTATTCAGCTCACACTTCCACACTGCTGTTCATCACCAAAGGAAGTCAGGACTGGAACTCAAGTAGGTCAGGAAGCAGGAGGTGATGAAGAGGCCATGGAAGGATGTTGCTTACTGGCTTGCTTCCCCTGTCTTGCTCAGTTTGCTTTCTTATAGAAACGAGGACTACTAGCCCAGGGATGGCACTACCCACAGTGGGCTGGGCCCTCCCTCGTTGATCACTAATTGAGAAAATGCCTTACAGCTGGATCTCATGGAGGCATTTCCTCAAGGGAGGCTCCTTTCTCTGTGATAACTCCAGCTTGTGTCAAGTTGATACACAAAACCAGCCAGTACACTAATGAACAGCATCTCAAATGCTACCTGAATTCTTTACTGCCTCTGCAAAAGCTATGCCATGCGAGCTTTAAAAGCTTTGTGTCTATGCCTTTATGAATGAGAGAGTTTGATTCAAGAGTGACATTAATGTCTATCATGTTAAAAACTCATTGACCATCTTGTTTGTGACACAAAATAATTTCTCCCGATATTGTCCCCAAAACCCTTGTTAAGAATTCTCCATGGAAAGATGAAGCAGAAATGGAAGGAGACATCAACCAAGAAAGGACTGGTGCAGCTTAAGACCCATGATGCCACAAGAGGGAGCCCAGTCCTGAAACTGCTAATGATTTTCTGCTATATTGCAGACAGGAGCATAACATAATTGTCAACAGAGAGGCTTCACCCAGCAACTGATGGAAACAGATACAGAGACCCACAGCCAATCATTAGGTAGACCTTGTGGAATCCTGCTGAAGAGGGAAAGGAAGGATTGTAAGAACCAAAGGGGTCAACGACACCGTATGAACATGTACAGAATCAGTTAACCTGGACCCATAAGGGCTCAGAGAGACTGAACTGCCAACCAGGGAGCCTGCCTGGGTCTGACCTAGACCCTCTGCACATATGTAACAGTTGTGTAGTTTGGTCTTCTTGTGGGACTCCTTACAGCCAGAGCAGGGCTGTCTCTATCACTGTTGCCTGTCTTTGGGACCCTTTTCTCCTACTGGGTTGCCTTATCTACCCTGACTAGGAGAAGGTGTGCCTAGTCTTATTGCAACTTGCTATGCCAAAGTTGGTTGCTATCCATGGGAGGCCTCCCACTTTTCTTGAGAGAAACAAAGGAAGAGTGAGCAGGGAGGGGATGTAGGGGAAAGGCTGGGAGGAAGGAGGGAGAGGAAATGGCAGTAATGATTGTAAAATAAAAAATAAGTTAATAAGTGATGATGATGATGATGATGATAAAGAATTTCACATGGGACTTTCAGAAGCATATACCCATCATGTCTGATCCTCACGGTAGCTCTTCAGTATCGGTTGCTGGTTTCATTCACCAGGTGAGAAACTTGAAACCTCAAAAGACTAAAGCCTATATTCCAGATCAAATGTTTGAGAATTTATTGTGAGTTCATGCTAAAGCAATTGGATCTGAGGTATGCTTTTAAGTCAAATGATTAAGTAAACTAGGCGTCCCTTGAATCGTCTATATCCTTTAAGAATAAAAGCTGTCTTTTGTTGCTTTTGCACTTTGGTATTGGGTGAGGGGAACATGGGCTGTGTCGTAGTCAGGGTTTTACTGCTGTGAGCAGACACCGTGACCAGGGAAACTCTTATTTATTTATTTATTTATTTATTTATTTTTTTTGAGACAGGGTTTCTCTGTGTAGCCCTGGCTGTCCTGGAACTCACTCGGTAGACCAGGCTGGCCTCGAACTCAGAAATCCGCCTGCCTCTGCCTCCCAAGTGCTGGGATTAAAGGCGTGCGCCACCACCGCCCGGCTAGGGCAACTCTTATAAGGACAACATTTAATTGGGGCTGGCTTATAGGTTCAGAGGTTCAGTCCATTGTCATTAAGGCAGGAATATGGCAGCATCCAGGAAGGCTGATGAGTAGCTGAGAGAGCTGCATCTTCATCTGAAGGCTGCTAGTGGAAGACTCGATTCCAGACAGCTAGGATGAGGGTCTTAAAGCCCACACCCACAGTGACTCCAACAAGGCCACACCTACACCAACAAGGTCACACCTCCAAATAGTGCCACTCCATGGGACAAACATATTCAAACCATCACAGGCAGGGAATAGAAGAAAATGAAAATGTATTTCTTCTTAAGTGGGTAGTGGTTCTTGACATAATTTGTTCTACGTCCTTCTCCTTCCCTGGGTATGAATAATTGAATCCACAGGGCTATTAGTGGCAGCTGTCATACACACTGACTTTACATAATCACATCAGTACAAAGGCTGTACACCTGAGTACGAATGCACTGGGCGAGTGCACAGCCAACCACACAGGACTTAGAGGACTGGAGAGGGTTTATAACTTAGAGCAACAAGGAGAAGGCTGGAGACAATCACAGAGCTGAGTCTCTCAGGCAAACAAAGGAAGAGGAAACTCATAACTTGTGTCTGGTCACCACCTATAGAGCACACTTAGTTTAGTCCATGCTTCCTGTTTTACAAATTCAACAACTGGCAAACAGGAAAGTCTGTGGACTTTAAGAAAAGAAAAGATGTTAGAATGAAAACAGCAATGGCTGACACCACTAGACATCAGACAGTGCAAAATGTGGTGTCCTGTTCACAGGTTCGGTTGAACAGGACACCAGAGGCCACTGCCCTGAGTCTGGTCTCTGTCCTGTGGCCTTAGTGCAGTGCTAATGTCTCTCCAGTTTCTTTCTGACTTCAACCAAAAGATGGGAAGATGAACTGAGACTACCGATACAACACGTTTTCTTTGTAGAGTTATTTGTCCCCAAAATTAAGCATTTCATTCTAGTTGAGGGAAGTGTTCTTAATGGCTTCATTAACAGATTTAACACTTGCCGTAGATTTCTATCCACTCATTACATGCTTGCTCATTCCAGTGAGCCAATGCTTAATTTATTAGGAAATATGACTTCCCATGAGAGACCAGGCCATAAAGAGCTCCGGACACTTGAGAAGGAAAAGGTTAAATTGAAAGAAAGTGTAGCATCTTACTTTCATACCATCAGCATGGCTACTTTCAAGACACACATCACACACACACACACACACACACACACACACACACACAAAGACACACATGGTTGTGCATACTTTGAAGCCCTTTGTGTTGCTGGTGGGAATGAAAATGGTACAGCCATATTGGAAAGCTGTACTATATGTCCTCAAAGGGGCACAAACCATGTGATCTACTGGTTCCACTTCAAGGTTGAAACTTACCAGAACTGAAAGCAAATTATCTCAATCTTGCCAGAATCTAGCTACATAGACCAAAACGGAGAAGAGTGTCTTCCAGGAACTTGGGAAGAGACATCAGGTTGTTGCTTGGCTAGTTTCAGATTTACATGATGAAAATATTCTGGGTATTAATTGCACAACAATATTATTGCATTTGTGTTTCTAGACAGTGTCTGTAAACATAGTTAACATGGGAGTGTGTGTTAGTAATTTTCACAGTTACAGTTACTTCTGAAACATGCGCGTGTACACAGAACTACATGTTTCTTGCCTGTGCCTTGGCTCCCGTAGAAGACTGAGCAGATGTCTGAGCGAACCTGAAAACAGGTGGTAGCTCATCTATAAATCCACCAACATGTGCAACTGATGTGAAACCCGGCACCCTGTTAGGTCAGCATCAGTGTGTTATCAGATGCTGGAGTGCTTCAGGGGAGGGGAGGAAAATAACTGCTCTGTGGCATAAGGAGCCATCCGGAATGAGGCCTTGCAGAGCATGAGAACCAACTGTAAGGATGCTGGGGCCTCAGGAGAAAGGCTGATCCAAAGGATGTGATAAGAGAGACCTATTGCTCCCATGGTTCCTCTGACATCACAGAGAGTGAACGAGATTTGCACACAGTGATCTGAGCTGTTTCAAGATCTCGAAAGGATTGAACAGGTAGCCTTACAATTTGTTACCGGTGAATATTTGAATCTGTCACTTTTCCTTTATCATAAACTATGTTAATTAGTCTTTCATTACTATAACAGAATGTTCAAAACATGCTAATTTTTTTTTTTGAGGACAAGGGGAATGTGTTGGTTACAGTTCCAGAGATTAAAGGGCATGGTGTCAGCAATGGTTTGGCTACAGAGGACCTGATGATTGATGTTAAAACATACATTTACTCACTGATTCATTCAGACAGTGGAGTATAGGATTCTTGTTTGCAGCCAGAAAAGCAGTAGATACCTACTCTGTGTGACCCAAGATGCATGCTACGTAAATGACGGGAGGCTCGTTGATAGCTGTGTTATTTATATTCGACATTTTTTATTTTCCAAACCAAAACAATGAAAGTCATGGATATAGGTCCCTAGATACCGGTGATACTTCTCTGAGTAGTGCTGTGGGGAATTCTTAACATCCATCCTCCCTCCTCCCTTCCTGCCTTCCTTTCTTCTTTCCTTTCTTTCTTCTTCCCTTTTTTCCTTCCTTCCTCTGTTCCTTTCTTTTCAAAAGAAGAGACATGACCATCCCTTAGTCTCTATTCCTCCAACAACCATTATTACTTCCATGCTGTGACTTATTCTCTGTGTCTTAATTCAATTAAACATGTTGGCACACAAAACCTACTTTACACAAGGCATGTCCTGAAGATAAGTTGACAAGAAATTAGAATTTGACTCCATAGCAAAACAGAGCCCACAAACTAAAAACAGAAATTCAGATTATGACTACAAATAAAATTGTTTTGTGAGTAGTGAGATGGAGTCTTCTGTCTCACACTGCTGTCTCCATCTTCTCATGCCAACCTAAAAACCTGTCAGAATTGTACAAATGCCTCAGGATCTCTCTTCTCTAACCTACCCATCTCGTCTCTCATGGACTAACTGCCCCCATCATGCATTCCTCCTCTCATAGCCTTTTCATCTTGACACATGAACACAGGCAGGACTTCAGAGCACCTTCCAATGGAGTCTCTGAATGCATGCTCTGTGCAGACACTTTTCTTTTGATTGTCAGTATCTAGGTGAACCCTAGAAAAGGAAAGGCTGAGCCGATTATCTAACGACTGGATACTGCACAGACTTCTAGAATTCCAACACTAGAAAGGATGTAAAATTTCGACTACAAATGTCCCATCTAACATGCAAACATTTACGACAGTATACAGTTTTGTGTGTGTGTGTGTGTGTGTGTGTGTGAGAGAGAGAGAGAGAGAGAGAGAGAGAGAGAGAGAGAGAGAGAATAGGTCTTATACTATTAACTCTGTTAAAAAGATATTCTAATAATGGACAATTAATGGATAGTCTGTAGCCATATTTGTAGTTTGACTTTGATACAGCCCTAAAGGCTCATATGTTTAAATATTTGGTCTCTAGCTGGTGGCAATAGTTTAAGAAGTTATAGAACCATTAGTACATATGACCACTAGAGGTAAGAGTTCTGTCCCAGGCCCACTTCTGGCTGAGGCTCATTGTTCTTGATCTACTGTGATATGAAGGGGTGGCCACTGGTGCCCTCCTTCAGCATGTATTTCCAACATGAAAGTGTACATACTCTGAAACATAACCCACAATAAACCCTTCCTCCCATGAGTTGCTTCTGTAAGGTTTTGACACAGTGAGGAGAACAGTAGCAGAAACCATTTGGTAGCTTCTTGTAATATGAACAATTTAAGCTTATCCCCCACTAGCTTACCAATAAATGAGACTCAGACTATGGTTACTTTATTTGGCTTTTAACTGCAGGCCTGTCTACCTCCCCAGTGGTGCCCTGGATACTTGCTATTTGTCCTATCTATGTGGTCATGGTTCCTCTCCCCTTATGGGGGCTTCCTCCCTCTCTCTGTCCTCCAACCTGGTCATGCCAAACCCACCTACCTCTAATCCCCTCAGTAATTGTATTTAACCAATAGTTTTAAATCAAGGAACAAGGTTTGCACAACAAAAGCTTTTAAACATGAGAAGTCACTGGTAGGACTAGTCCTTCTGGTATAGAATTTAGCGTTACAATACATAGCAACAGACCACACCTCAACCTCTTCTGCCCATTTGCTGAGTCCCATGTGCTGCAGATCAAACTTCGAGTCTGAGTCTTTGGTGTTGGTGTGGAAATGTGCAAATTCAGACTGCAGTAAGTCACAGTATTGTTCGGAAAGGATGAAGTCCTGACTATGACATGAAGTCGTTTCTTTTTGTGGTCACCTGTGGGGAGTTCCTGTTGAATTTCTGATGGAGCCAAGATAGGTCTAAGCTAAGGATGATGAGGCCTCTTCTAGTTGAAGGATGGGGCCCCAGAAATTGAAACGTCCTGCTCAAAATAACCCCGAGGTATCCAGGTTATTGGAAGAGATTTTCATTCCGTGTACTCTGTACAGAAGTTGACATTGTCATCTAGGGCTGCAGAAACGTTTTCAGTAAGTTTTAGGGCTCTAAATGGAGTAAAATCCTCCACCCTCTTTTGATCTTTACACATTTGACTTTGCCTTTAATTGACATATGTTAATTGTACAGTTTAGTGTATTCAAACATTTCTTTTTAGGCATATTATTTTTCTCTTAATTAGTATGTATAAGTTGTACATATCAGTATAATGCAGAATGATCTTTCAATATGTGTTTTTAATTTAAAACCTAATTTCAGTACAAATTTTTTATTGAGCTTAACAAAAAAAAAGCCTATAAATAAAACAGTTTTATTATAGGAACTGCTAATTCATTTTGCATCTGTGAAACTGAAGAGGGCTGAGTTTGGGGGGCATTGTTTGTTTATTTTTTTAATCTAAATTCAACAATGCATTGACACTGTCCCTCATTGTCAAAGAAAACACAGCACTGGGTGGTTTTTATAAGAGAAGAATGCATGACATTTGATGACCTTACACCTGAATGGAGTGTGCTAATTCACATGAAAGGACATATTCTGGGAAGGTGTTGCATGTGGAAAGCCAAGGCAGGTGGATTTCTACGTCTTCAAGGCCAGTCTGTGTAGGGAGTTTCAGACCATCCAAGGCTATATAGTGAAACCTATTTGAAAAAAAAAAAAAGAAGGAAAAGGGAGAGGAGGGGGAAAAGAAGGAGGAGGAGGAGGAGGAAGAGGAGGAGGAGAAGGAGGAGGAAGAGGAGGAAGAAGAGGAGGAACAAAAGGAGGAAGAGGAGGGGGAGGA
>JANHMN010000013.1:25064174-25076674 GCA_030674055.1 Rhabdomys pumilio
GAGAGAGAGAGAGAGAGAGAGAGAGAGAGAGAGAGAGAGAGAGAGAGAGAATGGAGGCAGGAGGACAACCCTGGGTGCCATTTCTCAGGAACTGTCCCCCACTGTTTTTATTTTTAAACTTTGTCTCTTACTAGCCTAGAACTTTCTTTAGTCTATGCTAGCTCACCAGTGAGCCTGTCTCTGTCACCTGAGATGTGAGACTACAAGGGTGTGATGCCACTATGGCTGGTTTTCTTTGTATACATTACAGAAATCAAATTCAGGTCCCTGTTCTTGGTTCTTGAATAGCAAATACCTTACTGACCAAGTTGTCATCACAAACAAAACAAAAAGCCTGGCTTTAAGACTCGTTCATCTGAAGTTGTGCTAATTATTACGTAAATGGGAAATTGTATGTATGTTTATGTTTATCTCGAATCCATAATGTCAGAGAGGTAGGAGGAAAAGAAGAGCTGGGTATTTAGATTTCATGTGGTTGGAATGTCTCACCTAAG
Source organism: Rhabdomys pumilio (assembly GCA_030674055.1). Classification (NCBI taxonomy): domain Eukaryota; kingdom Metazoa; phylum Chordata; class Mammalia; order Rodentia; family Muridae; genus Rhabdomys; species Rhabdomys pumilio. The sequence continues at coordinate 25,064,669 of JANHMN010000013.1, forward strand.
ACCTGGAGAGCATTTGCTTAGCCCTGTGCAAAGTGAGTAGGGTCTGGAACAAGAGCAAGGTAGATGCCCAAGGAACATATGGAGGACTACATGGCTGGATGGTTGGAAGGTCTGCAATCAAGAGAGTATACCTTGATCAGGAAGGGCTCCATAAGCCTTTCTCTGGAGTTTGTATTTGTAGTGAGGACAAAGTCTGTAGCATAGTTTGTAGCAGGAGTTCAGAAAGGTTGGGTATGCATTTTACTGTCACTAGTCTGTGGAGACCAAAGTTGGAGCGAGCATATATGACCCATCTTGAGTAAAAACATCTGGAGATTTATTAAATGATCCAGCCTCTAATCAGCTTTTCATCCTGGGTTATGCATGGAATTTGGGGAACAAAGAGGTGTACTTACAGAGATTCCAGACTGCAATCACTGCTGTCCCCTTTCCTGCTCCCTTGGCAGGGCCTGCTGGTGACCGTGAATGGCAACCCCGTGGACTACCACACCATCCACCCAAGTCTGCCCATAGAGAATGGCCCCGCCAAGACGGACCTGTACACTACTCCCCAGTACCGGTGGGAGCCATCAGAGGAGTCCTCAGGTAATACCCCACAGTGAAGTGAGCAGATTTGCTCAGGCGTGTGTTCTCCCTCTTTCATACACATACCATAACAAATAGACCACACATACCATGACACATACACACCATAACACACATACACACACGCCATAACACACACACCATAAACACACACACCACAGACACACCATAACACAGACACGCACCATACCAGAAGCTTACCATAATGGTAATTCTCAGGTTCACTTGATTTATTCTTTTCATTGCTGGGCATGATTTGTGAATTTTACCACAAACCCTAGGTTCGTCCAACTGGAATGTTGGAGAAATTCAAGACACTGGACTTTGGCCCAAAAATCCTTACAGCAGGCCATGCAAAAGAAATGATGTAATCATTGATCTTAACTCTTATTATTCCTTATTTATATGAATTACAGTTAACTTTTTTTTTCTTTTTTTTTTTTGTTTTTTTTTTTTTTGTTTTTTGTTTTTGTTTTGTTTTGTTTTTTGAGACAGGGTTTCTCTGTATAGCCTTGGCTGTCCTGGAACTCACTCTTTAGACCAGGCTGGCCTCGAACTCAGAAATCCGCCTGCCTCTACCTCCCAAGTGCTGGGATTAAAGGCGTGCACCACCATCGCCCGGCTTACAGTTAACTTTTTTAAAAAGTCAAAGGGAACACATCTTACTGACATAGATTAATATTTGGTAAAACAATGATAAGGATGGCTTCTTTGACTTGAGATCCAGTCAGAGATCAGGATTAAGGCTGAGCCAAACGTCTGCTCTAGAAGCTTGCCTGGGCCAGAATCTTCTTTTACTCCCACTGTGCAGTTACTAGCTGACCAGAGACTCTTGCCATCTGATGGCCAACCTAACACATCAGCTCTGGGCTATCTCAGTCTTTCGATTGGGAAGTTACAGAATGGTAGCTGACTCCTCTCTAAAAGGAAGACAGTGGTTGGTTGAGAGAAGATGCCTGAGGTGAAAGCTACCGTCCTTTCAAACTGAATCTGGTTGAGCTGGGACTATAGCTCAGTGATAGGCATTTACCTAGCATACATTGGGCCCTGGGTCCCATTCCCCAGCACCAAAAAGCAAAACAAAAACAGACAAAAACAAACACAAAACACCTCAAACCCTGAATCTGCCGACAGTCGACAGTTCTAGTCAAGGGACAAAACAAAGTCATGAATACCAGAGGATGGGTATACCAGAGAAGACCACTCTCTTCAGTGGAGATTTTCTTTTTAGCATGTCTGGGCCATTATTCCCACCAGCCAGAACTCATTGCATTTGTCTGAGTGCCAGAGGCTGCACTAGCTGGAAGCATCTCCTATACCAGAAGACTGTGCCAAAACCACATATGTGATGTAGTGTGGAATTGCCACTGTGACAGATGTCAGTTACCCCCACACTTAGTCATATAAAGTCTTTGTCTCTCTAGAAAAGAAAGAGGAAGAAGAGGACAAGAGAGAAGACTCAGAAGGGGAAGGGAGCCAGGAGGAAAAAAGGAGTGTGAGAATTCACGCCATGGTCACCGTTTTCCAGTTCATCATGAAGCAGAGTTACATCTGCGCCCTCATTGCCATGATGGTCAGTGCTCACAGTGGCCTCCGGAGCACCGGAGTCCAGACTCCAAGCCTCTCAGCCAGGGCAGCTTGGGAATGGGTTTGACTTCATGTAGCCTCAGCCATATCCGAAATAGATTTCAAAGTACCTTGTCACAAAGGAATACAGGGTGAGAGTTGAGGATGAGGTAGCACATTTCCTGGAGTTGATGTTATCCGTGAGCCTGATTGGCAGGTTGCTCTGCCAGCTGTCATTGACAAAACACCTCTTAGTCTCTAAGAACTTAGAAGCAGCCAAGCAAATGCTTCATTTGTCTAAAAGGTCTGACCACTGTTTGGACCCTATTGAAGTTCAGAAGCCTTTGTTAACTGGTGCTCTATTGTTCAGTGTTTAGACACCTCACATGCAGTTTCTTCTTGTAAAATTTCTAATTTCTATCATATATGTCTGCCTGATACGAATTTTAATCCCAACCTCTGCTCCTTGAAATTTTTGTTTCTCACCCAGCTGTTGTCCACATTCATCGTGACCATGACTAACCACTGACTCCAAATACTGGAGAAAATAAATCTGCTTTAGTACTACAAAATACCATTGGGAATAAAAGACCTTTGAGTCTCCTCTAAAGGAAGCACAAAGCCAATGTCATGCTCAGCTGTCTCAGCTCCCGTTCTTCCTTCCCTCACAACAGGCTGGGAATCTCTCCATTATCCACCTACAAGTCTCTCTTGTCTAAAGGCCTTTTCTGTGCAGATAGCATTGACCTCCCCAGACTGTGTTGTACTGACTGCCACTGTTCTTTGTCCCCGTGGCTCTGCAGGCATGGAGCATCACCTACCACAGCTGGCTGACATTTGTGCTGTTGATTTGGTCGTGCACCCTCTGGATGATTCGTAACAGGAGGAAATATGCCATGATCAGCTCTCCTTTCATGGTTGTCTATGCAAACCTGCTGCTGGTGTTACAGTACATATGGACCTTTGAACTTCCCGAGATTACGGAGGTCCCCGGATTTCTAAAAAAGAAAAAACCAGAAGAACTTGCTTCAAAGGTAAATGAATGAGGAAAGAGGAAAGAAAGAGAAGCAGTGATGGTCATACCGTAGCAAGCAAATTTTCACGAAAGTAACCTCTAAATGATTTTAGAATGAAAATATCTGAGACCTAGAAATAGATTACCTTGTTCAGACGCCTCTCTTTTTATTCAGGGCTGGGGAATGATCCCAAGGAACTCACCGTTCTGCTACATCTCTGGCTCTTGTTTTGCTTTTTATTTTGTGACCGAGTCCTACCATTGCTGAGTTAGGGCTGAACTCACTCTGGAGCCCAAGCAGAACTGGAATTTGCAGTCCTCCTTCAGCCTCCCAGGTAGCTGGGATCAACAACCCACCAAGCCTGACATAGACAACATGTATGCCACCCTGCTTTTAGTTTTGACATAGAAGCAACAGTCTTTCTACTACAAAGATTATAGAACAAATTATTTTTATAAGTTTAATGTAGTAATAGTAATTAGATATAGTCTAATAGTTAATATATAGTAATATATAGTCTAATAGTTACGAGAGTTTCTAAGTAGGTTTATTAGTGAGGCCTTTACACCGTCAAATGTACTGCTTCAATCAGTACTAGTCCCAAGTCAGTACTTAGATGTAGCAATGGGATTATGCCATGTAAAATAGAAAATGTTTATTCACACAGAGGAATTGGAGAGTTTTTGGAAAGGTTAGCCGTTTGTAAAAATCAGCTTCTTTGCACATGCCGTCACAGAGAAGAACTTAACTGTGGATAATACTTCATGTTCAAAAGCATTTCTTTAGCAGTAGAAATTATGACACTTGATTTTTTTTTCTTGTGTTGTCAAGAATTGGCAGCCATCGCATTGTCTATTTATCTCCTTGAGGCATTCGAATGGTTTTGATTTCAGAAGGTTAAACATTATAATTTACTATCTATTTTTATGCCCCAAGTCCAAGCATGCGTTCCCTTACATGTTGATGACATTAAGATAATTTTTAAAAAATCAACATGTGTATTGAATGAACCTTCAATTTTTTTCTTCACTAGACATGCCAGAAACTAAATATCACCAGAGAAACACAATCATATAGTGTGAAACAGTCTCTTTCTGGAAGCCACTACATGTGTCCAGGCATCTCCAGTTCTGATGACTGGTATAACTAGGGCACTTACTTTGTGAGTAGGCTAAGCAGAAGATGAGGACACAGAGCAGACTTGTTGAATCAGTGTTAAAAGGTGAATGCCAATGATCGTCTATTTAATGGACTGTGAAAAATCTCATCAGAGCAGCCCCACCCCTGCTCATCTGCCCAGATGTGCCTCCTAATGAAAACTCCTCAAAGTGCTGTCACTCACAGGTTAGCCTATCAGACCATACGACTCTCCAGTCTTTTTAAACTCTGCCTTCAGCTGAGTTAGTCGGCTGTAGCTAGACACAGAGCACCAGAGAGATACTGAAAAAAAAAAGGCAGCTAATTTGTAGGATTAAATTCTGTCTAGTCCTTGGAACGAATATGTTACTTTAGAAATAACCTCTTGACTGTTTTGAAAAACATTATTGGAGACAAGGGTCTCCACTTAGATAACTATAGGCTCACACAATCTCCAACGTAGTGATAGTCATGAGAACATACCATTACCCAGTCAGGTGACACAGGTCTGGAATCCCACCAGTTCAGGAGACTGAGGCACAAGGATTTCAAATTCAAAGTTGGGGCTACAGAATGATTTCAAAGTCAGTATGAGCTCCTTGGTGAGACCTTGTTGACAAACCAAAAGTGATGACTGGGTTGAGTTTAACTCAGTGGTAGAGAGTATACCCAGCCTTGGGTCAATCACCAAGCCTGCTAAATAACTAAGCAAGTGAACAGATGGAGGGAGGGAGGGAGGAAAGGAGGGAGGGAGGGAAGAAGGGAGGAAGGGAAGGAGGGATGAATGGATGGGTGGGTGAGTGGATGGATGGATGGATAGATGGACAGATAGTTAGACAGACAGATGATAGATAGATAGATAGATAGATAGATAGATAGATAGATGATAGATAATTATACTAACCAACACTATACTATCTAGAGAATACCTGTGAGTTAGTTAGCATGGCACAAAAGGAGAAAGAAAAGGTGACCTTTGACTTCAAAGAGCTGTACTGCCTCAGAGCAGCAGGACTGGAGCCCTTTGCAGCATTGTCCAAGTCTGGCTCTTGCTCCCAGCCACTCCCAAATTCTTTCCTTCAGGAAAGACTCCATATGCTTCTAATTATTCTTAACCTCTCACTGCATGCTAACAAAACAGGTCTTTTTCTCAGTTTCCAACTACGGTTCATTTAGTAGAGACTTGCAAAATTTTAATGCCCAATTTTTGGTGTACCAGTTCTCCAGTTCCTGTCCTTGTTCATCTCTGTGTGTTAACCAAGATTCGTTATTACTGATTTTGGTTGAAGGCAAAATAATAGTTGACATAGATGACTGTGTGACAAGGGAAAATGCAAGGAGAAACCAAGCCACTCTTAACTTGTAAATTGGTTTTCATTTCTTTGGCAAATACTTAGTGAAAACCTTCTCTGAACTAGAAAGTATCATGTTTCATCCACTAAGAAGCCCAGAATCACCCAAGACAGACAAAAATGTTACTGAGATGTGTAGGTACCGAGACTGTCACACACTGCTCATGGGGGTAGACATTGGTGCAGCACCCTTAGAATGGATATCTGTCAGCTCCTCCAACAGTTAAACACTCAGCACAAGATGAGCACTGCCCCGTGTAAGTTTAGATAACGATCCAAGACAGATGGAAACACAGAGACATGGAAACACCTCGATGACTGTTCATAGTAATATTGTCCGTTGTAGACAAGCTGGAAACTCGGATGCTCTCAACTGCAGTACATAAGCACATTCTGGCATCTTTATAAGATACTGTTCCCTAGTTAAAAAAGCAAAAAAGGGATGAGGTGCTGTATACATATTATAAGGTGGCTAAACCTTAAAAATATCATGCTAAGTAAGTGTCACTTACAAAAAGGCATGTAACATGTAACTCTCTCTACTTAAGAGGTCCACAGTATGTAGATAAGTACAGTCAAAAAGTAAATCAATAATTAGCAAGAACTAATACATGAAAGAAAGGGGTGATGGAAGTCATGCTGTTTTGGGGGGACCAAAGTAAGATAGATTGTGGTAATGATGTGTAGCCCTGGAAGTAGACTGAAACCAACTAAGTAGACACTTCCCGGGAGATTTCTGGACTCTAATCCAGAGCCTCTTGAATGCTAAACATCCAGTCTACCACCAATCTATAGTCACACTCTTGAAACACACTCTTGAAATGAACAAGTTGTGTGGTAAGTGAGTTGTATTTTAATAACACTATTGCCAAAAAGAAAAATGGTCCTACTATGTGCTAGACAGCCTATTTCCTAGAGAAATGGGATCCTTCTATCAGGAGTTTTTCTCTCCAGCTCCAAGAAAAAGTCAACATAGACATTTGGCAGCTTAGAGTTCTCTCTTAGCCACCGCAGAATGAACAAGAATAAATAGCTGATATATTTTCTGGGATGGAAAATTCTTGTTTCATATCTGTGGGATTCTTCAAAATAAAGCGTATTGCAGAGTCAAAGGGCTGTTACACAAGATAACCTCTATTAGGGCCTGACTATCCAGAGGAAATCAGTCTCTCACACTGACCTGGAAAGAGTCCAGAGGCTGAAGTTGGTTTTCTGTTAAATGGAGTGTTCATCATCCTGAGGGTTTTGACAGTGCGACACATGATCGTAGCACATGGATGATGCTCGCACTCAAAGTGGGATGCTAAATAGATAGGCTTATGCCCCATGCTCCCACAACTATGGGAGGGAAAGAGCTTCAAATGGTCGCTGAGCCCCGCCTCATTCTCCCTTCAGATTCTCTTCACCGTCACGTTCTGGCTGCTCTTGAGGCAGCATCTCACAGAGCAGAAGGCCCTTCAGGAGAAGGAAGCACTTCTGTCTGAAGTCAAAATTGGAAGTCAAGAACATGAAGAAAAGGGTAAGTGGTGGGTGGAGTGACGGCTTCATAGCTCAGAGTACTGGCTGCTCTTGCAAAGGCTATAGGTTTGATTCCCAGTACCGTGTGTTGGCTCACAACTGTCTGCAACGCCAGCTCCAGAAGATCTGATGCCTGTCTGACCTCTGCAGACAGAAGGTAACCTTTAAAGTATTCATCTGAGCCCATGGGGAACTTTTTTTTTTAATATGTTATTTTTAACTTTCAGAAAGGTCATTCTCAATGGAAGACAGTACCAAATAACAAAAATTTTCTCTGAAGACATGACTGCTAGTGAGAATTGGAACCAATGAATTAACTCAGATCCCTTAAATTTAAATTTTTGACTTTTAAAAAATCGGGAGAAAAAAAGAAGAGGGAGGGAGAGGGGAGAAGGGAAGAGGAAGAGAAGGAATAAGGGAGGGTCAGCCACTTATGAACACATCTTTAGCCTTTGTCTTTCCATATAGAGAAATGAAAACTAGCTCTCAAACTCCCTAAGCAGATGAATAAGTGTGTTTGTTGTTCATAGAATGGATTAGATGGTATTAAAGAAGTTAAGTTTGGGGACCTGAATGATGGCTCAGTGGTTAAGAGTGCCTGGTGCTTACGGGAAGGACCTGAGTTCAGTTCCCAGCACCCATGGTAGGCAGCTCAGAACTGTCTGTCTCTCCAAGTCCACGGGATCTCCTGGCCTCTTCTGGCCTCTGCCAGAATCTGCATTCATGTACACATGCCCTCCTGTCTTTGTCACATGCACAAATAATTTCCAAAAATGAAAAAAGATCACTAACCATTTTTTAAAAGAAGTTAAGTAGCACCCTGTGGAAAGGGGAGTGCCAGTGTAGGGAACCTGGAATGGCAGCCCTAACGCAGTAAATGATGAGAAGCCCAGCACACATCAGCTACTATTGTTTAGTTCCTATCAAGCCTACCCATTGGTTCTTGTTTCAGCGGCAATAGTCTGTAAGATTTGAATCTTGGCTACATGAGCTGAAATGTCTTGTCCATTCAGCACAATGATTTACTATTCAGTTTTAGCAAAGAATGGTTTATTTAGCATAAATAGTCAAAGCCGCACTTCATGTTTATTCGCCTCTCTATGGGAATCTACTGGTTTCTTGGAGAAATGATTCAAATTTAGATAGCTTCGGAAAGACAGTGCAGGTGACTTTAGCAATGCAGTAGCCTGGACATTATCATATTTGAAAGCACACGGAGCTTCAGGCTAAGACTGTTAGCATTGATCTCATTATTATACTGCTTGTGCTATCTAGAGCCATGAGACAATTAGAAGCAGAAATGACATCATAGATTGGTTTTGACTATGGTTACACATTTCTCTTTCTACTCTCTGACCCTCAATCCTGAGCATGTAAAAAGTGCTGCAGAGAGATTAGCATAAAATATTCCTGTATATACTCCATTTTATGATAGTTATAAAAAACCATCACTTAGTTGTCATTGTTGCCTTATTTCTTAGAGCCATGTAAAAGGCATGTAATAACTCAGAAAACATATCGTCCCATGTCCACGTAAGTCGCCTGCAGCCAAAGCATGGCTGTAGCCAGGAACAGTAATAACATGGCCTTCTGTTTTGAAGATGAGGAGCTCCAAGATGTACAAGTGGAAGGAGAGCCCACAGAGAAGGAAGAAGGAGAGGAAGAGGAAATAAAGGAAGAAAGGCATGAGGTAAAGAAGGAAGAGGAAGAAGAAGTGGAAGAAGATGATGACCAGGACATCATGAAGGTGCTGGGCAATCTGGTGGTGGCCCTCTTCATCAAATATTGGATCTACGTCTGCGGGGGCATGTTCTTTTTTGTCAGCTTTGAGGGGAAAATCGTCATGTACAAAATCATCTACATGGTGCTGTTTCTGTTCTGCGTGGCCTTGTATCAGGTCAGTAGACACCGGGTCCAAGTTCTCGTTCTCACACCTGCCTCGGGAGTAAAGATGAGTTCTCTCCATAGACATGAGCATATCTAGATATCTAGAAAGTGATTAATAGCACTCTAAATCCGAAGTCAAGAATGACTAGAATCAATGTATTCTTTCTATGCCTATACATATAGATCCTATACATATAAATCATATACATATACATATACATCATATGCATATACATGTAAATATACATATACAACATATATATATACATCATATACATCATATACACATACATACACATCATATACATATACATCATATACATATATATACATATACATCTTATACATATACATCATATACATATACATACACATGTAAATATATACAACATATACATATACATCATATACATATACATACACATCATATACATACACATCATATACATATACATCACATACATATACATCATATACATATACACATACACATACATATACATATACAACATATACATACACATCACATACATCATATACATATACATACACATCATATACATATACATCATATACATATATATATATACACATATACATCATATACATATACATCACATAAATATACATATATTTTAAATTTTCCATTTGGACAATGTTTATAGCCTTTGTCCTATAGCAGTATATTTAATATAATTGTCTATACATTTCAGCAAACTTTTCTTCAGTTAAAACAACCTTTGAGGCTATGGAGCTTCGCGTTCTATGTTACTCATTAACTCTCAAATATATCTTATGCACTTCATAAGTTTTCTAAAATGTCTTGATTTAAAAAATAATCTTTGACATTAGATCATATTTTTAATACTTAATTTAAGAGCAAGGTGTGGATAATCTTAAGTACTTGAAGATTCTCCAGTTTGCTCATATTGCAGGCTTTGGAATCAGAAAACTGTCCGTTTGTGAGTGTGAGCAAGCAGGAGTGCATGCGTGTGTGCATGTGTGTGTAACATAGTGAGGGCTTTGGTACCGTAAACTAATCATATTAAAATGAGTTAGGCTCTCCACAAACTCAGTGTGAGCTGATGTTAGAAGTCAGTCCAACAATACGGAATAGAGTGATAGTGGAACATTCCTTTGAGCCTCCAATAGAACACCTAAAGCAATGGCAATAGTAAGAGCCCATTACTTATGAAAATGAGAGTTTGAAAATGTTCTTGGTGGAAATTGATGAACTCTCGAATATCTCTAAGGTACGGAAGATGTCCTCTAATAAACATTTTACAGTTTTGTTCACTGAATACAATATTGAATTGTACAATTTTGAAAATCGAAAATTGCAGCTTTCTGTAAGCAAAATAAACAAACAAACAAAAACAAACCATAATGGCACATTGCCACAACTAAACTGCACAAAGAACCTTAGAAGCCTAAAACTAAAATAGGCTTTGCTTCAAAGATTCGTGTGTGTGTGTGTGTGTGTGTGTGTGGGTGTGTATACCTTGCTTAATTAAGCCAGATGTCTATACAAGCCATTTTTTTTCTTTTCCCAACCATTTTTCCAATTCTCACTTCCTTTGCTCTTCAACATCTGACCCACAGGTCCACTACGAGTGGTGGAGGAAGATTCTGAAATACTTCTGGATGTCGGTGGTCATTTATACCATGCTGGTGCTCATCTTTATATACACTTACCAGTTTGAAAACTTCCCAGGCCTGTGGCAAAACATGACTGGATTAAAGAGAGAAAAGTAAGTGATGTGTGCCTGGGGTAGGATGGGAAGAAGGCAAACACACTCAAAGCCTCGATGCGTGTTGTTCCCGAAAACTTTGTGGACAATTTTAGTAAAATATGATGCTATGAGTGTCTGTGAGGTCCTTAAAGGTGAGTTAGAGAGCACCATCCTTCTCTGTTCCCTTTGTCAAGCTATGACCTTGCCTACCATGTAATGGAGACTCCGGGAAGGTTGTCTGGCCTCATTTTAATGAAAAATGATATCTAATGTATACCTCATGTGAAACACAGCTACCTGGCATGATGCTGTGCCGTCTGACTCCCGGCTAGCCCATGGGAGGCTCATGGATTCTTTTCTAGGCTACTAAGCCTTTGTATACTATTTTCCAAGGGAGGGGGCACATGCTGCTCTTAATTCTAACTTTATCATGACTTTTTGGCAAAACATCTTAAGCCAATCTCCTTAAACTTTCTATCAATTACTAAAGCTTCCTGAAACTATTTAAATCATATTAGCAGTTATGTAAAATCATTAATTTATCTAAACAATAGTATCTTATGTAAGTTCATCTTCATTATTATCTTCTTGAAAAGTGCACAACAGAGTGAGCTGTCACCCAGGAGGTGATTACACCAGGCTATAGGCAGTGAGGGTCCTCTCCATGCCCAATTAAAGCATGCCAGATATGTGAGGAATTTATGAATGGCAAATATGAGAAGGCACATCAGTAGCCAAAAGCAATCCTGGGATGAAGCCCCTGGGGCTGTGCCTCTCCAAGGCACACCCATCTCAGCTGTGCATATGGTGGGCCATCTCCAGGAAGCTCACTTGCCCACTGCAGCCCCTCTTGCATGGAGCCTGCTGTTGGAATTTTCTTCAAATCTTATAAGATCCTTGAGCAGCTAAGGAAGTCTGTTTCATGAAAGAAAGAAAAAAACAAAACAAAACAAAATCACATCACATGCTCTGAACAACTTTCCTGGGAGAAATGGCAAGATCTTCTTTAGACTGAGTAAAGGGTAGAGACAGATAAAGGCTACGTGTGTGTTGGGTGGTGCGACTTGTCCACAGGTGACCTTAGGAGGCGAAACAAATGTGCATGCCTATTATAGGAACAACCAGGGATGCTTCCTGATGTCTAAGCTTTGCACAAGGCAGACTTTTGCGCCATGTAATGGTTCGGGAGAGGCCAGAGTGGAAAACGGTTTT
>JANHMN010000013.1:25087745-25111015 GCA_030674055.1 Rhabdomys pumilio
TGTGTGTGTGTGTGTGTGTGTGTGTGTGTGTGTGTGTGTGTGTGTGTTTGTGGGGAGACAATTCTGCCAGGCAAGTAGTTAGTGCTGGAATTTCATTATACTACTTTAAAGAGGACTTTGGCACTTACTAAAGGTCCCATCAAAAATCCCTCCACACCATCATTGCTATGTTGTACAAACCTCTAAATTGTTTCTCTCTATTGACTGTCACCTGAGTCACTCTGTAATAAGTATTTTTTCAGTATAACTAAAACCTTATTGAGTGTTCAGAGCCAAGGACAGTCACATTAAAACTACCTCTTACAGGTGGGCACAACCCAGAACTGAAACATGAAAAGACAAAAACAGTCTTGTGTGACTTCCAGTGGAGTTGGCCAGGTCAGAGCTAGACTGAAGTCAGCTCCTAAGGTAGAAAATTACAATGGCTGATTTGATTAAGAAGATTGGGATGAAGTTGAGCACACTTTAGGAAACCATGCTGATTCTTAGGAGAAACAAGTTGTCTGCCCACAGCAGACCTGAAGGGCATGCCTGTCAAAAAAAGTGGAAGAACTTTATCTATTCATATGTCACTGTTAGAAGCAGTGTGTGAGTGAAAAATATGTCATTTATAGAGAGCTCAGGTGATTTAACACATTAAGTCTTAAAAGTAAGTCAACCTAAGACAGAAGTGCATTGCTTTTGATAATGCTTATTCCATGATGGGTAAGGAAAGCATTCTTGTCAGAACAACCTAAGACAGGCTCAGTCTTGTTTATGAAATAAAAAAGAGGAAATGTAGAGAGCTTTTGGGGTTGCTTGGTAAAAATCTGACATTGTCTGAAGACAAGGAAATGGGCTTCAGGCAGGAATCTGACATTAGTCTAGAACAAAGAAGTAATTTCAGGCAGGAATGTAAATCTTAGGTTAGAACAAAGAAGTAGGCTTCAGGCATGAAAATGACTTTGGGCTAGGACAGGGAAGTAGGCTCAGATATTTTGGTCACCCTGATAAGCCCTTTGTTTATTGCCTTTGTTTATTGCCTTGCTTGTTCTTTGATTCTTTCTGTTTGTTGTCTTGCTTGTTCCTTGACTATTTGCATCTATTGTATCGCTAGTTCCTCAGCCGAGAAGTGACCTTAATACTTGTATGTAATTAAAATGGTATAAAAGCAGATAGGGAAAATACAAAAAATAAGAAATAAAAAATAAAAAAAAGTAAGTCAAGACAGAACTCTTTGTGTTGGTTTAATTAAAAGACACATGGAGTGACACTGTCCCTTGTATTTGAACTTACATCCACAATCAGCAGCATGGCATGGGGATCTTGGGTACTTCCTCTCCAGGTTTATAGAACTCATGCCCTGACTCTTGGGTACCTTCTTATTCCATCTTGAAAGGTACAAGAATGTTCCCATTAGTAACACCAAAAATAGTCATGCTTTTCATTGTATTTACTGCTTTGCAGACCTCAGGAACAAGTGGCACCTGGTGATTGACCGGCTCACTGTGCTCTTTCTAAAATTCCTGGAGTATTTCCACAAGTTGCAGGTGTTTATGTGGTGGATCTTGGAGCTGCACATCATCAAAATTGTCTCATCCTACATTATCTGGGTGACTGTGAAAGAGGCAAGTGTGCTTTTCTGTACTATCAGACTGAACAGAATGTGGCAAGTCCTCATTGTCTTTGTTTATGTGTCTATTCATAGTTAAATGCTCCTTACATTCAGAGATCAAGGCATATACGAGTGCATAAGCTTTACTGTACAGAAGACCCAAGGTTGATGGAACCAAGAGAGGGAGCATCAGCAGAAGAGAAAGCCCCATGGCTTAGTTTCCAGTTGGCTTGGTCATATAGCATAGGATGCTTTCTGGACTATGTGGAGTGGGCTCTCTTCCTCCACTACATGGGCATCTATCTCCCAAAGCTCTCTTTGAAGAAAAGAGTAAGATTCCAGTTTGTGTTGCTGAGGAGTATACTCTGGTTCCAAAACATAATTAGATCTTTGCTAGAGTTCATCTTGCTTGCTATCTTAATAAGATATGAAGTTGATGGTACACTTGATTTATACTTCTTTCTTGTGTCTTGATTTAAAAAAAAAAGTGTCATCATTCTGTCAAGAGTTCCTCCATGTTTACCATGGAGAAACAAACTTTCTTTCAATTTATTTATCAAATAGTTTTTGCAGACATCTACACTTGACCAAGTCAACCAAGGACCAGTCATTTTCACAGACCTCTAACTTTCCTGGATGGCTTTTCAACTGGTTACAATTCAGAATCTTCACCCTGAGATTTAGGTCCAAAACTTTCTATATACAATGTTTTAGGAGTTCAGTCACAACACACCAACCAAGCTGCTAGGCACATAAAACAAATGGAAGATACACTTTGCCCATAAAACATTATGGTATCAAATTCTATCTTGAGTTCCTGGACAATCAGAATCTTGTTACACAAGGGAATGAACAGCCATTTTCCTGGAAATTTTGATTTATCTGGACCGTTTTCAGACTAAATATTTTTATCTGTTATTACTCAGTTTTCTTAATTAGGATACAAAAAAAAAACAAGTTTTCTTATGGGATTTTTGTACGTATTTTGTTTGGCTGCTCTCTCTTCCCCCATTTCTACCCCACTCTCCCTGGCCTTGTTCCCACTGTACCATTCTCCTCCTGTATTATCCCTTCTATTTCATATCATGTATGTTCTGGTCTCCTCTCCATCTCCTTGTCCCTTTTCTAATTTACTGGCCTTTATCCACACTCACTTGTATGTAAACACACATATACAATGTGGATTTATTTTGGGTGAACATTCCATTAGACTCTTGTTGCCATAAAGATGACAACATGTTCCCCTTGGGTCCTGATGCTGCAAGAGAGAAGGAGTTTGGAGCAATGTGCATGGCATTCATACCAGCTTACTGTTGAATGAAGAAGCTCTCTACACTGCATCCATTTTCCTATTCATGAGATTGTAACAATAAAATATCTTCCCTGGAGAAATTACTCACCCTTGTTCTCCTTTGTTGGACACTGGTGACCATCCTGTGAAACATATCCTGGCTCTACCCCTTCTGTCTCATTCCTGTGTCCCTCTTTAGCTCCATGCCCTGTGCATAGCCTACTCTGACTATGCCCTATCTAGATGGTGGGCACCGATGCTCCTGAAGTCCCATTACTGCCTATCCATATGCACAAGTAATGGGACATTGATCTCCTTAAAACTCAGTGCTTTGATTGATAGGCAATACATGACCTCGCTTCTTGTGTGATCCAAGGCACCCCTGCCAGTGAGCCCTAAAACTGAACCCTTTGCCCACATAATCTCTCCCCATCAATAACTAAGAGATACTCAGTGTTTCCCTCATCTTTTCTCCATCCAGTACACCCACCACGTTGCAACTAGACAGGGTGTAAATGGGATTACATTAGACCTCTCTATCTAAAACATTGTCATGGATATCTCTTATTATACACTCATGGAGTTCTTATGGTCCAGACCACTTCAGGAGTACAGTACTTGGAGCCTCTGCAAGATATAGGGTTCAAATCCCTTGTCCCTTTTATTGGGTATCTTGCTTCTCCTAGAAATAATTGGAGTTCTTCCTTGTCAATAAGGCTTTGGGCCTGGGGTCCCTCTGCTCGCCTCACTCCTGTTTATATACTCTGGTTCTCAACTCTAATTGCTGGCAGCTGAACCATCTTTCTTTCTGTGAGTTAGACTAAGTTGGGAGCTCTGGTCACACCATGGCTCACCCAGGCAGTATGCTCATCCTGTGGCTTTGTCTGGGACATTCATGGATTTAGTGTATTCTACCCTGAGGGCAAAGAATCCTCAGGACATCTGTCACCTGGAACCTTGTTAGGAGTGAAGACTTACTGTCTTTACATAACACTTAGAAAATAAAGACTTCTGTGCAAGTTACCTGTACTGCTTTAATACTGAGAGCTTTAAAAATATAATAAAAGAAACAAGAGGCATACTTCATAGTAAATACCTTTAATATAATTTGCTTTTTAACATCTAAATTGACCCTAGGAAAAAAGTCAACTCATTCACCAAAGCATTTTGATAAAACACAGCATTCAGTTTGTGTCCAAGCACTTTGTAGATGATCAGATGCTCCTATAAACAGCATTTCTTTCTTCCCCAGTTGATTCTGTGAGACAGCTCTTTTTACCTTACTATTTCAGCACTTAATTCTCAGATAGAACATTTGCCTTCCATAGAGACAGGCAGGTAAGTTGGGGAGCAGAAAATGCGCAAATGTTGTTCGTTGCTATTCACATTTTCCTATTTCATACATTTTAAGCCAGTTTTGGAACCTATTCTCCAAAGCTCATAGAGCTTTGTACCTGGTACATAGCGAGTTTTATAGTGAGCATGTGCTATAATTTTCACCTGAGAGGAGCAATAGCCCTGAGACAGTATCAAAATAAATTAACATGGTTTATGGCTCAATAAGACAATGGTGTTTCTGTATTCATCAAGGAACTGTAAGGTGTGGAGACTGACTAGACCTGGGGACTGACTAGATCTGTCTGCTTGATAAATACATGCACATCCCGGGGCCAATAGTCAAGATGAATTCATTGTCCTTCCCCTTAAGTCAGCGTATTCTTGGTAATTCATATCGCAGCAGTGATAATTCACCTACTCAGACTTCCCCAAAAAACTGGATGTCATGTCTCACACTTTCTCCACTTAACAACCTGCCATGGTATAATGGTTTGTATGTGCTCAGCCCAGGAAGTGGCACTATTAGAGGGAGTGGCCCTGTTAAAGTAGGTGTGGCCTTGTTGAAGTTGGTGTGTCACTGTGAGTGTGGTCTTTAAGACCCTCATCCTAGCTTCCTGGAAGTCAGTATTCTGCTAGCAGCCTTCAGATGAAGATGTAGAACTCTCAGTTCCTCCTGCACATGCCTACCTGGATGCTACCATGATCCCACATTGATGATAATGGACTGAACCTTTGATCTTGTAAGCCAGCCCCAATTAAATTGTTATCCTTAAAAGAGTTGCCTTGGTCATAGTGTCTGTTCATAGGAATAAAATTATAACTAAGACACATGGTCAAACCAGTTGGCTATCAAATCAAGCTAATTTTACTTCCCAGACAGTCCAGTATGTGCCTTTTTTAATGCAAGCACAGAACCTCATGCTTCCATGTAACTATGGTATCCCTAACTCCACACCTCCACAGCTAACTGTAGAGTTGGGCTCTGGCCTCTAACCTAGCCCTTACACTTCTCCCTCCTTAATTCGGTTGCACGTATTTAAATATAATGCAAATCTTACCTTCAAACTCTCTGATGTAAGGCCTTTACATGGATCTCTATTTCCTGCAGTGTGAGTTCATGTGCCGTTTCATGGTTCAAAGAGACCAGTCAAAGCTTGAAGCTGCATCTGCATCCTCATCTATGAGTAGCCCTTAAATTTCCTGATGTCCAGTGACCTAGCCTCATCACACTACCCCTTGCCTTTATCCTTTGCTCCTGCATCCTTCACCTTGGTGCTTTGCATCCTTCATAGCTTGTTTTAGCTTTTTGTCAACCCCTCTTTGGACTGAGGACTCTTCGGATGCTGTTACAGTAGCTTAGGTTAGCTACTGTTACATTATATGGATTCTACCTGGTTTTTCTGTCTGGTTTATGAGATAAAGTATCTTTAAGACCACAGCACCTCTCTATCCTTGCAACACCCAGCACCTAAGACACATAAGAACTCAAGACAACCTTTGCTGAACTGCAATCACAATGTCCTGTCTTGTAAATGTCCTTGCCACACCATGTATTTTTGTCTCCATTTCTGATTTTGTGTTTCCAGGTGTCTCTGCTCAACTATGTATTTTTGATTTCTTGGGCATTTGCTCTGCCATATGCCAAACTGCGCCGTGTGGCTTCCAGCGTCTGCACTGTCTGGACATGTGTGATCATCATCTGCAAAATGTTGTACCAGCTGCAAACCATTAAGCCTGAGAACTTTTCTGTCAACTGCTCCTTGGTGAGCCTCAAAGTTGGGGGGCCTTCCTTACTGACCTTACGAGGATCAAGAGAGATATTTGGGGAGCCACCACACCAAGAACATTCTGTCTGGTTTATAAGTCATCTCATCCACAATAATTCTATCCTGGCCCTGTGATGAACCCAAATCTGCTTATAACCTGAGAATCCTCCCCACTTGAAATGGGTCCTTACCTTCCTTCCCCTTCAAACTCCCTGTGATCAAAGCTGAAGGGGAGAAGCCTGCACTCTAAAATTTAACAAGCAATTTTTACTCTGTTTTTTCTTCTTTTCAGCCCAATGAAAATCAAACCAACATACCCCTTAGTGAGTTGAACAAGTCTCTTCTCTACAGTGCCCCTGTTGATCCCACTGAGTGGGTTGGCCTGAGGAAGTCCTCCCCTTTGCTCGTCTACCTAAGGGTAAGACTCTGTTGTGCCTCACGTGGGCCTCTGCACAGTTCTAGTTTGTGATTCTTTCCCCACACCCAAAGCTCTTAATAACCTCTTCGATAGTAACTTTGTCTTCATAGTTCATATTAGACTAAATAGTAAAACCGGTATTATATTGTGCTGAAGAGAAAGTGACCAAGCGATCTGACTTAGTTCACTGAAAATATAACCAAAACCTTCACTCGCTCCTCAAGTCACCATTAAAGTATAAAGCTGGAGGTCACATCAGAACTGAAGCAAGACCAAAATACATTGCTAAGGTTTTTGAAAATAAAAGTTTATAGTACCGTACATCATCTTATCTTTGCTAGACACAAAGAAAAGCACTAAATAAAATCTATCAAATTATCAATAATAATTATTTGTGAGAAGGAAGCATAACAGCACTGCAGGAAATACTTGCTGCCAATTTCTTCTTCTTGAATGCTTAATACGTAGTATATATTATATTACAGAAAAATATAGCATATTTAAGTCAAAAAGTCATAGAAACTTAACGAAAACAAACCATTTAGAATCTTATACATTCTTGTACATTTTACTTTGATGAATAACTCAAGTAACCTTAATCATTGTCCCAATATCTGACAAGACAAAGATAAGGTCTGTCTGCTGGGCACCTGAGAGTTTTAAATGTATAAAACATCCCATTCTGTAATTTCTAAAGCTTCTATAAAGCCACTGTTCAAATAATTGTCAGAATAAAATAAGCTGATATTTGGAAATCCTGACAGATGGCCTCTGCACCCGCTGCCACTGGTCAATGCTTTTGTCATGAGTATTATGACCAGGACTTGACCATCTTGAATTTGCTTCTGAGCTTACCTCTCTCTTGGGCAAGTCTACAGATGTATTAGATTCTCTCTCCAACTGTCATCTGGTCCCCAAGATCAGTGACTTTCCCAGATGTCTTTGAGCTATTTAAGGGTTGCAAACAAGGTGAGACTGCCTTCCTCTGGGTTCTCTGTGCTGCTCTCTTGGTGTGAGGCATATACTTAGATAACAAAAGAAACAGTAGCCACAATCTTGTGCCCAGAGAGACTTAGACCTTGTTTCCATGACAATTAGCCTGTTTTCATAATGAAGGTACAACTGCAGTAAATAAGACAGAGAAATAGGCTCAATACTATATTGAGTATGGGTGGCATCTAGTATAACACTGCGTGTGAGACATCTGGAATTCAAAACAATGGTTTACTACAGTTGCTCAGAAGTACCACATCGCAGAGCCTTAGTGTCCTCAGATGTGTTTTCTTGCTTGCTGTTCGTAGAACAACCTCCTGATGTTGGCAATTTTGGCCTTTGAAGTCACCGTTTACCGCCATCAGGAGTACTACCGAGGCCGGAACAACCTGACTGCTCCAGTGTCTAAAACTATCTTTCATGACATCACAAGGTTACATCTAGATGATGGGCTTATCAATTGTGCCAAATATTTTGTAAACTACTTCTTCTACAAGTTTGGCCTAGAGGTGAGTTTTCTTGCCCGTGTGTTTGATTTCTTTTCATGAACATTTAAATCTTTTCTTTGGGCTAGTGGGTCACTAAAGGTCCATTACACAACTTCAGTTTGTGATTCACAAAGCCACTGAGGGTGATGGGTCAGCTTAGCTCATGTTCTCAAAAGCCAGGGGACAGTACCCCGTTTCACAACAGTGCACTTGGTCCCTAGGTCTCTAAACATATATCTGAGATCATCTCCGTTTCTTTTTTTTTTTAAACTTTTATTGGATATTTTATTTACATTTCAGATGCCATCCCCTTTACCCATTTCCCCTCCCTAGAAAACCACTATCCCATGTCCTCTTTTCTTTTTTGCTTTTATACTGCTTTTTTTTTTAATTTTAATCAAAGGCTTTATAAGTTTGGTAATGCTCAATCAAAAGTGTAACCCAATACCCAACCTAGATATATCAACTATCTTTGACTGATGGAGACACGTGAACATCTGCCTCCATGTCCCCCTTCTCTCTTTCTCTCTCATCTCCTAGCTTCTCCTCTCCTTTTTCTTCTCCTCTCCTTACTCTTTCTCTTCCTCTCCATACTCCTCCCACCTTAGCTCCTCCTACATATCACCCTTCCTGTTAAAATAAAACTTTTCTCTCAAAATGTAATTAGAGCCTAATTATGCCTATTTGTACCAGTGAAGTACGAGGTAGTCCTAATTCCCAGTCCATCATTTTGTTGGCTAACCAGAACCTCTGTCATCTCTCTTAACTAAAACACTTAGTTCTGAACCTGGCTTTTTTCTTGGCTTTAGATTTTCTGTCCTTACATTCATTTTGAATGTGTAAACTGAGACGTGAACTCTTGTGCCCTGAAATGGTGCTGAGAGAATAGTAACAAAATCAGTGGAAGAATGGAATTCAATAATGATAATCTATAATGCAATTAAGGGAACAAATTTACAATGATGATGTTTTCCAAAGACCTCATAGCTGTCACCCTCTGCGCTGTTGAAGCAGTTACTATGAAAGGCACAGTCAGTTCTAGCAGAAGGAATTGCTCAGCATTTCTATCTTCGTGGTGAAAAACAACAGTGAGGCCTTGGGGGATGCTTTTGTGCACTGTGCATTCAAACACTGATTTCCATACCCAGATATCTGGTTGCAGCCCAGACTTTGGTATGACTTTGGTGTTTTGGAAAGCATTGTTCTCCATCACCTCGTGATTGGTTAAATAAAGAACTGATTCACCTACAGCTGGGCAGGAGAGGATAAAGCAGGATTCTCCTGCCCTGAGAGTGAGAGTGGGTGGAAGAGGAGTCACCATCAGCACACAAATGAAGAAGGAAGTGTCAAGGCAAGACCCAGATGAAAGGTAAAGGACCATGTGGTAGGAAGTAGGCCAGGTTAGAGTGTCAGGTTAGAATAGCTCAGAACCTGCCCAGCATAGTGCCTTGAAGCACATTAATAAATATAAAGGTCTCCATATCATTATTTCTGAGCAAAGGGTGCTGAGAAAAGGCCCCTATTTTTACAGTGAGGCTCCTCAGGTACCCATGTGGACAGATTAAGAGGCACTAGTCTCTGATGTCACTTCCTTTTCTGATAAACGCAATCTTTCTTGTCTCTTAACAAACCTTATACAGACCTGTTTCCTAATGTCAGTGAATGTAATTGGACAGCGAATGGACTTCTATGCCATGATTCATGCCTGTTGGCTGATCGGTGTCTTGTATCGACGCAGAAGAAAAGCCATTGCCGAGGTCTGGCCCAAGTATTGCTGCTTTCTGGCTTGCATCATCACCTTCCAGTACTTTGTCTGCATTGGCATCCCCCCTGCCCCTTGCCGAGGTGAGCATTCTGCCTAGAGCATCTCCACTTAACAACAACCATAGCCTCTGGACCACTGAGGAGAGCAGAAATCCACCAGGGAACTGACTGTCTAATCATCCCTGCCCCTTGCAGATTATCCTTGGAGATTCAAGGGAGCCAACTTCAACGATAACATCATCAAGTGGCTGTACTTCCCGGATTTCATTGTGCGGCCCAACCCTGTGTTTCTTGTCTGTAAGTGTTTCCGCTGTGGGATCATGGGATCATGGGATGTAGGTACTTGGTTTATATTTGCTCATTATTTTTCAAGTGTTAGGCATTAGTGCTCTTAGTTTCCCCACTGAAGCTTGGCTTATGCGTTCATATTCTGAGTCAAACCACTAGCTTCTACTTGTTCAGTTTCATTTACAAAAGGCATAAATCAACACTGAAGTATCTTACTTCAACACCTCTGTTCACACATGCCTGCCTCTTTATAGATACACTAGAGAGGGACGTTTGCAGGTTGACTCTTTGCAGGAGGACCTTTATGGGGAGCCTTAGATGTCAGCCACAGGAGAGCTGTGTGCAAAACCTTCTAGGACAGCTTAGCTAATGGATGGTTGAAACAGTGCTTCTGGAACAGTAGGGGGTGGAAGGGCCATGGAAAACTCCAGAGTGACTTCTTTGCCTCAGAATGTTCAGGCTGTTTTTTAAAATTGAAGAAGCAGCTGAGTGGTGGTGGCACATGCCTTTAATCCCAGCACTTGGGAGGCAGAGGCAGGCGGATTTCTGAGTTCGAGGCCAGCCTAGTCTACCGAGTGAGTTCCAGGACAGCCAGGGCTACACAGAGAAACCCTGTCTTGAAAAACCATAAAATAAAATAAAATAAAATAAAATAAAATAAAATAAAATAAAATAAAATAAAATCGAGGAAGCTACCTGTGTCTTGGGAGTGGCCCAAAGACCTGGCCAGGAAATCTCTGCTCTGAGCAGCTCAAAGCCCTGTTCATGACCTTTCCCAACATGTCTGTCTTTGCCACCCACTCTTGAACAACCTTGGTGAAAGCACTGACAAAAGTCTGGTTACAAATGCAAAGGAGCTAGTGAGCAGAAAGTACTGGAATATCTGTATCTGGCTCATGTCAAAGGAGAAGCCACCATTCTAATGGCTTCCTCAGCACTGCTAGGTGAAAGCATACCACACCGCAAGATTTGTGGAGGCAGGCACCTAGCATTTGGACATGACAGCATCCAGATGTCATCAGTGCCAACTCTTTGTACCTTATACTCACTCTGTTGCTCCCATGCTGAGATCAGAAAATGGGGACTTGATTCCAACCTTAGAAACTGGCATGCTCTTTGGGGACACAGCTGACATAGGGGCTTAGGCTCCAACAAGCTATATGGTGACTATGTGTGGCATTTTAGAACCTGAAGAGTGGCTGCTTTTGTCTTGCCAGATGACTTCATGCTGCTCCTGTGTGCTTCCTTACAACGGCAGATTTTTGAGGACGAAAACAAGGCAGCTGTGCGCATCATGGCCGGGGACAATGTCGAGATTTGCATGAACCTTGACGCAGCCTCATTCAGCCAGCATAACCCTGTACCCGATTTCATTCACTGCAGGTAACGGCAGCTCCATCTCTTTATGGGCAGTCTGTGTGCAGTGTCACCTGAGCTGCTCCTTTACTGCAGTTCTCTCTCTGGACCACAGGGGAAGTAGATGAGCCTCTGAGTTACACCCCGTGTCCCTCTTGTCCCCACAGAAAGTTATTAAGGCCTCCGTCTCTTCTTCCAACAGAAACTGCATTGGACCAATAATACTAGTAGTCATCTTTCCAGGGAGCATCCTTTCTGATCCTCATCTACCTTCCCTCCTCCTTCTCTTCCATCCATCTTCTTGTCCCTCTCCCCCTTTGGTTCTCCTTTCTATTTTCTTTACCCTTCATCTACCCACTGTCTACTCCACATCTCTATTTACTAGTCTCCTCATGCTAAACCTCTCATGCCCACTATGCTTCCTCATTCTCACCCCTCCTCATCCTCTCCCCTTGTCTCGTCTTTATCTCTCCCTCCTGTAGTCCTCACCCTAATCACTCTTACCTAATCACCCCCATCCCTGTCCCTCCTCATCACAACCCCTCCTCATTTCTTTCTCCATCATCCCTCATCCCTATCCCTCCTCACCACATCTTTTGTTCCTGTCTTTCCTCTTCCTCACCTGTGTGTTCAAGAGCCTAAAGAGTGAAGCCGCCAGCACTTCCCTGAGTGATTCTGTCCATAGGTCCTGTCTCCCTGATCCCTGTGTTGGATCCCTCTACAACTCCATCTGCCCCGTCCTCTTCCCTGTCAGGTGACACTCAGCCTTACCTTCTTGGGCTTCTCTGTGGGAGCTTTGATGTAAACCCAGTCCGATTTCTCTCCTGGTGCATTCTTTCTGTATTTTTGGGTTTTCCAGACATAGTTTCATCCAGAGGCCTGCCTGGAGTCAGGCTCCCCAGCTCTCCTCAACCGGGAAAGCTTTTTTGACTCACTTCAGCCTAACAGCACTGCTGCTGGGTCTGGCTTTGTGACTTAGGCCTGAACCTCCAGTCTCTGAGGCTACTGGGTTAACCTTTGTCCTTGACTCCTGCTGGGAAGATATGGCAGAGGCAGACAGACAGCACTAAGAGTATGCGTGGCATCTGTGTGGATCACCCCAACTTCTGGCTCCAGAGATGTGTGGCATGCATCACCTGCTCCCCAGCAGGTGTCACTTTTAAGAACCTGTCTTATCTGCTCTTGTAAAGTGTAGCATAGGGGGCAAAGCCCTTCTAACGGATTCTGTTTTTGTCCCCATCCCCCCATTGGCATTGTACTGAGCCAATATCCTGCATGCATTGCTTCACTAGCCTCCATTGCCTGGTTGTTTTAGGCATCAGATTCCATTCCAAGTACTTCTATTGAGCCAGAGATTGACCTCTGGCAGGGTATCACCTTCCACTTTATCTGTGTAAGAAGCTAGCAGATTTGCTAATCACAACCATGGCCCTCCTGCATTTGTTTTTAAAAACTAAAAAAGGAACAGTTATTCTGAAAGGAATACTTTTTTATTTTGTTCTTAAAATTAGTAATGCCAAAAGGTCATTTATCTGATAAGTGAACTAAGACACACCGTGTTTTCTAATACTGCTCGCAAAGCCAGGGCATACATTATGGAAGTTATTTATTAACTGTCTATAGAATTATAGCCCATTAATCAAACAGTGAATTCAGAATTTATTCTCTGATCCTTTTCCTTAAACCCAAGAGGAAAAGCTTCCGAGCAATCCCTCAGTGAAGGGATGGTCAGGCTGAGGAGAGTGCTGGCCAGAAGCCATAATACCTGCGACCTGAAGCTCAGGCTCTGGAAGCATCCACAGCTGCTAATTACTGTAGAAAAGCTTGAGTGTTATACTCCAGTCTCACTTTTCATCAGTAAAGCCACTTGGGATGGACAGCCCCCTCAAAGAACCCTGCATGGGCCCAGTGACATCCAGACACACAATATCAGAGCTGTTCTTCCATCTATGAGGAGAATTTCTTTTTTACGAGTAGTAAAATTTTTGTATGTAGTATGAAACCTTTGTAATGTAATAATATAAATTTCTAGTTCCTTGAATGTAACTCATTGCTCATTTTCCTGCCAAGCAGGAAGCACCTATATCTTGGAATGGTTTTTACTGTATAATTATCTGTCTTAGTTAGGAGTTTTACTGCTGTGAATAGACACCATGAACAAGGCAACACTTCTAAGGACAACATTTAATTGGAGCTGGTTTACAGGTTCAAAGATTTAGTTCATTATCATCAAGGTGGAGCATGGCAGCACCCAGGCAGGCATGGTGCAGGAGGAGCTGAGAGCTCAATATCTTGTTCCAAGGCAAATGGAGGAGACTGGCTTCTAGGCAGTTAGGACAGGGGTCTTACATCCCACATCCACAGTGACACACTTCCTCCACAAGGCCACACCTACTCCAACAAGGCCACATCTCCAAATAGTGCCACTCCCTGAGCCAAGCATATTCAAACCACCACATTATCTATGCCTCTCATAGAAAGATAAGGAGAATTCTGAGTATTCAAGTGGTAGGCAGAAAATGTTGTTTTGTGAGAAATTAGTCTCAGATGAGATGACAATAGGCATACTTACCCATGGTTTTTCTCCACTTACCTGTTTGTCTGGGACTGATGATTAGAGGCTTCCTATGCAACAGGCAGTGGGATGCATAGAACTCAGCACATGTTTTGCATAATGTGGATAGTTTAATGTTTTAAAAGAGGTTCCCCTCCTTAAAAAAGAGCTCTTGGTTTTCCTTGTGTTGCCATTGTCTTTGTATTGCCCCGGGGGTCTGTTTTGCAGATCTTACTTGGACATGTCCAAAGTGATCATCTTCAGCTACCTCTTCTGGTTCGTTCTCACCATCATCTTCATTACGGGAACGACCAGGATCAGCATATTTTGCATGGGTTACTTGGTGGCCTGTTTCTATTTCCTGCTCTTTGGAGGCGATCTGCTACTGAAACCCATCAAGAGCATCCTACGCTACTGGGACTGGCTGATTGCGTACAACGTGTTCGTGATTACCATGAAAAATATACTGTCAGTAAGTGGTCCCCACTACATAACATACTTGTGGGTTTCAGTGCAAGAATAAACAGTCCACTTGGTGGTCCTTAAAAGCCCCAGCTTCTCACGTGACTCCTAAAAGCTTCATCCAAGATGAGGATGTGAGGGTAACCATGTGCGGTGAAGGAACAATGCATACCACTGGCTGTGGTCAGACGTAACTTTTCCCCCAATGTTACAGGTAAGGCATCCTGCTCAGGGATATCTCCAGCATCCCACCGTTGCTTTTACCACCATTGGAACTCTTTAGTGCTACAGGGAATTCAAGCAACAACCTTCCTAAGTGAGGGTACTCGTGCCTCTCCACTGAGCTATACGTGATGAGCCTTGTGCCTGCTTCTCATGGCCGTGGTGGGTCGATCATGAATTAACGGGACAGTGCTGTGATGGTCCTACTTTTTCCCTTTCTACCTTCTCATGAAGGAACTCACAAGACAGTCACTTGCCAAACTATTAAGCTTTTTTTTTTTTTTTTTTTTAAAAAATGTTTTCTTGTGAACCAGTGTATTTAGGGATCTAGGGAAAGTGTGTATAGCCATGAAGAGTTGAATTATTTATTTTTGTTTACAGTCTATTAAAGGATTAGCTTCCTAATTGGCAATATACTGGCTTTATTTAAGAATTTTTAGCTCACTAATACAAATTTTCACAGGGGGTGATGTTGGGGGGTAGTTTGTGAGACAGGACAGCAGCTTGCTGGCTCATTCTGAATATGATCTCACGGGAAGAGCTCCAATAGGTTGATCCTGGAAAATGCATGGGTACAATGTCTCTTCATCCATCTACCCATCCATACTTACATCCATCTGTCCATCAACGTGTTTATCCTCCCACACCTTCATCCATCCATCCATACCTGTTTCCCTCCATCCATATCCATCTATTCAGCCATATGTCCATCCTATCCATACATCTGTCCACCAATTTATTTATCCATCCACTCCTCCAATCTATCCATCCATTCATCCATCCATTTATTCATTCTACAAATGTACATTCTAGGCTAGATCTTTGCTAAGCAGTTTTACGTTTTGAAGGTCCAGATAGCAGTAGGACTCGGGTGCTTTGAGATGTTCACATTTTGAAAGGAAAGATAGCCTTTGTTATAAACCATTACAGCGCAGTCACTGACAACAATGGTTACAATGTTGGGTGACTGAACAGAATACGCCTGGAGGAAAAGATCGAAAACTTGATGGCATGGAATTAGAGCCTAGGTTTACATGCTTAATTTCATGGCTGAAGACTCCAAGCTGAGTCACTGTTATTTGAGGAGTTTCCCTGGTCAGCAGGGCATTGAACCGGGGTCCGGGGAGGTCACCTGAAAGAGAGAAGGGGGGAAACAAGCAGACACAAAGAACAGCGGCTTATCTATAGGCTGATTAAACCGCTATTTTTACTTTTTCACACAGGGGTTATAGACACAAAAAGGCAGGATGTGGGGAAGGGGATGACGCAGGAGCGTAGGTGTTCAGGGGGAGTACAAATATCTTCCAGAACAGAGTCTCAGCTGGGTGGAGGTTCAGGGGACAGTTCACTATGACTCCGCCTATGATTCACTTGTTCTTATCTAAGTTGGTACTGTCCACCAAGGCTACCCAAGGTCTATGACTATCCACAAGACCTATGATTACTTGTTCCTATCCAGACTGGTAACTTTCCACCAACGCTGCCTGTTTACAATATCTTATAGCTATCTGTTTCACTGTTTTTCCACAGAGACCCGAGACTTTGTGTTAGCAAGCTGACTTAGGCCTATCGCTGATTTTAGGCTTTCAGTGTATAAGCAAGGCTGCCTCTGACAGGGAGTAAATGCTTTTGGGTATTCAAGGGCCAGCTGACCCCATATCATTCATGTGTTGACTTGCAGTGGTTAATGATTATTTAAACTACCTAATTCAGGATTGGAACTTGGCATAAGAAATGTATTACTATGGGAGAACCACATACAAACCAAGAGGAAAGATTTCGTTACTCAGAGGATTGGTCAAACAAGCCTTCATGCACATAGACTTTCCTTGGTTTCTCTGAAGGATTGGTTTCAGCCATTGACTCCCAAATATTTAGGGGCTCAGCTACCTTGTATTGCAACATTTTCATAGAGCCCATACATATCCTCCTGTGTGTTTTACAACTTCTCCAGATGCTGTGTAAATATACACTACAAGCACCTAATAAGCACATGAATGCACTAAAGGGGACAATGACAGGGAGAGGTATGCGTAGGTTCGATACAGGTCCACCCCCGCAGCAACTATTTTCTATCCAAGGTTGGTTAAGTCCTAGGGTGTTAGATCCATGTATATGAGGGCAATGTATCACAGACCAAGGCTACATACCAGCCCTAAGAACCTTACTCTTAAGCTTAGACCTGGGGTGATCTTCTGGGGATCAATGTAAGTTTGAGTCATGTGACCTGTGAGAAAATAATTCTACCGAAATCAAAGACTTTGTCTTAGTGTGTTCCCATAGAGTAAAGGCTTGTCCTACAGGAGTCCAGCTTTCATTGTAAGGACCGTGGCTTCCAAGTGCAGAAGCGTCACACTGGAGACCCTTTCCGTTCCCACTGAGAGGAATTTCTCCTGAGTTTACATTTGCTCTCTGAACAGCTAATACTAGCTATTGTATTTGATTCTTGCACATTGGGTTTGTTAGACATCAACTTTGTTTTCTAGATTCAGAGCCTGAGGTTTGCCTCCCTTTTTTCGTTTTCAGATAGGAGCCTGTGGATACATTGGTGCACTAGTGAGAAACAGCTGCTGGTTGATCCAAGCGTTCAGCCTGGCCTGCACGGTGAAAGGCTATCAAATGCGTAAGTATGAGAGGATCCTTTGGGAGAAGAAATGCAGAAAAGAAAGAACCGCTGTGTTGTTCTGACTTAAAACCTGGAGGAAAACACAAAGAAATGAGATGATGGTGGAGTCAACTCTGCCCTGAGATGGAAACGACAGAGCTACACTATATGATGAACCATCAGCTATAACACTGGGTGTCCCCCAAAGCCCTGCCACATGGGTGTAGTAAAGGTGTCTCCATGCACTTTCCCCAATAAGATTCAAAACAAGTCCAGCCACCTTCTCAAAGCTGCAGTTGCTCCAGTTAGAATGGGTAGTCCTCAGAGTACCTCAGGTTTGTAGACCTTGTCTCTTCAAGAAGCTGAGGGAACTTTGGGCTCAGAAAGACAACCGGGAAGAGCCCTAGAATTTCTGGGGGTGATTTTCCCCCAAGAGACCATGGGAGATGCTATTTCTGCCATTTGCCTCTTGCTCAAAAACAGGTCATAGCGCCTGTGCACTTCCATGGTGCTCAGAAAGGCTATTTAAATACAATGCACTCTTGGCTATGGTTTCTAATTCAGGTTGTACTTAGCAGAGGATTAAACTAGTCTCTGGAAATTGCTACTTACTATAAAATGTTCTGCCACCACCTTCTAATAGACTAGCCTGTGTTCAGTTGCCTCTGGGTGAGACTCTTCTATATTAGAACATTTCATCTGCCATCCAGGTGGTGTTTCTCCATAGCTCTTGTTGGGGAATCCTTAAAGAAAAACTATCCAGGGGTTTCCCTGTGCCCCACAGTTCAGACTTGGGGAGTATAGTTTTGCTTCAGAGGTACTCAGATCATAAATAAGAACATCAGGATTCCGCTCTTGTGCCAGTGGGATTTCCCAAGCCTGGCTCTGTAGACTTCATACAACAGTGAGGACAGAAACAGGAGTGTTCATTTACATCTGGGTTCTCCCCTGCTTTGTGTCTCAGCTGAAGATGACTCCAGATGCAAGCTGCCCAGTGGGGAGGCAGGGATCATCTGGGACAGCATCTGCTTTGCGTTTCTCCTGCTGCAGAGGAGAGTCTTCATGAGTTACTATTTCCTGCATGTTGTGGCTGACATTAAAGCATCCCAGATCCTGGCATCCAGGTGGGTCAGTCTGCTGCCACCAACAACTTGCCCTGAATGTACTACTGCTTGATCTTCAGTGTCTGACATTGCTTACAGAACTATCTCTCTCTCTCTCTTTCTCTCTCTCTCTCTCTCTCTCTCTCTCTCTCTCTCTCTCTCACACACACACACACACACACACATACACACACACACACACACACACACACACATCATTCGTCCTTACCAGTCCTTATACTTCTAAAATAGTCTTAACAAGAAACTCTGTGAATGTTGAGGTTTGGTTTTTTGTATGTATTGTATGGCTAAGTGCAGCCCCCAAGACTTGTTTGCCCCAAAGAGGAGAGAGTCCTCATGTAGACCCAAGTGACACTATGTGACCTTGCCCCCAAGTTATTTTTAATTGGTGAATAAAGATGCTGATAGCTAATAGCTGGGCAGAGGAGACATGGGATGGAGATTAGGGTTCCCAAGCCTGAGGGGTCAGAGGAGATGTGGGGATGTGGTTTGGGGGAGAAAGGTGAAGAGGAAGGAAAAGTTGCCATGGGTTAAGAGTCGAGAAAACATGGCCCTGGGGGCTGGCCAGTTAGAGTTAAGAGCAGCCAACCGTGAAACAGAGTAAGTAATTACTCGGGGTTGCAGATAGAAAAGATTCTAATAGCATAGAGGATAGTTATCTGCCCAGCTCTAGTGCCGATTAAGGCTTTTTGTAAATAATAGCAACCTATAAGCAAATGGTCTGAATAGACATACCCCAAGAGACGACATAGGAGTAAGGATTGGATGTAACTCACTGGAAAGGTAAATTTATCCTCTGCATTACAAAAGAGCGAAGCTGGGGTGAAAAGAAAGAACATATACAAATGTCCCAAAAGTATATGGACTGACACTCAAGATTATAACTCATCAGCCAAGTACAGATAAAATTAGTGAGAATGTTCATTAATACAGCCACCATGAGACGAGTAGAGTAGTTCCAAAACAGCTCAGGCACTGGGCACCGGACCTAGCACCTCTGTAGCCCTCCGCCCTGTCCTGCCTTCTCTCCCAGTCCCTTTAATCTCATCCACACCTCAACCCAATTGTCTTCTCTGCACAACCTCACATTGTCACGCTTCCCTCTTCAGACGCCACCCTTCTGTCCCTTCTCTTTGATTTAAAAAAGACTCTGGAGAGTAGATGTCCCCAACAGGCATGCCGCTGCTTGCAGGGGACAGAAGCTAAGGATGCACATGTCTGGAGAAGCTGGCATCGCTCAGACAGCAGAGGAACCAAAGTTCTCAATACCTAACACGCATTAGGTTAATTTCCCATATGAAAATGTCCAAATCCTGCCTTTGAACTTATCATTCATACGTACAAGTGTAGGTGTTTACGACACCAATTTCCCTGGGCTTCATTTCCTTCCCCTGCCAGGAAAAAAAAAAAAGAATTCATTTCAGAAGTTCATTTATATGAATGCAATTCCAGCCTTTGGGGCCACATAGAGAAAAAACATAGTGGGGACCTACCTTAAATTCATGGAGCCTTGTGGCATGTTCTGATCTCATTTTATAGTCAAACTGTAGCTTTGTTTAACTTAAAATACTAATGCTATAATGTATGAGTATAATAATATTTAGTGACCAGTAAGTACATCATTTTCAGAGATGCCAGAATGAGATAGAATTGTCTTAGACTCTTTGTGTTGCCATGACAGAAGCGTGGTGTGACAGGCAGGCTGCTCATAGCGTAAACGCATCTCTCTCTCTCAGCAGTCTGGAAGCTAGAAGGCAAGTGTTGGCTGCCAGCAGATTGGGTGTCCAGTGAAAATCTGTAGCCATTATGCTATGTCCCCTCATGGTACAAAGGGCCAGAGACTTCCTGGACTTTATCTACTATAGTCCTTCCATTCATAAGTTAGTCATTTTGCAAGGTCCTACTTCCTAATGCTTGTCACTCGGGTGTTAGGATGTCAACATGACACAAACATTCAGACAATAGTGAATGTGACATAAGAAACATTTGGGAGTCCGTGAGAGCCTGTCAGGGGTGTTTTATCAATTTCATGGCTTGAACTAGGCTGCCTTCCATTCCAAGAAGCCATCTAAAGAATGGGCAGAGTAAAAGGAGGAGGGTCACAGCTCCAGTGACATCATTCCCAAAGGTTTTATTTGCTTGTGCACTAGCAGCGATGTCCAGATATACAGAGGAAAACTTGAGGTGGCCCTGGCTCCTCTTTTTGTTTCTCAGACTAGCAGAGCTTTGTTGTGTTTATCAGTTTGCAGTCAGAACACCTGTGGAGATGCTCAGTGGGCAAAGTGCTTGCTATACAAGCATGAGAACCAGAGCCCCAGCATCCGTCTAGAAATGCAGGTGTGGCATTGTGCACCTGTAACCCCTGCCCTGGAGGCTGGAGACAGACAGACCCCAGCAATCGCTATCCATCTGATCTAACAGAAATGACTAGTTCCATATTAGTGAGAGATCTTGCCTCAAAAAAAATAGTGTGGAGGGTCAGGAGAGATGAGGGTTCAATAGTCAACAACAAATACTGCTCTTGTTCGAGGGTGGACCCAAGTCCAGTTCCCAGAACCCATGTCAGCTGACTCAAGTCACAACAGCCTGTAACTCCAGAGGGATCTGACACCTCTGACCTCCATAGACTTGTACTGACCTTCACACAGGCTTGCTCACAAACTTATATAATAAAATACAAAATAAATATTTTATTTAAAATAATGTGGAAAAGGATTAAGGAAGATACCCTAATATCAATATTGCCCTTTTGCCTGCACACTCACCCACATGGGCAGGGGTATCTGCACAAATATATGCATGCAGCACACTCTTGGGGAGGGGGGAGGGGGGAGGGAGAGGGAGAGGGAGAGGGAGAGATTGTAAAAAAAATGCATAAATTCTTCACACAGCAAGCAAAGTTAGAAAACAACGAAGGGACCTGGAACCCAAGCATGCCAATGGCAAGAGAACTGTGTTCCTTTCCCTGTCATACAAGAAAAAGGATGACAATGGAAAGGCTATGTGTGATTAGCTGAGCAACTTCTTGTCATATGACCAATAGTCCCTTTAGGACAGTCATTCATGACCTGTGAGTCCCAACCCCTTTGTGAGGGTCAAATGCCCCTTTAACAAGAGTTGCCTAAGCCCTCTTAGGCAATCAGAAAACAATTAGTTTCCTAGTGCAATCAGAAAACACAGATATTTACACTACAATTTGTAACAGTAGCAAGGTTACAGTTATGAAGTAGCAATAAAAATAATTTTATGGTTGGGCATCATCCCAACATGAGGAACTGTACTAAAGAGTTGCAGCATTCGGGAGGTTGAGAACCACTAGTCTTTAAAGCCAGAAGCCTGAAGCTATGTTCTTTACTAGAAGGGAATATCGTTTGATAAATGTATGTGGCACACACTAGAAGTCATTTAGTGTTTGAGAAATCAACCATTTCTCTCCACTGGCCTTCTGGGGTGGCAGACAGCCTACTTATTCCCAAGGGGCTATTTTCTTCCTTGTTTAGTCACTCAAAAAGAGCATCCAGAAGGAGTGAGTGAGTTCAGCCAGGAAACTTCTTTCAGCCCCAGCCAAACGATGTCATGACCTCTGATCATTTTCAGGAAGAGTTGAACAGCTACAAAAATATTGATTTGCTCTGAATTTCCAATTTTATTTCAGAGGGGCCGAGCTTTTCCAAGCTACAATTGTGAAAGCTGTAAAGGCAAGAATTGAAGAGGAGAAAAAATCCATGGACCAGCTGAAGAGACAGTAAGGACACTCTTCCCTCTGTTTCTCTGTCCCTTTTGCATCAGTATCTTCAACTGTGTCTTGGCTCTTGGGAACTTCAGACCCCTGAATAGTGTACCCATGTCTAACAATGAAGGGGATGTCTAAGGACTGGTCCATGCTATATAGTGAGTGTTGATTCTTCTGTCCTACGAGACACTAACCCTGCTATGCTGAAGATGAAGGCAGTTTAACAGGATGGTAGCTCCAGGGTGTGGGAAAGGTACCATCTTGGAAAAGGGAAGGGAGACAGCACAAATTCAGTTATTTAATCCAGAGTCCTGAGCTGGTGACTGAAGTTCTCTGACCATTTGGTGTTCAATTAGAGCGCACAGTTGTCCCTCTTGAGCTTTTGTAAAGACTGATAAACTAATGCAAGAAGCGCGGCTCTGAGCCAAGCACTTGGATGCCCGCACTGCATTTCTGGATCCAGGACATAAATATGGAGTCAGCTTCAGAAGCATCTTTTGAAATAGTACAATGCATGTTCAGGAGAACGGGTGCCATCTGACATGCAGGGTCCACGGCAACCAGAAGCAGCACTGGTGTGACTCTTCCCAATCTGACTCAACACTTTTTCTACCACGCCATCCTGGATGGGACAGGGGTGGGCTGACATGAAACAGGGGTGGGCTGACATGGGACAGGGGTGGGCTGACATGGGACAGGGGTGGGCTGACATGGGACAGGGGTGGGCTGACATGGGACAGGGGTGGGCTGACATGGGACAGAGGTGGCTGACATGGGACAGGGGTGGGCTGACATGGGACAGGAGTGGGCTGACATGGGACAGGGGTGGGCTGACATGGGACAGGAGTGGGCTGACATAGGACAGGGGTGGGCTGACAGGACTCAGACAATTTGACAGTTCAATTATAAAAAATTTTCTAGCAACGAGTAGTACTTCTAAGAACTAGTAAACATCTATATTTTGAGTATTAATGTTTAAAGGCTAATATCCAGAGAATTTAAACCCTAAAAACTTTTTTCAAGAAAGTGGAAACTTTGTCCCATCCTTCCAGGAAAAGTCCCCTGAGTTTGTAAGACCAGCTTTATCCCATCTTGACCTCAGTTCTCTATTTTCTTCCCTTGGAAGGTATTCCCTTAAATAAATTAGATTATTCCATGGCATGGTTTACATAGAAACCTAAGGTGAGTGTGCAAACTGTGGTGTTCCTGCACTGTGGTCCAACTCTTGCTGTTCTCTCTAGCTCAGACAGAGTGGACAGACACATTTAGAATTT
>JANHMN010000013.1:25116015-25132168 GCA_030674055.1 Rhabdomys pumilio
CATGGATTCAGATATTTGGCTACACAATATGTGCCTACAGTGCTGGCCGTGACACGGCTACTTCGCATGTGCTCTTACTGTTATTAACACTGCCTTATTTATAGGATGGATCGCATCAAAGCCCGGCAACAAAAGTACAAAAAGGGTAAGGAGAGGATGCTGAGCTTGACCCAGGAGTCAGGGGAAGGCCAGGACATCCAGAAACTCTCAGAAGAAGACGATGAAAGTATGTCACATTTTCATCTTACCGAGTGCTTTGACATCTGGTCCCAGCATGCTATTGGTAGGGCTGTAAAGTACCATTCATTTCCATGCTGTCAGGAGCCTCCCAATGTGACTAGATATGTTTGTTTCATTAGCACATATTTAGTGAATGAATAATTTTGCAAGCATCTATTCTTCTATATGATGCCTTTAATAAACAGAGCCTTGTTTAGTTCACAGACATATTTCTAAAGAAATTGGCATGGTTTTTGCTTAATCTGTTCCTTTAGGGAAGAGGTTTTGGATATGCTACCTTTGATGTATACAAATTCAACATGAAAATTAAGTATTCATGCACACTTTATGTCACTTGTGCATATTTACAGTTCAAAGTTCAGCTATTACTCATTACAAAGAATTCACTGTGAAACATAGAACTTGTTATTATATTTAATTATAGATTTATCCAGTTACAGCTTTAACAGTCTTCTATAGGTGCCTGCATGATTTTTCAACTTCAGAGAATAAAATAATAATGCATGGTTTCTTTCAAGTTCCTAGAATGTCTACATTGGCAGTAACTCTCCTCCAATCATGTACTGACATTATCAAGAGAAAAAAGTCCTACTGCTGTGCTTGGTGCATGTTAATGAATTATTTACCACTAAGTACTTACTTCTTTAAAATGGAAAATGATTCTTTCATATTAATTTAATCAAAAAATTCAGCATAGGACACATTTTTGATGAATACTTCCTTTTTGATATTTTTTTACGTGCCCTCAGATCCTAGGAAGAGAGTGAGCATGAAGCGTACTGTTAAGAACGTTCAGTGTTTCCCTTTTCAGGGGACTGTTAGCTCACGAGTACTTTTATAGTTAGGAGACTTCCTTTTCCTGGCCTCTGATGTGTTTTTGCAACTTACCTAGATTTGACAGTTTGAGTTGTTAAAGCGTGGTTTTCAAAACGTGTGTGCTCACTTCCTAAGAATTAATGTCTGGACATATTTCATTTTAGGAGAAGCAGACAAACAGAAAGCCAAGGGCAAAAAAAAGCAGTGGTGGCGGCCTTGGGTTGATCATGCTTCCAGTAGGTTCTCTTGATCCTCTTCCAATCTCATCAGTTCTAACCCTTATATCCTTGACCAGAATTCAGGCTCCCCATGACCTGTGTGTCCCATGCATGGTTTGACCCTTGTGACTTGATAGGGGGTCAGAGTGTAAGAACACTGCTGTGCTAATGGGTCCCTGGGCCCCATGGACCCATTCTTTCTGAGAAATTAGCATGGTGGCTAAAGCAAGCCAAAGATATGATGTAGAGAGTATTATGTAAGAAAGCAAAGAACAAAATGCACGATCTAAATCTGTGATCAAGAACTTTGCTCCCTTTCCCTGTGTGGTTTAAAACCCTTAAGGATTATGTTTGGGTCCTGCTGGGATTCTGAAGGACGACTTCTCTGTTAAAAGTGTCTGTGACCCTCTTTGTAAGGCACTGGGTGTGGATGTCAATGAGCCCCCCCTTCTTCCCAGAGCTTTGATTTCATTTGCATTCAAGAGTTTTTAGAAGCCTGTTTAATACACAGATGACAGATAGCCTTAAATGCATTTATGTTGTTATTTAATTCCTCCAAATCTCAAAATGATTCTGCAACAATAAATACCCCGAACACCTAGGCCCAGAATGCAGCACAGCCTCAGACTTGACCAACCAATAGGAAAAATCAGGAAAGCAGCATTTGCTAGCCACCTAAACTACAATGTGTTTCCCTTCTGATGTTAAAAATGGATGTGTGGCTACAAATACCATTGGCTATATGTGTTCTGTAAAGGCCAGTACTGAACAGTGGTTTTATAATGGAATGGCCCATTATAATTTAGTCTTCCTAGATTCCTTAGGTATAGTAGAAAAGTGGGAGGTTATTATTTTGAAAATAATGTGTAGTTATCTTTCGCCCTTTTTTTGGCTTATGCTATACATCCACAACTACAACTTATTTGATTGGACAAAGAAACTCACACAGTGCCAAGAGCAACCCTGATAGAAGGAAGCCATTAGAAAACTACATAAATCACAGTCATTTCCATCCCAAATCATGAGTGTCACTGCCACCTGTAATTGGTGTCTCTCACCCCAGAAGCCATCTTGTAAAATCAACAAGTCAATTTAAATAGCATGAAGTTGGAAACTTGCTTACTATCTTTGGATTTGATTAAACGTAAACCTTTAATATTTAATTTCAGTGGTATGGTTAAAATTTAAAAAGAGAGAGATGCAATGGATTCCACTTAATTTTCTGCCCATGATCAAAGGCTCAAGCTGAATTCTGATGTGGCATCTCTGTCTACGGGTCATTGGTATATTAGTCAGGTTAACAATGTATGAACAGCACTAAATGCCTATCAAGTCACAAGTAAACTGTGCCTACTTTCCTGTTTTTAAAGGGCCTTTGCTAATTTAGTGTGACCTATCCACTTCATAAATCACATCATATTGAGTGGGTAAATTCCCACTGTAGTGACTACAATTGTCTCTCCATTTTGGCATCTAAATCATTTCAAAAGAATTGGATATGGTCTTTGATCACCTTCCATGTTGGTAACAATTCAACTCCCAGTGATGGTTAATGACATTAGATTTTTCTGATTCATTTCACCCTCATTATATCAAACTCTTCTGATAATCAACTCTGTGTGCCTTGTTACAACATGTGACAGTGCAATAATGGAGAACTGTCTGTAACACATGGTTTGGAATCGTTTCTACTTGTGGTACTAAATTTCTTCTGTATAACATATTTTCCTGTCTAAGTTTGAAAGGAACAAAAGGAGAAGACTGTGTCCTTGACTGTTTTGAACCCTTGATGCTCCATCACTTATCTTTATCTTTAGATCTGGAAGAATGTTATTAGAGGACCTTGCTTTTATCTGTTGAGTGACTGGGCTAGGCACTGGAATTGTTTCTGAGAAATGCTGAGTTTAAGTCGAGATGCAGTGTCTACCAGTAACGCTCATTGAGATGGTTGGTTAGCAGCAAAGATGTCAGCACAGCGGTGGTGGCAAATTTGCTAGTTCCAAACCTATGTACACAGACAGGACTGCATTATTGCTGTTCAATGATACCTTCTTTCCCACTGGAGTGTGTCTCTGTGTCAGTTCCATGTGACCTTACTCAATACCTAACCTTGCTCTGTTGACACATGTCTAGTATAAAGGGTCAAGTTTCTGTGGACACAAGTAGTGGAATTCTAAAAGTTAGTTTCATACCAAGTCATTTATCAATGACACCAACATCTGTGTTTTATATCTGGACACAGCCTGGAGGCATTGTCTTCAACTGCGCAATGTACATGAACTTTTTACTTTGTACAATGTGCTTTTTAAGTTATCAATAGCAGCATACCCTAAAGAAAGTGATTTCCCTAGCTTTGCTTCAACAATATTTTCTGAAAAGACATAGAAACTTGAAAAAAAATTTCATTTTTTTCAAGTGTACCAGTTCCACTTGTTTATATAATGAATTGGTGACATTACTAATGATAACATCAGTGCTTGAGATGAAAGTCGCTTGGGTTCAACCCTATGAATAAAAGTGATAGAAGGTATGATTGAATACAACTCCAGCTACAGTTGATATTCATGCCTATAATGAGGGTAAAATGTTCCATCTCATAATGCCCTGTGTTTGTCCCAATAGACTATGTGATGTAGAGTCCATAAAAAGTTCCCTGCAAAATCTCTCAGCTTAAGTGAAGGCATTACTTGAATGGTCTCCCTCACTGTCAAATGTAATGCTATAATTTTGGTTTGTTCTTTGCTTATTATGACCTTATGTTGTATTGCATCGATTCCCTCGGGCCTGGACCCAATCCTCTAGGCCTGGTTTTTTCCCTTCAAAACATGAGTAACAAATCACAGTGCTTCTGTTCAAGGATATAAGGCCCAATTCATTCACTCTGCATCTTCTTGAATGAAGGCTCAGAGTCATCTGATACTGTAGATGAAATGGTTCAACTTTTGACCATAGCCAGTGACATTCGAGCAACTAGCTTTAAACAGGTTTCCTGTTACCTTGTGAGGTATAAGTCCAAATTATAACTTAAAACATCACATTGTCTCACCCCAGAGATGCCTTCATAGTTTGCAATCCCATCTACAATTAGAAATCACGAGTATGCTTTCCCACAATGATGGTACAAGTCTTGTAGCATCAGAAGGGAGTCTCTTTTCTCTATTAAATTCAGAAGTTTTCAAACATATGAAGATTGGATTTCCCAATTGTCTTTAAGTCTCTAGACATATCTGATTTCTTTTTTTTCCCATTCCTGACACAGAGAGTGTGTTCTTGCAGGGCAAATGTCAGATGCGGCAGAAGCAGGCCATACTGTTTGTGCTTTGTACCTGATGGTCAGTAGAGTTCCCCTTGGATTTCATTATTTTCCCAGGGAATGGCTTGTTGACCAGAAGTATGACAGAGCCAAACCCTATGGACCAAGGCTGCTGTCCTCAGTCAGTCCCGTGGCTATTTGTAAGAGCAGTCAGACGCAATGTTGTTATCTTCTTTTGTTTTTTGATATTACCTACCCTTTTCCTCCTTGTGGCAATGTGTTTGTTGTTGTTGTTGTTGTTTATTTTATTTTGTTTGGTTTTTTACTCTTTATAATGTCTTGTCTTCTGTTGCCTCGTGTGTTACATGTAGAGAAACCAGGTCTGCATAGTATTAAAGTGAAGTAGAGGCTGGTGGCACTGGCCTCGATCCTGGGTCACCCTGGTTGGTTGTCTGTAACAGACCATGCCAAATCTTCCACTTCACTCTGGCCTTTGTCTAGATGATCAAAATTGATGAATTGCAAAGCAAGAGTGTTCAAGTATCTTGGCATCTCCAAATGGATTCAGCCCTATAAAACAGAGAAGAAGGAGAGGATTGCCAGGTCAACCCATAGTTACTGA
Organism: Rhabdomys pumilio; assembly: GCA_030674055.1. NCBI lineage: Eukaryota > Metazoa > Chordata > Mammalia > Rodentia > Muridae > Rhabdomys > Rhabdomys pumilio. Next base: position 25,121,165 of record JANHMN010000013.1, read on the forward strand.
TCTCTTAAATGGCACTGACAAGGCCTCATGCTCTGTAGACCCAGCCATGCCAGCCCTAGACTAAAATGGGTTCTTTTCATCTGTTTTCTCCTGCTAACATCTCTCGCTGTGGTCTTCTTGAGGGCCATCTGTGTATCTTTTGGGGGTGGGGAGGGTATGCATTTTATTAATAAGCCCCCCCAGGTTTCTTGTGTCTCTTTCAAGAAGTAAGCAAATATTTTGTTTTGCTTAGTGGTCAGGAGTGGAGATTATTATTTGTTTGAAACGGATAGTGAAGAGGAAGAAGAAGAGGAACTTAAAAAGGAGGATGAGGAACCACCACGGAAGTCAGCATTCCAGGTAATTTAGAGGAATGGGAGAAATGGTACCCGTCACTAGGCAGAAACAAAGCAGTTGTTTTTTTTTAATTGACAATTCTTGCTTGCAGGCCTGGATGACCTCCTCTGTACTCCTATGGTGCAGCTCTCAGAGTCTTCTGATGGATATCTAAAATTGCGTATTTCTAATTAAACTGTAACAATGCTCCCTCTCAGTAACGTCATAACTACCACTTAACATGAACAGAATGTGGGTCAGCTCTTCGTCCCTGAAATCAAAGCAACTTTGATGACCTAAACAAAAAAATTTTCTATTGCAAGTAGACAGATCTCTCGGCATCGCCTTGGATTGCTTGAATATTGGGCTCCCAGTTCCCTGTGTGAAAGAGTTGATTATGTAAATGATACACGTGCCCTGCTTTGAAGCGACCACTTAAATATTGCATGTGGATCTTGAAAACTAGCTTTAGGTTTTGTGTTACTAATTGTATCAGAATACTAAATAACAACCATAAACAGCCATCCCAGTTCTGATCTTTTTTCAGCTGAGATCTCTCTGTTCAGGAACCTGCTGACTCAAGCCCGTTCTGACCCACCTTCTACTACAGTGTTAATGGGGGTAGACACAATCGATCCTTCTTGAAGATGAGGCCTTTTCAATGCATGGGAGTGAACTCTTTGTGTATGTTTCTCTTACCTCTGGACCACAGGCTGGAACAGCTATATCCTGTTTTTCATAGTACAGGACATATAGAAAGGTATCCACAAAACCCCCTGATTACCCGTGATAAGGCCATGCATTGTCCCTAGGCAGGCTTTTCATAGCTGGGCAAGCTCAAACAGCGAGACTTTGTGATGACATCGAAAAGCCAAGTGGTTTGTGGAGGCTCCTTGGTGTGTGATGCTTGCTCCCTGGCTCTATTGCTCCTCTGTGTGTTTGGTGACCATGTTTGTGTGAACGAATGAAGGTGCTTGGCAAATACTAATGACTTAACAGCCTTACTTTTTATCTAATGAATTTTATGCTAACCGCCACTTACCATACAGCAAGAAGAGAACATGGACCATCCTCACTGTGTTTATGGGGACATGCTTTGACTGAGTCTGCTCTTTCCTAACTTCCAAGCCCAGTACATTTTATTCTAGCTTTGGTGACTGGCATGCTTTAACCTCAACGTTAATTTAGAGACAAACCCATGCAACATCATATATTAAACTGTTAACTTTTGTTTGGCTGCATTTTTTCCCCTACTAATTACTCTTGCTTTGTCCTTCTTTGTAGAGAGCTATTGGGAAGTTTGCCTCGGCCATTTTAGCCTTGCCAAAGTCTGTCATTAAACTTCCCAAAACTATTCTTCAGTATTTAATCAGAGCTGCAAAGGTATTTCATGTTTTACTGGTGTGTAGTGTGTGGCTCTCTGCTCCATAGAACTGTAGTAAAACATTCTTATATCTACATTTTCTCTGTTCTATGAATTGTACAACGAAAATACCATATGGATGTAAAACATCGAGTCTTTCAAAAAGAGTTCTTGGGAGCCAGACTTCTTATCATTTTACTACTTTTTAAAGTAGACACCACCAGAGATTATCAAAAATAGAAAGAGAAAATGCAGATATGTGTGTACTTTCTCTCTTCATACTTTTACGTAAGTTACATCTCATTTTAAAAGGGTTACATCTGGTTGCATGCATCAGTTTATAATGAGTAAAACATTGATGATTTTCTCAAAAAGCTGGCAAAAAAATCTGTGTGCATCAGTCTGTAATGAGTAAAACATTAATAATCTTTTTTCTCAGAAAGCTGGTAAAAACAATCTGAACAGTCTTATAAAAAAGAAAATCCCCTCCCGGATATGTCCCCCTTTCAGCTTCTTGTTAGTCTCCAGCCTCCTCATCTGGACCCACTTGTCTAGTTTCTGCATCCAGCATCCCTCCTTTCCTCAATGCTCACTCCCAGAGCACAACAGTACTCCCAAATACAGTTTAACTACACATTTGTTTAGTTCATCTAATACATGATGGAAGTCAGTCAACTGCCCATATCACAGTCACCTCATTAAAATCCATAAAGAAAAAAAAATGATTCTTCTTGTATCTTATAGTACCACGCTTTTTCTTCCAAACTCAGCCAGGCCTGAGCTGGAAAACACTTGGGTCAGTATGATATGATGGTCCTTGTGTTCAAGCAAACAGTTGGGATAGTGACAGAGACCAGTGTTCCCTGCCGTTTTCTCATGATCTCATTCCCATGCTTACCCTGTTTCCACTGGTCATACAGGACCTGAAATTCTGAGTCTCTGTAAAGCTCGCAGGTGAGGCCTTATGGCTGGTCTATCTAGAGCCACAGAGCCCACCCTTTGACTGCCTTTCATTTTAAATTTCAGAAGGCTCACTTGAATTAGTAGTCACTGCTACTGTCTCTGTGTGGACTTTATCTTTTCTTCTCTAGGAATACATATAAAATTCTCAACTTGTAATATTAAAATTGTTAAAGAGAGAGGTTGCCATTTATCCATCTCTTTTGTTACGTAAAACAAGGCTACAGATGATTAAATAATGGTCACAGTCCAATTAGAGGACACATTATACAATGTTACCAACTTGAGTAAAGAATCCATACTCTAATGAAACTCTCTGTTCAATATATATATATATGCATTTTTGCTTAGTGGCCTTTTAATAAAAAAACAAATCTCATTTTCTTCTAATTATGAAGATAAATGTTAAGATAAAGTCAGACATGCACACACAAGCACACACATGGCAGTGACTATTAACTGAGCCCTCAGACTTTGTGTGCATACTTCCAAACACTTTCTCCTTCCAGCTGATGTAGTTAAAAGCACCCTAGACAAGCCACTATGTTGGGGTGATTTTAGATTGCGCTTCAATGTCATGATTTGGGAGGTCAGCAAAAATCTTCCATTTCTTGACTCAGTGAAGACCAGAACCCTTTTCTGAATTAGGAAAAGGCAAAACTGGTCCTCAGTCAGATACTTGAAACTTTAAAATGTTTATGTTTCAAATGGCAGTCCTGAGGTAGCTTTACCTGAGAACAAGAAGTCAGTGGCTCACAGTGTGGCTGCCCCGTCTTACTTCCTTAGCTTGCATGAGCAGAATGTACCTCTCACCAAGAAGACACTGATGGGTTTCACCCCTTAGGGACCAACAGAGTCAGTAATTCTCTTCACTATATCAGATCACTGATGGTCCCTTACTTGCTTTTCATAAAGTCTGTTAATTCTGCTCTTCTCTGCCCTCCTCTCTCCCTCCCAGCTGTTTGCTTTCTCTTCAGAAAAAGGATGTCCTACAATCCGTGTACCTGCTATACTTACAAACCATCACCTTTTAACTTCTGTTTGGGATTCTTTCATTTTATAAAAGAAGAATTGTTTAATATCTCATTGAATGAAATGTCATCCTCTGTTGTTCTTAAGCCTGAAGATTTATTATTAGTTCAGTTTCTTTTGAAACAAATTGTATTGTGCAAATTTGCCTTTTAAATGTACAAAACCTGAGAGATAAGTAGCCGGATTCTCAAACTAATGTGTTCAGTGAAGATCCAGCAGTCCTTGCTTTGATTTTACTGAACATCAGTTCGTCTTTTAATTCTATAAAATAGGGCATTTCACCTCTGGGATTTGTTATCTAGGAATAATACCAATTTTACATTTGTGTTAATTGACCATAAAAAGTCACATTTCTACCAGTGAGGTAAAAGGAAGTTGTTTTTTTTTTTCTTGGACCATGTACCCCTCCCTCATATTTCCACATGTGGAAGAGTTGAATATTTTCTATTGACATCAGAATGCCAATCTGTTTATGTCATATTTTCAAAAAAACCCTGAAATATGAAAATAATCTCGGATAAAATGACACTATATGGGTTCACAGCTGTCCCTTCTGTAAGCTTGTCTTAACCATGACGATGGAAAACCCAGCTTCCCTGAGACCAGGGGGTTGCATGTCCAGCATGCCTGCTTGGCTTCACAGTTTCTAGGGGGCTGATTTGATGTGTCAGCTTAGTTTTATTGCTTTTGCATGCTTTGGGGGATGTGGTGGATGGTTCTTTCCAAACTGCTCTTTCTTGGTTATTGGGTATAAAATGTTGATGCAACAGTCCTCAGCTCTTGAATGCCACTGTCCAAGGGCAACTGGAGGCACCAGCATCCCTCCCTGCCTCCCCGGAGTAGCTCACTCTTGCACTGACATTAGTTTGTGTTTAAAGTACTCACCCCTCCTGCAGAGCGGCCTTCTCAAGTTGCCCATAACCACTCTTAGGAGAATATTAAAGATGCAAACCTTACTTCTCCCAAGTAAATAGGACAATTAAAGATATCATTTTGCTGTTGACTAAAATGTCTGTGGTGGAAGAAACTCCTCTAACGGGGTTTATGGAGACTTCGGCTTTGAGTGCGAAGCAAAAATGTCACTGACTGGGTATCACAAACAGGGGATAGGGGGTGTTTCGGTGAACCGATGGTTTGTTTTTCACAGAGTTTATGTCAAGATCATCTGTGACACCAAAGGAAGTATACTCACACATCTGTTTATGTGTTACAATTCATGGTAACAAAAGAGCAGAGTCAGGAGGGTGTGGTGGTGCAGGCCTTTAATCCCAGAGTTTGGGAGACAGAAGCAGGTAGATCTACAAGGCAAGTTCTAGGCTGGCCAGGATTGTATACTGAGACCCTGTCTCAAACAAACAAACAAACAAACAAGCAAACAAGCAAACAAACAAAACCTAAACTAGCAAAAGCCAACTCAACATAAGAGAAATTTGTAAGAGAAAAACCATTCTTCCGCAGAAGAAGCTTGACTTAGGTCCATTTTCATTTTCAATGACTTCTTCGACATCAGAAAATAATTGGTCGGTCTCCTTTCAGTTCGTCTACCAAGCCTGGATTACTGACCCTAAAACAGCACTCCGGCAGAGGAGGAAAGAGAAGAAAAAGTTGGCCAGAGAAGAGCAGAAGGGAAGACGCAAAGGATCTGGGGAGGGTGAGTGCGGGGCAGGAAGCAGCCATTGGCTGTGCACCACAGAGGAGGGCTGCAGGGGACATGGGATACCTAGGATGCTTCCAGATGGGGTTTTCAATCCAAGAGAGTTGACGATTTTGAAGGAATTGTATTACCAAAGCACGATGGAACTCTGTCTTAATTAAGTTTCTATCCTGTGATAAAGACCATGACCTAAGGCAACTTGTGGAGGGAAGGATTTATTTTACCCTACAGCTTGTAGTACATCACTGAGGGAAGCCAAGGCAGGAACTTGGGAAAGGGTGTAGGAATGCTGTTCATTAGCTTGAGAAGCCTGTCTTCTTACAATAGGGCCACCTACCAACCAGTAGCAAGGTCCCACAATGAGCTGAGCCATTCTACTTCAATTGTCACTTGAGAAAATGTACCACAGGCTTGACCCCAGGTGGGGGCATTTTCTCAATTCCTGTCCCCTCTTCTAAAGTGACTCTAGCTAGTGTCAAATTGGCACAAAGGTAGCTAGTACACATACTATTTAGTAGTTTCCTGACATTTAAGTGAAAGTATTTTACAAAATAGCAGACACTCATTGAAACCACTAATAGTACCAAAAATATCCGAGTACCTCAACCCAGTATTTTATAGTGTGAATGGGTATGTATCATAGTGTCTAAATGTGAAAGAAGGAAAACAAACGAAACCCCTCCTTTTTGTATTGCTAACAGTTGCCGCTTCTTGGGAGACTGGAAGTTAAATGACGAGGCTGAAGGGAACCCTAGATTTTTATGCTATAGTTTGATTCTGTGCAAAAATATTGTAATTGTGGGTTCCTTATGAAGTTAAGAATTTTTCTTTAAAAAAAAAAACCTCAAAATTTCTCATGTAATTAATTATAAAATTTGTTCAGTTTTAAACCTTCCCTCTCTCAGTATCTCCTGGTAACAATAACTGCATTTTATAAAAACAAATTTAATCTACACCCAATATAATAAGCCAAGCAGTAGAGGCAGATCCAGGATCTGGTGAATGCACTTGCATGTGCACGCGTGATACACACACACACACACACACACACACAGAAGCCTCCCGGAAAAATACATCCTACCCAGATGGGGCTTTGGTCTTTTTCCCTTTGGCAAATGCATGTTGTTTGTTTATTAACATTTCAGATTTGAGTTTGTGTGCACAAAGGCATCTTGTCCTTTCATTAGTAATGTATCATGAACATTTCTCCAATTAAATATTCATGAAACTGCCGGGTTTTTGTTTTCTAATGGCTATAAAAGGTTCTATAGTACAGATATGCATAATTTATTCAATTATTTCATCATTAATGGACAAGAAGATTGCTTCCTGATTTTATCACAGCAAACAATGCAATAGCAGGTATCCTTGCAAAAAATTCACATGTAGTCATACATGAATATCTATGGACGTCTGACAGAGGTTAAGAGTAACACACACCTTCACAGAATAGATTTTTAAAAGTAGGAACTGAATGAAAGATGAAAGGTTATGCTTCATACACTTTAATTGTCCCCCAACCGCACAAGTTTTTAGTAATGTATACTTTTATATGCCAGATAAAGGAAGTATATTTCTTATAATGTGATACTAAGGCTCTCACTGTTCTTTTTATTATTTCTTTCCTGAGGGAGGACAGATGACTTGTGTTTTCATTGGAATTTAGTTTAATTCTTACCTAATGATACTGGACATTTTTACTTTCTATTATCTGCACAATTTATACTTTATAATTGACAGTCCAGACACAGATGTCACTGTCCTCTGCTATTCTATGGGAGTGTTTGTTCTTTTCTTATTAGTTGGGACTGCTTGTACATCAGTCATACTGTCTCCTGTGGTGTGTGATAATCACGCTTCCCTGTCCAATGCTTTTGATTTAGTTTATGATCCGTGACTATGTAAACAATATGGAATTGCTTTGATATCAAAACACGCCTAAACTTCTAATATTTTTGAGTCATTATCTTACTAAACAAGAAAGCCTCTACCACCCAATATTAAGTAAATGTTCTCCTATATTTCCTACTGGTTTTACTTATGTCCTGAATGTTTTTATTATTCTGTATAGCAAAGGTGTATTTTTGTACAGTTACTTACCTAGGCAATGATGCTAGCCCTACTTATTTAAAAGGCCTTCCTTTTGAGTTAGAAATAAACAGTAGTCAAGCCATCAGCTCCTAGCTCAGCTTCTATATGAACTGCGACTGTATTCTGACTCATTCCCCTACTGTCAGGCTAATGAGTCATTGTTACAGGCTTCTGAGTCTAGTAGCCATGGAGTTAGTTTCAATATTTAATGAGGCAAACTCACCTCACCATCGTTTTATTCAACAAGTGCATGTTCAGAAAAAAAAATGGATATTCTTTGGTCATGAAAATTGCTCAAGATTATATAATATACAGTCTATCTGATGACACATATTTTACATGCAGGTCCAGTGGAATGGGAAGATCGTGAGGAGGAGCCAGTCAAAAAGAAATCTGATGGGCCAGGTAACAAAGCAAGGACAAAGATGTTCTGTGGGGACTCCTTTCCTCCTGTTGGGTTCTAAGCCAGCCTCAGAGCCCGAGCTTTTGTCTGGTCTTTTTGTATCTTCTTTTGTCATGTTCAGTTGATGTGACTGGGAGGCCTGCTCTCTTCTAAAGGGAATCATAGGATCAATTGAGCTGGGAGGTATGGGAGGAGGAGAACTGGGAGGAGCAGAAGGAGCGAATTGTGATCAGGATATATTGTGTGAGAGAAGAATTCATTTGCAATGGAAAAAGGAAAAAAAGGAAATGGCACAGTCCCCCCATGTGGTGAAGAAGGGTACTGCAAGGTTATGAACCCTGATCTTGTGTATGGGTTGAGGCCAAAGGATCTCAGTCCTACCCCTTGAAATCTTATCTCTTCTGAGAGGGAAAAGGACTCCTGAGTGATGATCCAGCCTCTGTAGCATGTGATGGAATGTTAGGTTTCTGTCTGTAAAGTCCTTGATGCCTGTGCCCGCATACATACTTTGGTAAGCATAGACAATGGGGGATCATGACATCAGGCTAATGAATGTTTCCATCAGCTCAAAAGTTTGTTATTTCTCTGTGTTAAGAATACCCAGAATCCTCTCTGCTAGCTATTTTAAAATATGCCATAAATTATACAAAGGTAGAAATAAGTAGGTAAGTGATGAGCTGTTAAACATCTAATAACCTAATAACCGTTACTTCTAAGTGAGTAATTGTGAATAGGAGAAAAATAAGAATACATTGTCAAAAACCCAAGACCTGCTGCAGTATATTAGTGGCTTTTGCTCTAAGTTGTTCCAGCCTGCAGAGCTCAAACTTTCCTTTTATGTCCATAAATGTATCTTGGTGTCCTCTCCAAATAAGCATGCCTTAGTCTAGAGTTCTTTAAATGGCTAAGGGAAGCTGGAGAGATGGCTCACAGGTTAGAAACTCAGTGCGTACTCATAAGAACGGGAGTTCAGCTCTCAGCTCTCAGGGAACAAGCCAGAAATCCTGCACAGGCCTGGAAATTCAGCTCCATAGTAACGGTTGGGGGTGACAGGAGGATTATGAAGGCTTGGTGACATCCAGCCTAGTCAAGAAAACATCAGCCCTGGGTTCAAGGTGAGAACTTGCCTCAAGGGAATGACAGAGAATGCCAGTGGAGGACACTGGACGCTCTCTCCTGGCCTTCACACATGAGCACCGGCGTGTGCATACACTAAATAAACAAACAAATGATCAGATAACTGGGAAGCTGGGAGTCTGAGAGGAAGGGAGGCATCTGTGGAGACTCTCACTTGGTGTCACTCAGCACACACAGCCCATGGAGCGAACTCTGTGAAAGATAAGATCGTTTGCCAGAAGTACGGATGCAAGGGAATAAAGAGCTTCCACCAATAACCCTAATGCAGTTGCAGGAGAGCACTAAGGAGCCCCACGAGGCAGGCACAGATCGTCCCTGCTCTTGAGTCAATACACTTCGGGTTGCAATCTCTAATTAACCAAACTTCTTACAGTCAGGCCTATATACGTATAGGTTTCACTTGCCACAGGTTCATCCAACCACATACCAACATGTTCTAGGGGGAGAAAAATGAATCTCTATTAAATGCATTCAGATCTTTTTTTTTTCTGTCTTTCTCTAAATAACACAGTGTAGCAAACACTTCAACAGAGTGTTCCTAGTAGCAAGTATTAAAAGTAATCTAGAGATAACTCAAACTATGAAGGATGGTGTATAGAGATTCTATACATACAGTATAGTTAACAGTTTCACATATAAAAGGGACTTGATCCCCGACAAAGCTTGATATCTTTAGGGGTCCTGTCAGTCCCTGGGGGCCCTGAGGGACTATGTTGAGGCTTGTTAGGACTCATATGACAAATCTTACCTGAGTCTGGCTTAATTCTGTCACTCTCTGCATAGAGGGCTACATAGGTGTTTGGACCTCAGTCCCCCTCTGTGTCTCTAAAGACGAGGAGCCCAGTCCCCATTAGGGACAATCCTGCAAAGTTCAGATCTGGATGTGGTCTACCTCACAGTGTATTCAACAACACAGCTCTTGGTAGCGTGCCATGCGCTTGAAACTGTGCCGTGCTTCTTCTGCCTAGATAATATCATCAAGAGGATATTTAATATCCTGAAGTTCACCTGGGTTCTGTTCCTGGCCACAGTGGACAGTTTCACCACTTGGCTCAACTCCATCTCAAGGGAACATATCGACATATCCACAGTTCTGCGGATTGAAAGATGCATGCTGACCCGAGAGATAAAGAAGGTAACGCTAGTGGTAGCCTCTCCTTTACTCCCTGCCACACGGACTTGGTGCATCTCAGCCCAAAATGCATGGAGCCAGAGAAGTTTCCAATTTTGGTTTCAGGTTACAAAATATTTTCAGCTAAATAATGAAGTTCTTTGGGAGAGGGAACTCCAAATACAAACATGAAATTGTATCTCTATTTCATCATCCATGTGACCTGAAAGTTATTTCTTAAGACTGTTCCGAGTGTGCTTGCATTTTAACTGCAACTGTCCAGGAGGGCTTGTGTAGAATTTTCCACTTATTGTCATCATGCCAGCCAGCATTCCAGGGGTTTCAAATGTGGGGATATTTGGATTTTGGATTGTCAACTGGTGTCTTGGTTAGTTGTGTTGTTGTTGCTGTTGTTTGTTTTGTTTTCCCCCAAATTTGTACAAGCTGGAGCCATTTGAGAAGAGGAACCTCAAATGAGAAAATGCCTCCTTCACAAGGCTGGTGGGCAAGTTTGTGTCATTGATACGGGAGGGTTACATCACATCCCCAGAAGATGATCCTAGGTACTGTAAGAGAAAGACTGAGCAAGCCATGGGGAGCAAGCGAGCCAGCAGCACTCCTCTGTGAGCTCTGCTCCAGTTCTTGCCTCCCAGTTCCCACCTTGACCCCTCACCCTGGCTTCCTTCAGTGATGGATTATAAACTCTAAAACAGAACAAATTCTTTCCCGTCAAATTGCTTTTGGGCTTGGTATTTGCCACAGGAAAAGAAACCTGATGAAGACAACGTTATCTAAAACTCTAAAATAAAATCCTGTCTTCCTGGAGAGCCATTACATAACCATTTAGTTCTTTGTGTGAGGTGTATCTCATGCTCATAACCCCTCCCCTTTCACACACACACACACACACACACACACACACACACACACACACACAC
>JANHMN010000013.1:25132178-25142634 GCA_030674055.1 Rhabdomys pumilio
CACACACACACACACACACACACACACACACACACACACACACACACCACAGGTCCTTGGAAAATCCCCAGTTTATTCATTTTCTGTCTTCTATCAGAGTTTATAGGTGTGCTGTGCCCTATATAGGATTTTAATCTGGGAATTTTGATCTGAAATCTCCAGAAAAATAATTAGCATATAAGAGGAGAAGCTAACAAAACATACAAACGTTATATATGGTTTGTAGATTGTGTTTAAAGGTAAGTCTGTTTTTATACATATAATTTTGTCAATTATACCATAATGGGGTTGAGAGCATTTTTAAAATATATAAAATATACCAAAAGTAAAAATTAATAATGAAAATAAATGGCATAGCTGAAATTAACCTATTTGAGCAGAGATTTGATATTCTCCACTCAACTTGAACCAATTTCTGGAAAGGGGACTATGATATAGCAAAATTGTCCTCATGTAAAAATTACACCTGGAATATTACTTACCTTAGTTTTCGCTGTGATAAAATGTCTAGCAAATGCAGACATGGGGATGAGGGTTGTCTTACAGCTTGAAGGGATACAGTCTACAATGGTGATGTTGGGGGAGGCGCAGCAGTAGGAGAGGAAGTCAAGGTCAGGTCACTTTGTATCCACAGACAGGAAACCAGAGAGAGACAAATGCTCCTCCTCCGCTGGTGTCTTAGTGGTTAGACACTATTGCTGTGATGAAACACCATGACCAAAAGCAATTTGGGGGTGATCATTATTTGCCTTACACTTCCACAGTGCTATTCGTCCTCAAAGGAAGTCAAGACAGGAACTCAAACAGGGTAGGCAACTGGAAGCAGGAGCTGATGCAGAGGCTACGGAGGAGTGCTGCTTACTGGCTTGCTCCCTCTAGCTTGCCCAGCCTGCTTCATTACAGAACCCAAGACCACAGAACCCAGCCCAGAGATGGAACCACGGACAATAGGCTGAGCCCTCCCCTACCAATCAGTAATTAGGGCAATGCTTATGCAGAGTCCAATCTTATAGAAGTGTTTTCTTAATTGAGGTTTCCTCCTTTCAGATGATTTTCTCTTGTGTCAAATTGACACAGAACATGACTGGACTTTTCTATTTGCACCTTTTATACAGTCCAGGATCTTAGTCCATGGGTGTCACCCACATCCACGACTGATCTATCCTCCTCCGTTAAACGCTTCTATTAATGCCCCTGGAGGCATTCTGAGAAGTCTGTCCTAAGTAGTTCTGAATCCAGTCAGGTTGACAGTGAAGACCAACCATCGTATCTAGTAATACTGACTAACCCTGATAAGTTAGTCATAAGTGACCTGACATTAACCTCCAAATTAGCTAGCATCTCATCCGTCCCTACCGTAGATGTGTGCAAGTGCTCCAAGCTGTCAGTACTGACGATGGCTGGCACTGTTCAAACACGTGCTTCCGTGCGAACTGTTGTGATGTCCCCTCTTCTACAGGGCAATGTTCCAACACGAGAAAGCATCCACATGTACTATCAGAACCACATGATGAAGCTTTCCAGAGAATCCGGACTGGACACCATCGATGAGCACTCTGGGGCTGGTTCCAGGGCCCAGGCAGCACACAGGATGGATAGCTTAGATTCCCATGACAGTATCTCCAGGTATTTTACTTTCTAAACAATGGGTTTGTTTGTGACGAAGCAAATGAGGTAGACGTTGGCAAAGATGAGGAGTGTATGCAAATGGTGAAGGTTAACCAGAAGCATGGGTGGTATCCTGGGCCCTGCAGATCCAGGCAGCAGTGCCGAAGGAACATTGTCCTGTGATAGACAGAATTGGATAAAGCAGACATCAACAGTGAACAGCTTTCAGAATCCATATACATAACTGCCACAGCCTGGAGGGTTATGAGATTCAGGGAAATAAGGACAATTCATTCCACTTGCCTTTTACTCATTACTATTTATGTAGGGGCTACTTCTTTACCATCTTTCAAAATGGTTGCTTCACCAGGTGTCTTTGCTTCTAGCATTTTCTGCCCTCCATTGACGACGCTGATCTTTTCCTTTCAGAATCGTTACTTCAGATTTTTAGAGTAAAAATGTCAGAGATAATTATGTTAGCCCCCTTCTTCTCTAGGTTTACGGTCACACATGCATTGTTCACAGCAAGACAGCAGGTGACTTAAAGGTGATGATGGGTAGACTGTCTCTTGATGTCTCTCCCTTCTTCTCAGGCAAGTGTACATTGTCCACCTTGAAAAGCCTCGGGACCCTCTGCACCGTGGCATTCTAGATCACCGTTGTCCATTGTATAGAGTTTACTAAGCCCATCTCGCTGTCTTAGGAAGAAAATTGACAGTTCCAGGGTGACCATGTGACTGAATGAACTGTACCATGCACCTATCTTATAGGCCAAGAATTATATCTCTGAGGATAGCCATATTTTTTTAATCAAATGTCTAAAATAATCATAAAAAAAAAATCCGTGTTCCAGGTCAAGCTTTGAACTCAGTCCTAGAACAAATAAAAACAAGGGCATCCCCCAAATGGTTTCTATCTGAGAAGGCTCTCTGACGTAAGGCTGTTGCCTATCCCCATCTGCTGTAGTGAGGAAGGACAGAAGAACCCCCTGGTGGCCCAGACTCAAACTTCACATATCCAGTCGGCACAATAGCTACCGAACATATTTTTCCTTCAAAAATGTTGTCTACATTTTATTTTAGTTGGAAGGAGGTAGGAAGAATGTCACATGATTGATACCAAACTCAAAAATATAAGTTAAAAATAAAAGGGACTGAGGTTGTTGCTAAACTGGCCATTTATTTAGCCAGCCCATGAAAGGCCTGCGATGTAGTCACCAGTACCAGAGAAGGAAGAACAAAACTGAAAACCAAAATTGTACCCATTGGAGAAAGTGGTTAAATAGAGAATTTCTTACCTCAAAGTATAGTTTCATATATGTTACTGAATTGTTGTCTTTAAGTTGACCAATTAAGAAACTTAAACACAGTCATACATCATATTTGCCTTTGATACAGATCCAAATCTATTGTCATGGAAATAAAATATTATAAATATATGTGGGTGATGTGTGTATATATGTGTGTGTATGTGTATATATATATATATATATATCACTCATACTTATGCATACACATGTATACATTATATATGCATATGTAAGTAAGTAAAAACTCAAATTTTAAAAGTCATTTATTTAAACATATATATTATTTTTTATTTATTTAATATATATATATATATTCTGTGTAAATAAAACTTAATAGATACTTGATAGAGTTCTTCCTCTCTTCCCAAATAAATACTTCTTTTCAGGAATAATAAAAGGTTTATTTTTAAAAGGTTTATTATATATTTTATATAACTTGGAAATACTCTGGTTATTTTTAAGCTCTGAAATAAAAAATTATTCCAGCTAATGTGTTCTTCATCAAAGGAGGGAGACTTGGAGCCCCATTCCTCTTACAGCTTCAAGGTGAACCATTTATTTCCTAACTGAAATGAGGTTTAAGATGCTTTTTAGTTCTAGAATAAAATAATTGTTAGAAAAACACCATCATAGTGGTGAAATGTATTTTCTATCCTCTTTCTACCTATACTTTTGTACTTTGCTCAGACAGTAGTTTCTGTATTTACTAGTAGTCTAAATCGAAAATGTCAATGACAGCATCAACTGACTCCCAGCACCCTGTGTGGGAGCATCCCAGGACCTCTGTGAAAGGGAAGGTTTACTTCTCTTGTCTCACAGGTTTTGCTGAAGTAAAAACCCACTGTCCATTCTGTAGTTTATTTAGATGTTTTGTAAACCATAACTTCTGTCTTGTGTGGAATCTCTAAGTCCTCCCCTTTGATCACATTCCAACAAGTTTCTCCATATCTAGAAATCTGAGCATTTGAATGCAATCCTTCTCTCTCTGATTAATTTCTATGTTGTGAATCAAAGACCATTTTGCCCCCATTTTTCTTAAGTGCCTACAGTAGCTGCTTCCTCATCAGGGAAGGGTGGGCTAAGGGCATGGTTTAGAGATGCAATGCAGGTCAGCATTGTATGAGCCACTAGCTTCAGTCCCTGCTACCGTAATAGAAACAGAGACGACAAAGCTGAGTGAACACTGATGGACAGATGTGCATAAGCGTGCAGATGTGTGCAGCATAGGAGGGGTTGGGTGGAGGAGGTAGGATGTCGGGATGCCCTGGAGACTCTCAATGTTGACTAATACTGCTTCCTACACAGGGCTGAAGGAAGGTGAGTAAAAGACTCTTGGTTTCCAAATACTCCCACTTTAGAACCAAATGATAGTCAGACAGCCATTTAAAGAAAATCATGGGATCAGCAGAATGCGAAGAGCGCTGAGGTGAGAGCACTGAGCTTCCTGAGAGACATTCCCAGATGGCATACCACCATTTCAGTCCATCCTCCACTCAGTCATTTTTCCAGAACACATGATGCAAATGTTTCTCAGCTTCAGACCACACTGTTCTGCATGTGTGTGTCTAATACAAACTATATTTTATTGCTTTTAATTCCAAAAACCATGACAGACCAATCTGCTTTGCCTGTGCAAAAGTCACACTCCCAACATCCAAGGCACAAATATTCACCTAAGAACAGTAGATGGAGTCAGAATGGGAACCTAGCAAATGAATAGGTTTTTTTTTTTTAATGGAAATCCTTTAAATTCAGAGCCAGATGTTGAGCCAGTTTCTAACGGTTCCTCATAAAATCAGATGTGTGGCTTACCAAAGGATTGCTTACGTTGACTGCGAATGTTAACTACATTCCAAGGATAATTCTCAGGTATAACAGCAGTGGACAGGAGACTGTCATTTGAAATCTGCCACCTGAGAAGTTACTTTGCTCCTGCGGTGGAGACATCTCATGTCTGCACTACAGTGACTACTCCAAGAATAAAAATTAGTCAAAGGAAAACATTAACAGATAAAAGTGAGTGTCCAGCATTGCTAGAATTCCTTTGTTGTTGTTTGTTTGTTTGTTTTTTGTACTGTTTTATTTCTTATGTTGGTTGCCACGTATCCAATCAGCGTCTCTTCTACATGCAAGGAATTTGGCTTGGCTTGGTCACTGTGACTCAGAAAATGAGGTGGAAGATTCAGTGTGCATTCCTGGGCTTCTGGCTCTCATTTTGAACACCTTCTTATAAAACTAAAATCTTTTCTACGAATTTTACCGGCAGTAATTTCTGCTTATGCAGTTGAGTTGAGAAATGCTTTCTGTGGACTTGGACTTGCAATTCCAAAAAAAGCATATTTTTCTTCAGTCACAAAAGAAACAATGGCATTGCAGAGCTACAAGGATACGGGCTTTGTAAGATGACTCCTGGGTCTCATCCTTATTTTGCTTCCTGTCTCAGGCAGAGAGTACCATTTGAAAGCTAATCCCTAGCCAGTAAGGTTTTTTTTTTTTTTCCAACTCCAGTTTCTTCTGTTTATTTGTCCTGCCAAACAGGTCCTTCCCTGTCCTGGAGCCCCCGCTGCTGTGATCATCCTGTCGGTGGCGCTGTTGTGTGTGGTTGCCGCATGGCGGTGTGTTGGTGTGTTGGTCAGTTGTCCCTGTGTGACTTGGTGCACCACTGGGTTTTAACTCTGTGTTTCTGTAACTGTTTGCGCTGCTAGCTGCTACACTGAAGCAACCCTGCTGATCTCAAGGCAGTCCACCCTTGATGATTTAGATGGACAAGACCCTGTTCCTAAAACAAGCGAGCGTGCTCGGCCTAGGCTCCGTAAAATGTTCAGCATGGACATGTCCTCCTCATCAGCTGACAGTGGCAGTGTAGCATCCAGGTGCTTAACTCGTGCATGCTTTGTTCTGTACTCTCATATCTCCTCCCTGTGGATGCCATTGCAAATATGAGTTCATGAGATGAATGCCATTTTCTTTTTAGCTCTCTATTTTAAGAATTTGCATGAATGAAAAATATGCATAACCATAGCCCTTTCTGTGTTGTAATTATTTCCAAGACAATGCTTCATGAACTAACTGCATCTTGGTTTTATCTGCTAGAAATCGCTTAAAAGCTCTGATTGAAAACATTGTGCTCCGTTTAAAAAATATTTTTCTCTTTTCAATTTCTAAGATATATTTGATATATATGATATATACATATATAAGATATGTATAATATGTACATATCAAATATATTAGGAAAACATTTGTCACATATAGCCATTTCAATTAATGCAAAATAAATGGCTATAATTGGCATTTATCTAACAGGAAAATTGAATATATTTTACCATTTTGGCCTTTTAAAAGAATATAGAAACATACACCAACTTTATAGACTACTATCTGCCTTGTTTGGAAACAATTATTTCGCGCTTAAATTTCCTCATTAAATCCTGCCAGAAAGCAACCTTCAGTTAGAAATGAAATTAACCACATACCTAAAAACATTTTAACACCACCTCAAATCTTAGAGCTGTTACCACGGACTCGAGCCATACATGTTGATCCATGAACATATATGTTCACTTTGACATGAGAACAACCCAAGCCAAAGCCAGCTCCATTTCAGCCACTGGGGTCTCTCACAACAGAAGTGGAGTCTCCCTCTGGCTGGCAGTTGTAGATGTTAACCCTGCGGTACTGTCCACTGGAGCCTGGCATAGGGAAGATGCTTTACCTTCTGAGACATCCTCTTTCAGGTACAAGCTCGTTACATCCTTCCACTCTTCACTTACAGTCACATTGGAGTTAAACCTAGTATGGATCTGACTCCCTGGAATATGCCCTAAGGTGTCGGTCAATTCAGTGGCTTCCCAGGAAGCTGTGTGTTAACTGAGATGAGTCATAGCTAAACTTTTGGTGAGGGTCTATCATTCTCAGAGGCTTCTGTAGCACGGTACAAACTCAGGACGGAAGCCCTGGGCTTGTTTAGTGCCTGCACAATCATCCACCACTCTTCAATTACAAGAGGTCACAGAAGATGTGCCAGCCATTCACCCATCACTGGCTGACATGTCTACACTAGTATCCAGCATTGGAGAATCTCTGTGTTTGTGGAAGCTACATGCTCACGTATGCCACTCACACAGCAGCGTGGCAGTGTGTATTTCAGATGCTAGCACACTGGCCTCCTCCATCCAGATCTTAAATACCTGTCTCTTCTTCAAGGGCTAGACAGTTAAGAAAAGGCATGCTATGAGTTTCAGCATGCAATGACTTTAATATGGTTGCTTTGTTTTCAGTTCTAATTTTTTTTTTTGCATGGGCCTGACTGGAAAAGCTAGGAAAAGGCTAGAAATGAAATATTGAGTGCTATAGAAAGGGCGAAGGGAAACCAATGTAGGGCCAGATGATAGAGGTAGAGAATAAAGGAGGCTGTAGGAAAGGTGTATTTAAAAAGGAAGATAATAAAGAAAGAATGAATGAATGAAAAAAGAAAGAGAGAGAGAGAAAGAGGGAGAGGGAGAGAGAGAGAGTGTGTGTGTTAGAGTTGCTGGGGTGTGAAAACAGGAAAAAGCCCTGAGACAGAGCGAGCAGCTTAGAAACAGTCATAAGCGGTGCCATATGCAAGATTAAGAACTCACAAGAACTGTCTGAGAATGGGAGAGAAGGCGAGAATTCAGTGGGAAAGATGCTAATACCAATAGGAGAGAGACAACCGTAGAAAAAAGGAGGAGCAGATCCGCATTAAAGAAGAGGCATTTTTAAAGCATGTGCTTGTTAAGTTCAGCCAGTATCTACTGGATTCTGTCATACTCAACGGTCCTGGGCAGCTCTCTTGTGCAGGACTGGGAATAGAAAACATCTTGGTCAAAAACCTCTGGAACTATCAAGCATGGCTTCTCCTTTCCATATGCTCTGTTATTTAAGGAGTGATGGCGGTAGGTATGCTGTGCTCAACGTGTGCTGATTTGGAAATGAACCGGGAGCTCATGGCTGTGACTATTGATCCTGTTTTAAACACTTCCATGCATAGACTGGATTGCTCCTTGCGAGGCGAGTCACTTGCTCTGGTTTGGAAGGATGCAATGCTCACTGTCCACGTTTGCATCTGGGAAGGCTACTGCTTGCAATTTCTGCAGACTGGGAGTGAATTTCTGGAACAAAACAGATGGGATACACAGAGAAAGAGGGTTTTTTTTTTTTCTTTTCTCACATGCTTGAGGCTTCTGACTTGGGAGTTCTAAGGTGGTGTCCTAAGAATCGGGACAGGTTCCAATCTGGTACAAATGCTAAGACAAGTGCTCTGCCCGTCTTCTCTCCTAACAGTGAGCCTACACAATGTACCATGCTGTATTCACGCCAAGGAACTACAGAAACCATTGAAGAGGTAGAGGCTGAAGCTGAGGAGGAGGTGGTAGAGGATCTGGATCCTGAGCTCCATGATGCAGAAGAGAAGGAATATGCAGCGGAATATGAAGCGGGTGTAGAGGAGGTCAGCCTCACTCCAGATGAGGAGTTGCCTCAGTTCTCAACAGATGATGGTGATGTGGAGGCCCCGCCCTCCTACAGCAAGGCTGTCAGCTTTGAGCATCTATCATTTGCATCACAAGATGACTCTGGGGCCAAGAACCACATGGTGGTCAGCCCCGATGACAGCCGTACAGACAAGCTGGAGTCAAGTATCTTACCACCCCTGACTCACGAGCTGACAGCCAGCGATCTGCTGATGAGCAAGTAAGAGAAGAAAGTAGGCCTCCAGCTTTAGCCAGGGACCATCACACACATGTGTGTTCTGGTCACATATGCACAAAGCCCTAGACATACAAGGCAGACATACAGTCCAGGAACATTATTGTCACTGAGTAACTACTCGGCAAAAACTATCCAGTGGCACGTGTCTTGATACCTCTTTCTATAAGGTCTCAGGCAGATTGAGTGTCCCTAATTTGAAAACTCAAGATGCTCTGAAATACAAAAGAATTCTAATGATAGCCACATAATACAGGAGATAAATGAATTCATGCTGTTAAACTTTGTGCATGCATAGAACCATTGGAAAACATTCTATTAAATGATCTTTAGACTTCATGAAAACAACGTGTATAAAGCATACATTAATTTCATGTTGAAACTTGAATCCATACATAAGGTATTTCATTACATATACAAGTAGTCTAACGCACGAAGGCCTTCAACATCTCAGACACTTCCCAAGTGTTTTTGACAAAGAATAATCGACCTGTATGAGGTCTTATTTATATATGTGTGGATAAACACGCACAGCGGAGGCGTGTGCAGATACACAACACGAGAGATCACACGGATGCGAGTCAGTGATTTGGGAAAGGTGGACCCAAGTGTCTGAACGTGCTTACTTTAACAGGATGTTCCGTGATGATGAGCTTGAAGAATCTGAGAAGTTCTACGTGGACCAGCCCCGGTTCTTGCTGTTGTTCTATGCCATGTATAACACTCTGGTAGCCCGCTCGGAAATGGTGTGCTATTTTGTGATCATCCTGAACCACATGATCTCTGCTTCCATCATTACCCTCCTGCTGCCCATCCTGATCTTCCTCTGGGCCATGCTGTCTGTCCCCAGGCCCAGCCGGCGCTTCTGGATGATGGCCATTGTCTACACTGAGGTAGGCCAGTCGGTTGCATGGCCTGCTTAGCCTGGCAATCATTAGCAGCCATAGTGACCTAGTACTGGTAATTTCATACACCTTTTCAGGCCTCATATCTTACACAAGGTAGGTCCTGGTGTCGTTCTCAACTAGAACACAGGAAGAGACAGCTTCAATGGGATTCAGTGATTGCCCAAAGGTTCCAAAATTGTTGAAACCAGGGCTTTGGGTGCCTGCTTGATTTTAACCACTTTAACGGTCTTGCCAAATCAAGCAAAGTGCCGAGTGTCCGTGAGTATCCAACACAATAGACTCAAGATTAAATAAATAGCTAAGCACCTTGAATACAGGCTGATGCTCTGGCATCATATTGTCCGCTTTTAAACCTAAAGTCACTTTCCACGCATCCTAACACAAACGCTTGAAGACCTAGATGGCAGGAGAGCATGTCGCTCTCAGCTGAGGGGAACAGGAACACCTGTTTGGACACACATAGAGCCGTGTTTTCCATTGTTCCTGTGAACATACAGAAGTCCCATGAAGACTTCAACCCATGGCAGGGGGTAAGGCTCACATGTGATGTGTCCAGGCTTTTGCAGTGTTTGGAGCCGTGGCATTTGTGATGAAGACCGAGTCTCTTCCCTGACTCAGAAGGAAAAGCTTACTTTGAATAACATTGTTCTGGCTGCTTATGGCTCAATGCTCATGAAACAAACATGCACCATTTCTATCTGGAAACTTTGTAGATTTATAAGTGATTCAAGTCAGGTGAAAACAGATTTTACAGTAAATGACTGCAAAAATATGTGGATTAAGCATTGATAGTATGTATGTTGTATCCATAATTGAGAGAGAAAAGGAGAGGGGGAGGGGGAGGGGAGAAAGGAAGAGGGAGAGGGAGAGGGAGAGGGAGAGGGAGAGGGAGAGGGAGAGG
>JANHMN010000013.1:25142734-25193230 GCA_030674055.1 Rhabdomys pumilio
GGGAGAGGGAGAGGGAGAGGGAGAGGGAGAGGGAGGAGAAGTGCATATCCATTACTCTAATTGACCTCACACTCTTGACAAAATGATCATTCTTGAGAGTCACTTCCATTACACGCCTCCAGCACATAGACTCTGTTAAGGGAGAGGGTGCCATTCACCAGCACCAAACTCCACACTGTGGGAGAGTTTCTTAGATTCCGGTTCTCACACGAGTGAGCCGCAGATGCCAATAGGGTAGAGAGGGGCAAGAGATGCATGTCTTTCATCTTAAAAGAAATTCTTGCATAAGTTGGGATTTTAAATTTTCTATCTTAGAGTAAAGTAAATGGGCGATCCAGCTGACATCCCACAGTTCCATTTGAACTGTGTGCAGAAGCACAAGAACCTCGGCTGCCCACTGAGGAAACACGTGGGAAAACTTTCTGTTTTTCAGTGATTCAAAAAACTAATGTGGATGTAGATACAGTGGGGGGGAGTGAGTGCTGCATCCCTCAAACCTTCCTGGAGCTGAGCAGTGTTTACCCAGCACACATAAGCTCCCGGTTCAACCCTCAGCACTATATAAACCAGGTACAGTGTTCCATGCCTGTAACCAGAATGTTCTGAGAGGTAGAGGCACTGGGGACAGAAATTCGGAGTCTCTTTGGAGTTTAGAGGCTACAGCTCTGTCTCAAAAAAAAAAAAAAAAAAAAAGAAAAAGAAAGAAAGAAAGAAAGAAAGAAAGAAAGAAAGAAAGAAAAGAAAAATACTGTCTAGCTGCTTAATGACATTCCTGGCTTCATCCCCCTCAATACCAAAACAAACTAACAAAACCTTAAAAACTCTCCAAAAGTGCATAGTAGTTTTTAAAAAAATTCACAAATCAAGGCATTATGTAATACAAAAATATATCACTATTCAAGTTCGTCCTACCTTCTTTATTTTCATAGCTAGATAGTTAAATGTGTGATTAAGTCAACAGAAAAACGACTCTTCAAAAACAGAACATGACCAGGTATTTGGTTGATAAGTGGCCTGGTGGCTTTGCTCCACAATAAATGTCACTTATAATAATACTGTGTTGCTCTTGTTCTGGAGATGAGAACTATCCAACCAACACTTTAAACTCAGGAGCTTTGAGATCATCATATAGAATGACAGTACATCATATAGAATGACAGTACATCATATAGAATGACAGTGCATCATCATATAGAATGACAGTACATCATATAGAATGACAGTACATCATCATATAGAATGACAGTACATCATATAGAATGACAGTACATCATATAGAATGACAGTGCATCATATAGAATGACAGTACATCATATAGAATGACAGTACATCATATAGAATGACAGTGCATCATATAGAATGACAGTACATCATATAGAATGACAGTGCATCATATAGAATGACAGTACATCATATAGAATGACAGTGCATCATATAGAATGACAGTGCATCATATAGAGTGACAGTGCATCATATAGAATGACAGTACATCATATAGAATAACAGTACATCATATAGAATAACAGTACATTATTCCACATAACTGAACATTTCTACCACCAAAACTGTGAGGCAGGCATGTTTTCTTAAGTCTTACATCACTGTTTCTTGTGCATTGCTACTCCTAGAAGGAATGACTTTTTCTTTCTATCATCCATATGTAGGTGGCGATCGTAGTGAAATATTTCTTCCAGTTTGGCTTTTTTCCTTGGAATAAGGACTTGGAGATATACAAGGACAGGCCCTACTTTCCGCCAAACATCATAGGGGTGGAGAAGAAAGAGGGCTATGTGCTTTACGACCTCATTCAGCTGCTGGCTCTGTTCTTCCATCGCTCCATTCTGAAGGTACCTAGCACCGACAGGTCATCACCCCACATTGTTAAGTTCAGTCTGTGAAGCACTGAAGATCCTGGACGTTACAGAGCATTGCTTAAAGGAGAGGCGGTGCCATCTCCACGCTAGTTTAAGTCAAAGCATAAAGCAACACTCAGAGACAACACCTTGTCTCTCTCCTCCATCATGACCTCTAGCCATCTTCTAGTAATATTGGCTTTACCAAGTCAGTCTATTATCATGAAGCTGTAGCTGTTAGAAAAAGGCTATCTCAGGTCAAGCCCTGGACTTGTGCCTCTATAATCTTGCCAGTGAGAAAGCTGTTGTTCTCAAGGCCTGAGGAAGACCTCTGCAAGGCAGTGCGTCCCTGACACAGTCACTCTTACCCTTTTATTTTGTACACATTTACACACGCAGATGCACACATACATGCACATACACACATATTATAAATGTATATGTGTGTATATCATATGTATGCATATATGCACATATGTTCCCTTTACTACACACATACTCTTCTCACACAATGCAATCTGAATGCAGTTTTTCCAACCTCTACTCCTTCCAGTTCCTCCCCTACCTACTCTCACATCTGCATCTATCCCCTTCTGTGCAGCAGAAAAGAACAGGCTTTTAAACATAACAACAAATATAATAAGATAAAATGAAAACCGTTGTATTGAAGTCTGGCAAGACAAGCCAACAGAAAACAAGAGTCTCAAGAGAAAGCACAAGAGTCAGAGACCCACTTGTTCATACATTCGAGCGTCCCATGAAAGTCCTAAACTGAAAGCTACAGTGTATCTGCAGAGGGCCTGGTGCAAACCCATATAGACCTGAGACTGCTGCTTCAGTCTCTGTGTGCTCAAGGGAGCTTTGCTCAGTTGTCCTAAAGGATCTTGTTCTCCTGATGTCTTCCATCCCCTCTGTCTCCCCACTCCTTCTGCCTCCTCTTCTGTGGGGTTTCCTAAGCTCTGGGGGGAGGGATTTGATGGATGTCTTCTTTAGAGGTTGTCTTTCAAGGTCCCTCTCACTCATAACGTCTACTGCGGGTCTCTGAGTTTGTTCCCACCTGCTGCCCGTATCAATAGCCACGTGGATGTTTTTCTTCTCAGGCACAAGTTGTAAACAGAACAACTATAACCAGAAGCTGGCCAATCTACTATAACTATGTACAAATCACTGCACAGCTTACATTTCCAGGCCATTATGCCTATTGTCATTGTCCTGATTTTTCCTATTTCCTTTTCCTTGCTTCCTGTTCCAAAGGACCTCAAATATATAATTCATCTAATCAAATCATGTCTTTATCAGTCCTTAGAAAGATCCCTTTTAGAATAAACTTGGAGCTTTGATTTTATATATATATATATATTTGATTTTATATATATATATATATTTGTTGGATTTTGGTTTTTAATGTATACTTAGTCTTGCTCTACATCCAAATATGACCCTGGACTCAATGAGTAGCTCAGGCTGTTATCAAAGTTGTGATCCTCCTGCCTCAGCTTCTTCAATGATAGGGTGACAGGTATTTAGTACTGTGCGCAGCTATGACTCACAGGGAGGGACAGGCCAAGCTTTGAGGAATAAATGTAAAAGACAGACCATCTAGAGCTCAGGAGAAGAGCTCACTGGGGTATATCACACCAATGGAACCATATCACAGATCATCTGTGGTCCAAATGGGGTCTCACTCCAGCAAGACCAAGGGGTTCTCAGCCTCCTGATCTAAACATTCTTTCCCTCTTTAGCAACTCTTTATCCCATTTCCTTACAGCGGAAATCAGTAGACAGAATCGTTGTCTTACATCTGGTCAACAAATTTGAGTAGAATATTTGCAGTTTCGTTCTGGGTCTTGAATAAGTCAAGTTTTACCCTCCTATGGGGGCTAGGAGAGGAACAGGGTCATTCTACAAAGTGGAGACACTTGTAATGTGAGGAGCTAAGGTTGTTCAGCTGTACATAGTGAGTTCAAGGCTAGTTCTAGTGCTAGCAGTGAGCATTCAGAAGTGTTCTAGAAGGTTCTAACAAATTGAGAGGTTGTTTCATCCTTACTCTATCTGCCTAACTTTACCTGCCTTGGCTTAGTTAATCATACAAACTCTTTTCA
Organism: Rhabdomys pumilio; assembly: GCA_030674055.1. Classification (NCBI taxonomy): domain Eukaryota; kingdom Metazoa; phylum Chordata; class Mammalia; order Rodentia; family Muridae; genus Rhabdomys; species Rhabdomys pumilio. The sequence goes on from JANHMN010000013.1 coordinate 25,146,690, forward strand.
CCCACAACAGTCTCCACTCTCCGAGGACACTCACAGTTCTGTACAACCTTCCTTAGACAGATATCCCTTGGCTTCCCAGCTTCAAGGGATTGGTTGTAGGAATGGATACTGTAAGAAAGACAGCCAATTGGCCCACCCAAGATGCTAGTCAGCTGTCATTTTCTCTTCTCAGTGTCACGGCCTATGGGACGAGGATGATATTGTTGACAGTAACACAGACAAGGAAGGATCTGACGACGAGCTGTCCCTCGATCAGGGCAGAAGAGGCTCCTCAGAGTCACTGAAATCCATCAACCTGGCTGCCTCTGTAGAGTCTGTCCACGTGACCTTCCCAGAGCAGCCAGCAGCCATCAGGAGAAAACGCTCCTGCAGCAGCTCCCAGATCTCCCCACGGTCCAGCTTCTCTTCAAATAGATCCAAAAGAGGTATCTGTTGCATGGCCATTAGGATGAAATGAGCCCCACACAGTCTCATTCATCTGGTGCCTCTGCATCGGGAGAGGGGAGTAGTTGGGTGTTATCAAGAGAAGATATTGTGACATGGAGAAACATGCTCTGGCATAGGACAAACCCAAGTTCAGATCCTGTTTCATCTGTGTGTAGCTTCCTTGTTCAATATGTGTGAGTCTGTTCAGGGAGCTGGATTTCAGGTAATAAAGAAAAGCAGCCAGCGCATAACCTAATGTGTAGCCATGTAAAGGCACATGATAATTTATCCACCATCTATAAAAACCTCTGCTGTGTGTGCTATCAATCATAACAGTTTGAAATGGATTTAGATTTTGCCAATGGAGATCTTTTGAGGAGTCGGGTGAGGACTGAACCCAGGATCTTTCTCATATACTAGGCAAGTGCTCTATCTACCACTGGGCTCTGTTTGCCCCTTTTGGATTTTACTAGTTTTTATTCTAAGGTATGTCTCCCTTCATTTCACAGGCTGGATTTGAACTCACGATGTAGAATAGGTGGACCTTGAACTTTCAAATCCTCCAACTTTAGCCTCCTAAATAGCTATGATTACAAGGCTGTGCCACCAGGATCACCTTCATTTAGGGACTTTTAACAAAATTGTGTAGTCATTATCCTTAAACTACTCATTAATTTCTTACTCAACATTGGGTGAGATCAGAGAATAGCTATCCGTGCAGTTGCTATTAGGAAGTAGTTGGGCCTTTGTAGTTATGGGGCTTATGACTGATGCTTCTCAGGACTCATGCATTTGTCTTCATGACCTACTTATCGATCTCAGTAGCTATCTGGATATTGGGAGACCAGCTCATATTGGCTTTACAGTTATAGAAATTAGAATGTGAAAATAAGTCTGAGTCATGCACACCCATCTGGAAAAGCTGAGTCAGAGAACGTTACTGAGAAGGAGGAAAAGTATTCTCCCACGGGTTTCTTCCTGAACAAATGCTTCATTAGCATGTGGAAAAGACCCACTGAGTATGAACTCCCAGATCTATTCCAGCCTCATGAACAGCATAGAGACATCACACTCCTAAACACTCAGTAGACACTCTTAAAACCATCTTTGCCTTGCGTCCTCTGGTGCAGGCAATAGCCAACCTTACAGCCAACCTGATTTCTGTTGGCAGATCCACTGTTTGCCCTCCAGCCTTGTGATTTCTCTCCTTTTCCTGCTCTTTCTAGGCAGCACAAGCACCCGAAACAGTAGCCAGAAAGGAAGCAGTGTTTTGAGCCTTAAACAGAAAAGCAGAAGAGAACTTTACATGGAAAAGCTTCAAGAGCATTTCATCAAAGCAAAGGCGTTTACCATAAAGAAGTGAGTGAGTAGAAATATGAATGGGCTGTTCACTTGGTCTGGAGCTGGGGAACTGGTACCAGTGGCTTCCTGTAAACCAGAGGTGAAGAATCAACATAGAGTGATCCAAGGTTATTATTGTCTTAGGGTTTTACTGCTGTAAACAGACACCATGACCAAAGCAAGTCTTATAAGGACAACATTTACTTGGGGCTGGCATACAGGTTCAGAGGTTCAGTCCATCATCATCAAGGCAGGAACATGGCAGTATCCAGGCAGGCATGATACAGGAGGAGCTGAGAGTTCTACATCTTCATCTGAAGGTTGCTAGCAGAATACTGACTTCCAGGCAGCTAGGATGAGGGTCTTAAATCTCACACCCACAGTGACACACCTACTCCAACAGGGTCACACTTTCTAATAGTGCCACTTCCTGGGCTGAACATATACAAACCATCACAGTTGTATTGTTTTAGAAGCCATTAGTTAGTAAGTGCACACGTCAAGGGCTTATTTAATAAGATTTGGGCATTGCTCCTGAATGTTCAGCCAGGCATAGAGAAGAATGAGGTTCATGTGGATGGAAGCCATGATACCTCCTTTCCTCTAGAGAGGGGACATGGTGGCCTGGGGCCAGGCTGCTTATTCAGTGTCCTACACTTGTCCCTAGCCTACTTCACAGTCCCTCTATTTGTTTGTGATTCATAGGGTCAGTGCCTAAGCACGAGCATGATGAAAGGCACAACAAGTTAGGGACAGTAATGTGAACCGAACCAAGAAAGGACCAGCTCTGATGGATAGATAGGCTCAGACCTGGAGATCCTACAGCACTTAAATGTGGCCTTGATTTGAAAGCAGAACCCAAATCACCATGAAGACATGGTAGAGGCCTGAAGGACAAGCCAGAGATGCCAGGGCACAGTGGTAATGGCAAAGAAAGGAAACAAATGCCAAGAACAGCAGAGAGATACCATAAGGGGCATAAGACCTTAAACCAGAAGACACAAGAGACATCTGACATTTATCTATGCTCAGATCTGGCCCTCCAGGTCTCAGCACACTCAAGGGCTCCCTCACTTTATCTTCCTCAGACCCTGTACCTCAGCCATAGTCTCACCCCAATTTTATGCAAGACAAGATTGCAATACGCAGAGCTCTGCAGCACGGGCTCCCGTGTAGTGACTAGCTGAGCCCAGATAGCTATGTACCCAGAATCTGGCTTTTAGTGCTTTTTGCCATTCTGTGGTACTTCAAAGGAAGAGTCATGGCATCCTTCAGGTCATCCTGGCTTTGGTAATATAGTCATCTTGTATTCCTTGAGCAGGACTACTTCCAGGATACTCTGCCTTAGTTTTGGAGGAAGGTGGGACCTAGATAAAGAGGAGCAGAAGTGAACTGAAAGTCCTATCAGTCATTTTTCCCTCTGGCCCTTCTGAAACAAGTGGGCTTGTCTTGCAGGACTCTACAGATCTATGTACCCATTCGGCAATTCTTCTATGACCTCATCCACCCAGACTACAGTGCTGTGACTGATGTGTATGTGCTAATGTTCCTGGCTGACACTGTGGACTTCATCATCATCGTCTTTGGCTTCTGGGCTTTTGGGGTAGGTTGGGTCAAGGGTCTCCATTCCTCCACTGGCTTTCAAAGGAACAGATTTCCGTCTTCGGGAATTGCCACTCCTTCTTAGCTTGTTCTGTCATCCCCAGAAACACTCGGCAGCTGCAGATATCACCTCTTCTCTGTCAGAGGACCAGGTCCCCGGGCCATTCCTGGTGATGGTTCTCATTCAGTTTGGGACCATGGTGGTGGACCGTGCACTCTACCTCAGGAAGACTGTGCTTGGCAAGGTCATTTTCCAGGTCATTCTTGTGTTTGGGATTCACTTCTGGATGTTCTTCATTTTACCCAGTGTGACTGAGAGGTAAGGTCTCCTCCACAGACATCCAACAGGCCAGGCCAGCAGCACAATAAAAGGCAAGAATTTTAGTGCGGTTCAGTTCAAATCTAGAGTAGGAGTTGATTTTCCCTCCTCAGTGCTTTATCTGTACTTCATCCACATTTGCAAAAGCAAAGGTTCAGAAAAAAAGAGAAGCAATGGCTGTGGTACCATCCAGGACCAAAGATCCTTGAGTCATGTCTTTCTCTACAATCTAGCTGATGTCAAGAGGAACTGAGTAAGGTCTTAGGTGCGTCCTTTGGTGGGGAAGAGACATGATAAAATGTCATATAAGAAGCTCATGAGAAAAGGTTATTCAGCTGGTTGAAAAACATACTGGGAGATGATAAGGGAGAAAAGATACTATCTGCCATGTTGATGATAATGGAGCCTTAAAAACACAGGTAGAGGACCAGGAAGCTCTGTTATGAGATGATGGTGTTTCTGTTGAGACAACTATTGCTAACAGTTAAAATGGGGTGTCAGTAGGGATGAGTGAGTTTAGAAAGGGTAGATATTACCAAGTAAGTTGGGGTACACGGTAATCTCAGCATTCAGGAGGCTGAAGCAAAAGGATCATGAGTTTGAGGTCAGCCTGGGCACTGTATTTCAAGAACAAGGCAGCCCAAAGTTCTTCACTAGGGGCAGGGCTGGAAGGTGGCTACTGGTTTTTCCCTAACACCCAGAATGGAAAAGATCTAAAATTCCTCTTAAGTAAGCTGATTTCTAAAGCAGCCTCAAGTCTCTTCCACTTCTTCTTTCTCTTCTACACCCAAAGTCCTCTTTTTTCTTCATGTCTTAGTCAGGGTTTCTATTCCTGCACAAACATCATGACCAAGAAGCAAGTTGGGAAGGAAAGGGTTTATTCAGCTTACACTTCCACATTGCTGTTCATCACCAAAGGAAGTCAGGACTGGAACTCACACAGGGCAGGAACTTGGAGGCAGGAGCTGATGCAGAGACCATGGAAGGGTGCTGCTTACTGGCTTGCTTCCCCTGCCTTGCTCAGCTTGCTTTCTTATAGAACCCAAGACTTCCAGCCCAGGGATGGCACCACCCACAATGGACCCTCCCACCCTTAATCACTAATTGAGAAAATGCCTTACAGCTGGATCTCTTGGAGGCATTTCCTCAAGGGAGGCTCCTTTCTCTGTGATAACTCCAGCTTGTGTCAAGTTGACACACAAAACCAGCCAATACTCTCCTATATGTTCTTTGCAACTCACACATCCGCCTCAAAACAGTCTTGTGACCAGTCAGTGCTTAATGTGTGAACCAATTAATGAATAAAAAACAATAGAGAAAATTGGTGTAAAGAAAAGATGCCCACCCTGTTAGGTTATCCAAAAAGTGTCCCATAAAAGTGGAAGTGTCCACGTCATATAGTAGGGCAGACGTTTTCTATTAGATAGATCAGAATATATGTATATAGCACGATGTAGTTCTCTCTGCCACTGACTTCCACAGTCCTGTTCCCCAGTCAATGATACTGCATTCAGAGTCTGGTTGGAAGTGCTCCCTCTTACTGTGACCAGATGTTTTAAACATCTTCAAGTGTCCTGGAAACTATCTTCACGTTCAATAGCAAGTTTGAACTTGTCCAAACAGCAGTCATCCTTTAGTCAAGTCATATGTACGATCCATAGATTGGGGTGGCTAATATTTCTGCACCACATAAGGCAACTGACTCAGATGTAACATACAATGAGGAAATCCAAAGTGTTCCTAACAGTGAATGGCTCTAGCTCAACAGAGGACTGCCCTCTGCCTTGACATTTAATCCCATAGTAGTTATTACTATCTAACAGTGCACTGTGGAACCAGGAGTACTTTAAAAGGAAAAATCAATTGGGAAGACTTTCCTAATTCTAAAATAGATAAAATAAAAAAGGGACTGCTATCCTGAGGGCACCCTGTATGTAACAGTCCAGTAAAGTCCGCATTGGGCTATGCATAGTCAGAGAACATACCTCACATCAAACGATCAGGTAAGTCAGCTATTCTGTACAAATACTACAACTGGAAGAATGTTGGGAATCATATTTGTTAGTTTATAGTATATTTAATAATATCTATGCCTGATATCGAAGAAATAAGCCAAATTTGATGCACAAGGCAGCTGATGAATTTATCCATTTTTTTCCCTGATATATAAAGGTGTCTCAGAATGGTTTCTGCTATATAGTCCAAGTTGTGGGTCCTTTGAAGTTAAACTGTAATTTCTCGAAGAGTATGCTTTAATTTAGACTATAGCACCTGCATCACATATGTTATATGAAAATGCTAATTGATGAATTCAATTAACAATAATTTAATGCAATCAGCATCTTAGCAACTTAATGATAGTAAGGCACAGAGGACGCTCCAGCCACAGAATTAAGATGGTTTTTTCTTTTTTAACTGCTATATTTTCAATTTGGGAGTGATCCACTAGGTAGAGAATTCTTTATAATTATCTAAAGGGGTAGAGGGGACATTTATTTGTCTTTTGTTTTGAACTGTTGCCTTCTGTACAAGAAAAGTACCCATTTCTTCATTCCTTTGCCTTTTATAATTTTGCCTTTTAGGAAATTCAGCCAGAACCTGGTGGCTCAGCTCTGGTACTTTGTGAAGTGTGTGTACTTTGGGCTGTCTGCCTACCAAATCCGCTGTGGCTACCCAACCCGTGTGCTCGGAAACTTCCTCACAAAGAGCTACAATTACGTCAACCTCTTCTTGTTTCAAGGGTGAGGGCACTATCTCGCCTGTCACCAGTGGAGGGGATGCAATGGGAAGGCTGTGTGTGTTTTCCACAAGGAAGCAGGGGTGAAGTCATCCTGAGTCTCTTACAGTGTCAGCAACACTCAGTCACTTAATCACCTTTCTACATGTAGTCACTGAGTACCTGCCGGGAACTTGCCCTAGAATTACTCAGACTAGGTTAATTTTTCACATTAGTAACTTGCCTAGTTAATGTGATAGTGTTTGGGGATTAAAAAGTACAAATTCCTCTCTTCCCAAAGCTCAGGGATCACCAAAGGAGAGTATGGCAGAAAGATTCTAAAGGCCAGAGGCAGTGGGTAACTACGAGAAAACAGTGTTTTCCGGATACAGCAAGGCAGCTGTAACTGTGATCTCATGGCAGTCTAACACCAGCATGCACAAGACCTGCATAAGATCAGTCTGGACAATGTCTCAGCTTGGACCAAAAGCATGGGTCACAAAGGCCCACCCTTAGCTGAATTGCTATTGGCAATTGACAGCTGGGAGACTGAGACTCAGTTTTCTTCAAGAATGTGGGTCCCGGGAGGCTACCCATGCTGGAGTAGATGGTCTTAAACACTCGCTTATAGAGACTGCACCAAGTAGACGCCATGGGTTTAAAAAGAAAACAACCCATGGAATTGGGTGGGAAAAATACGATGAAACGGAGAGAGGAGGAATTGTAGGAGAGGAAATGACAGGCAAATTAGATAAAAGCACATTATATGCAAGTGTGAATTTCTCAAGCAGCAAGATGGGGAGCGAAGTAAACATATATAGTCCTTAAGTATTAATATATTTATGAACATAGTAAAACAGAATGACTGGAATCTGAACCATTCCAGAATACACCTGGCATTCTTTGTGTGTGAGGAGCTCACCCATGAAGAACCCTGAGTGGCAACAGGCTGCCTGTCTCTGGTGGTTAGCTCACACACAAACTCCACTACTTCTTCCACATGATGATTCCCATGGTAGCATACCCTTGCTTTCCCCAAGTTACACCGTGTTTTAAGAGGTACCGTAGCTGTTGGCGGAGCTGGCACCTCCATGGCACTAGCCCTGAGTCCTGGTGATAGGTCAGAAGAAAGGTTGGGTGCATTCAGATATTGAAATCAATCACATGTTCTACCCTAGACCTGGACCTGATGGTTTCCCCAGGTATTTGCTTACTATTTAATCTATAGAGCTGAAATAGCCCAGGAGTCGGGTTCTGGGTGATAAGGAACTGTTGTGGGGATCCTAAAATGAACCCAGTTTCCCAGCCTGGAAGAAAACTTCTACATTTAAAGACCTTGGAATAGTCCTCAGAGCCTTCTGGAGCTTAGGCTAGCCCATTTCTCAATACAACTCAAAGACAAGAGGGTGGTCAGAAGCAGTTAGACTTGCTAACCTAACAAGCCACTGATTGTGAGTCCTCTCTCTCTCTCTCTCTCTCTCTCTCTCTCTCTCTCTCTCTCTCTCCAGTGACACTGCCTGGTTCTTCTGCCTTCCCCCATTTGCTCTCCTCTTTATCAGGTGTGCACTCTTTACTGACTCATCCATCAACAAAGCCATAATAACTCAAATAACCTCTGCCCGACTGCTTCTTTAGTACAAACACATGTGAAAGAAACAGAATCAACTTCAATATTCTTTTACTGTGAAATCCCAGTTAGTTACACCCTCAGAGAAAACAGGAATGCACACTATCAACCCATATGCTCAATTCATAATATGACGCAGTCGTATTCCCAGTTGGATTTTTACCGTGAGGATAAAACCTTGAGAGTTTTTCTTAACTTGTGGTGCTTTACACAAACTGTGACCTCCTGAGGTGAGGTATACAATGGGGCCATCCTCCAAATGTCTGTCTGACTAAACGTGGTTCCTGGCAGGTTCCGCCTGGTCCCGTTTCTGACTGAGCTTCGGGCTGTGATGGACTGGGTGTGGACAGACACAACCTTGAGCCTCTCCAGCTGGATTTGTGTGGAGGACATTTACGCGCACATTTTCATCTTAAAGTGCTGGCGGGAGTCGGAAAAGGTAAAAAGCAGATGAAAGAACCTCTTTCCTGCTGCCGCCCTTGAGCACAGCTCTGTTACAAGATTAATGTGGATGCTGCATGGTCTGTAGCCAAATGGATGGAGGCAGGGGACAAAACCTGCCATGAGCCATAAATACAACATTGATTTCCTACCCACTGAGGTTGGAGGTTTTAAAGTCATTTCTGCTGTTGTTGGCAACAGCATCCAGATGTTGGGATAGGAACCTTTAACTCTCTGGAAGAGAAAATGTTATTCTACTAGGTGACTATTAAGTTTGAATATAGATTAGCCTTATTGGATATTCTAAAAGTTCATTATATGGAACCAAAATATTGGTGTGTATATTATATACACATATAGTGTATGTGGTGTATACGTTATAATATATACATATACACATACACATACACATACACATACACACACACACACACACACACACACACACACATACACATACACATATACATATGGTGACAGAAACATACAATCAACATTAGCCAAAGGATGGGAAATGTCTTCCTGTCTTACCTCAGAGAGGTCTCTTTGGAAGAGGCTCCTATAAGGTACCTAACATCTACTGTGCATTCCCAGCTTCCCCTGGCCAGACAGCTCTACAGTTAGTCAGGAGGCACATTTGTTTATGAAGTTTCTGGAACTGAAGGAGCTTGTCAGTGCTGAGGAGACAGAGACACACTCCACAATGCCACTAAAGAATTGCTTTAAACTTTTGGAGACTTCAGCTTGGGCCAAACTAGAATTTGTAGCTTTGATGCTAAAAAGAATGTCCACACTTTGCCATGAAGCAGTGTTGGAGATTTCTCTTAAACATATTTTAGTATAGGTTTAAGCACAAGAACTCTGAGCACAAAATACGGTCAGAGGAAAGTAAGAGAGAGACACAGGACGGCACAGGCGTAGGTGCCTCTAAGAGAGCAGACAGCCACTTGTCCGGTGTTCGTCTCACGTACTCTTTTGGTGGTTCTCGTTTTTTGCATCTCTGGAAGCTGCTATGATTTTTTTTTTCCTCTTTTCTCCTTTTTTGAGAAGTGAAATGACAGGCTGGCTCCTCAGGTGGGGTTACAATCCTGTAAACTACAACTGGAAGCCCCTGAAATCACCAGGATTGTGCAGTGCCTTGGTACATGTTCTTTCCCTGGAAATACGGTGTGTGATGAGAGTCCTAGAAAACGGCAGGTTTATGGCTGGGAAGGGAGTGATAGGCCCCCTGGACTGAAGTTACTGACACTTAGGGAGTTACCATGTGGGTGCTGGGAATCAAACCTGGATCCTCTGGAAGAGTAGCCAGACCTCCTGGACATCTCTACAGCCTCTTGTCCTTGTCCGTATTTTAAGGAGCAGAAAAACTGGAATGACTACAAAACATCCTAGTCTGTTGTTGTTGTTGTTGTTGTTGTTGATGATGATGATGATGATGATGATGATGATGCGGCAATAAACACCCAAGACTGAGAAATTTATAAAGAGATTTATTTTGACTTCGGGCCCTACAGGGCAGCATCTTTTTTGCTTCCTGCTTCTCTCTGCATAGTGAGAAAGCAGAGAAAGAACCTGACTTGAGAGAAAGAAGAGTGGATGGCCTCCTGTAATAACATGACCACTCCTCAAGAAACTTTTAGTTCAGTCCTGAAGACTCCTGTGTGGCCCAAATGCCCTGCAAAGGCGCCTCCACTTCCCTACACTGTAGAGAGAAGGCTGCAGTACATCCAACACTAGGAAAAAACAAAAATACCATTTTACCAGAGGACACAGGGTAACAACCAGGATAACAAAGGCTTTCAAATGGTTACAGTGTTACATTGTGTGACAAATGGTTACAAATGACACCACCAGAACGACCCAGGAATTGTTTGGTTCACTAGCAAAGAACCATATTTCTGCACAAGAAGCAGAAATAACAGCTATTTTCAACATTGCGAAACTGTGAGAAAACTGTGTAAAAACTAGGTTCATATTTGTGAGCCATAAACCAACAAACAAGACAAGGGGCTAAATGTTTCAATAAATGTCGACAGAAAATAAAGACATTCCTAGAAATCAATGCTACTGCGTGGCAGGGCTGGCTGCCTTACAAGGTGGCTGTCAGCAAGTATCCAAGTTCACAGTAAAGATCTCAGAGGAATACTTGCTCCATAAAGATATGACTCTACTTCCATGTGTTACATTCCCTATACTATAACCAAACACCTAAGACAAGTGAATGCAAAAAGAAGAAAGGTTTATTCATGTTTTGGAGATACAGTATTTTTCATAGAACCCACACATCCTTCCATACTGTTAAATCATCTGTATATACTCATGATAGTTAACAGCAGTGAGTGCTCCACAAATGAAGATCAGGCTGTTCTCTTGAGTTACAACAAAAAGATAGTCTCTACCCATAATTCCCCATCTAATATATATAATCTGACACTAGCTGGGTCTGTAGTAGTGGCATGTGCAGGGAGAGAGGATGATGGCCTCCCCTCATCATCAAAGAAGCTCAGGCTTTCCCCCGCCCCATGGCCTCACATCCCATGGGCATCAGGGACATAAGCCTGCCAAGCCTGGGGACCTGAGGCTGGGAGTCCTCTCTCTGTTATATTCATCAGATGCTCCTTCTGGGGCAGCCTAGATTCCAGGCCACGGTAAGTCATGTAGCTGGAACAACCTGTTAACAGAGCGCTGTAAGTGGAGGACAGAGAATGTGTGGCCTTTGTTTTCAATCTGCCACAAACACTTGTTGAGCCACCATCTGTGTGGCCAGAACTCTGCTATAGCACCCAGAGCCCCAAAGCATCGCTCATACGGTGCAGTGGAGACATAATCGTCACACGGGTAAGCACACTTAAAATACATGCTTTGTACACTTTAAATAGATGCTTGCCAGAGAGCACCTCCTGGGCCTCACCTGGAGGAAGGGAGGCTCAAGATCTAGCTTGAGCGTTGGTACAGCTTGCCACCCAGCTGACTGGGATGAGGTTTCTGCCCCCATGTCAGAACAAGTTGAGAGGCATCAGGGCTAAGTCTGACTTCTCCAATGCTGTGTGGGGAACCACTCACCCTTACCTGATCCTCCGTCCTTCACCTTCTCTCAGACACCTGCCGAGTCTTCCTAAACCCTTGTGTTGCAGAGATACCCTCAGCCCAGGGGCCAGAAGAAGAAGAAAGCCGTCAAGTATGGCATGGGTGGAATGATCATTGTCCTGCTCATCTGTATCGTCTGGTTTCCTCTGCTCTTCATGTCTTTGATCAAATCTGTCGCAGGGGTTATCAACCAACCCCTGGATGTGTCAGTCACAATTACCCTGGGAGGCTATCAGGTAATCTAGCTTTCCTCCATGTTCTAGAATCTTCCCTAATGCAGTATCTATGCACGAGAGCCCTGACTCAGATGTGCAGTGATGGTTCTCAAAGCCAGAGCTTTTATCTAAATGTTCACAGATCAGCAGACGTGTGTTATATGAAGGAAGGTGCAGGAACTTGGAGACAGGGTAGTTCCCTTTGCTGAGGCTATGCAAGGGCCTGGGCGTGATCTCCAGCTCGGCAAACAGTGAGAACAACCACAGTAATAACAGTGGTTCGTTGGGTTTGAGCACAGGAACTAATCAGCACAAAAGGTGATCTCTGAGGCCAACTGCCTTTGGGGCATCAGTAGTATATAACTATGTAAATGTGTTTATTGTAAGCCTAAGTCGAGGAAGTGTCGAGTAATGCTGACTGTGCCTTGTGCCTTTTGTTTTCCAGCCTATTTTCACGATGAGTGCCCAGCAAAGCCAACTGAAAGTTATGGATAACACAAAGTATGACGAGTTCCTAAAGTCTTTCCGCTCCAACAGTGTAAGTAAATGTATGCCAAGCTCTCTGAAGGCCACCGCGGAGGCTCTCTTGCTGGTTGTCAAGCGGCTGGATGGCTTTGCTTGTGCCTCCTGGCGGTGAGCAGCTCATCAGCTACCACATGCCCCTGGCTTGTCACCAGCAACTTTGATAATATTAAAAAGGAAATGTGAGAGCAAACACAAGTTTAAATAAGTTTAATAAAAGTTCAGCATAGTTTTACTCATTTAAACAAATGCATGTAGTGGTATCGTTCTTTGATTGGCCTACCTGTTCTGGGAACCTTGAATTAAGACATTAATTCAAAATATGGGAAAGCACTAGGTGGATATTTGCTTAAGAGCATGTTGGTTTTGATAGTTGAAACTGAAGTTATCTGAGTGTTAAAAAAAATGATTGGTGAAGGAAATGATACCCAATATATTGCTGAGATCTGATTGGCACTGGCTCCCCAGCAACTATCCCCAAAACAAAGGCCTGCACTTCTGACCAAACTTATGTTATACACTTTGCTATCCGAAGTGAAGATTTCCCAAGCAATTTCTCTTATAATAGAATGCCTTTAAGTATCCTATGAGTTATATGACAAGCTCTCAAGTAAAACGTAGATTAAAAACAAGAATCTGAATATTATACATCTTAAAATGTTAAGCCAAAAGAAATGTGTCCCTGAGCACATAAGACAATGGCAGTATCTGGTGGTAGGATTGTACCTGATGGTCTTTATTTCTCTGTAGTTGGCATTCCAATAATATAATGACATGGTTTTTATCATAAAGACAGTTTCAGAAATGATTTATGGAAACAGATCAAGTAACCAGATCTGTTTAAAATATCCATCAGTAGTCTATGCCAGCAAGACTACTTGACACTCAGCATTTCTTAGGATGAGGCCTGGGTGGATTAAATCTTGTCTCCTGTGAGGAGGGGATGCTTCCTTGGTTCATGGTTTCCTTGGCAATGAGGACACATGCTGTGAATGATAAGGTTCTCCTTTACTGATTGATAAGAATGGTTGAATACCTGTTGGGCATGCCAGGGGAGTTGCCTTAGGAACCCAACACCTTGGGCACCATTTATTCTTAAGGAGACCTCTGTAAAATCAGCTCAAAGAAAGAGCCGCTGTTTCCTTTATGAGCGTGGTGAATACGTTCCATTTACATTTTTGTGTATTTGTGTACATCCAGGGCGCTATGCAATTTCTGGAGAATTATGAGAGGCAAGACATAACAGTAGCAGAACTGGAAGGGAACTCGAATTCTTTGTGGACCATCAGCCCTCCCAGTAAGCAGAAAATGATACAGGAGCTCACGGACCCCAATAGTTGCTTCTCTGTTGTTTTTTCATGGAGTATCCAGAGGTAGTTACTGTGTTTCCATGCATCCTTCCCTTTCCCTAACCTTACCTCAGGCTTGGGGGAGAAAACAGAAGTACCATTTGACCTGATCCTGATGCTCAGCTACTTTCCTTTGATGCTAAATTCACATTTTGTTTATGAACTATGGTTTTCCTAGGAACCAATGATCACACTAAAGTGTCTTAGTTCTTCTTTTAATTGTTGTTGTGGTTGGGGGATGGGGATGGGGGAGGTTGTTTGTTTGTGGGATTTTTTTTTTTAAGGAGGGAACAGCAGTGAATGAATTTTGTTAACAAGACAGAAAAGTAGAGGGAATGGAAAGAATGGTTTAGAAAATAAACAGTGCCCTGTCCTGAGAGCTCCACAAAAGTTTAATCTGAGTACCAGAGGACCGCAGTGTTTAAAGGCTCGGACTCCCAACCCCCATCCCTGCTCCACTTGTCTTGGGAGATCTGTTCTGTGGGTGTGAGATTTGAGTCCCAGAAACAGGAAAGCCAAGCCTGAACACACGCCTCGACTTGGCTTTTGTTTAGATAAACTAAGTATGTCTTTTTACTAAAGGATTTTGCACCCAGACATTTAGTCATTCACCCAGTGCTTTAGTCATGCACATTTGGGGACCTCAGCACAACAGAACAGGGTTACTTAGTTTCCTTTGTCAGTCTTAAGGACCAGAACCCCAGGAGGTCCACCTGCAGGAAGCCACAACTTTGAACTTCCTGGTTTGTAAGAAATCATAATAGCTCAACCTATGATTCTAACAATCAGAAGGCAGAGGCGAGAGAATCCATCCGGTGAGTTGGAGGGCAGCCTGAGCAACGCAGCTAGGCCTGAGCTACTGAGTGAAACATTGCATAAAAAATTAACAAAAAAAGAAGGGACAAGTTCAAAGGAAATCTTCGAATTTAAAATGAACTCAAAAGAAAACTGAAAAATACTGTTTCCAAGAGGTTGTTCAGAAAGCTTTCTGTAATCTTAGTTTCTCCCTAATGTCTCCAATTCATCAACTCAAATTTGTCCCAGTGGTCATAAACTTGGCTTCTACCCTTTGCTCTGAAGAGCCACCAATCCGTAACAAGAAGAAAAATAACTTCTGATTCTTAAATACTGCCTCTACTGGTTACCATAGAGACTGACATCTCTGGTGTCTGAAATTCCTGACACCTGCTGTTTGACCAGCAGACTCTGATCCCTCTATTCTATCTTATGGGGTTGTGGTTTCCCTCTGTCTTACCACTTTGGCTGTTCAGATGGTGGAGATGGAGGTAGGGTGGCTGGGAAGGTTGGGATGGAAAAATCTGGGTCCACTGTAAAGTTGGTGAGATGCAAAGGTCAATCAAGTGTCTATCAATCTCTTCCAGACTGCAGAGCCATCAGTAACATTAAGCTTTTTCTTTTTCCTCATTCCTTCCTTCACAGAAACATGACTTTGGGTGCAAAGGCGGAAATAGCAACGGATAAGCTTTCTTTTCCTCTTGCGAATGCAACACGAACTAGCATAGCTAAAATGATTGCTGGCAATGACACAGAAAGTTCAAACACGCCAGTGTAAGTTGTGGTACAGCTTTCATCGGAATACGAAGCCCATCACAAAACGTCTCTGTAGAGACTCCTAAAGTAATCCAGCTTCTTTGAGAATGCAAGTGAGCTTTCATTGACAGGTTCCATTTTGCTAGAATAAAGATAGTTGATGTCAGTCCCAGTCACAGGACCCTTTCTCCACTCTCCCTGCAGTTCTGCTATGCATATGTTGTTAATGACAGTGTGGGGCTGGCTCCTGGTATACTCCATCCATGACAAAACCCTCCTTCTAGCACAAGGCACACCATTCTTCCACCCTCAGTGACCAATGCTCACTGCAAGGCAGCTCTCTCCATCAGTGCTTGGGCCCCGTTCTCTACCCACTGAGTGCCACTGTGCTGATTGATGTGTTTATAAAAGATAAAGAGATAAAGAGTATGTTCTGTGGGTGTGTGGAGAGGTATGGGGGAAGGGGATGTCTCAGCGGGCCCATGCAGAGGCATCTCTTCCCCCTGAGGAACCAGTCACACCGGTATAGCATAGAACAGGGCATGGGGAGGGGGTGCAGGAGGGTCGTAGAGGCAGAGAGGGGGGGTGGTGGTAGAGGCCGGCCATGACTACATGGAGAGGGAGGGAGTGAAGAAGGAGGGAGAGGGAACAGAGAGAAGCTAGAGGCAAGAGATCAGGAAATCAAGAAAGAGAGGAAGAGGCAAACAGCCCCTTTTATAGTGGGCCAGACCTACCTGGCTGTTGCCAGGTAACTGTGGGGCGGAGCATACCTGGCTGTTGCCAGGTAACTGTGGAGGTGGAGTTTAGACAGAATACTAACACTGATCCCCAAGTGTCTAGAGGTGTAGAAACTCCTCAGGTTCTCTTAGATCTAACTGCCCATCATAACATGAGCCAGTGTTGCTGCATTTCCTGCCCAAAGGTCTAGAAGGGTGGGACAAAGACTTAAACGATCCAAGCTTTCTGCTGTCACGCCTACCACTGGATCTAGGCACCCAGTGACTTTCAAAAGAAGAAAACGGGTAGAGATTGCTTTATAAATTGCCACCAGTATTGATGCCTGCCCTTCACTGCCTCTGTCTCCCAGTTTATTGAGCTCTGACCTTCTATCTCTGAGGTCCTATCTGAGTCTAATCACCAAAAGCCAAGGACAGACCCCTTCCTCCTATGACGCTTGTCGTAGGGTGGCTGAATGTCAAACCGGCTAAATGGGGGTGGGAAGTCAATGGGTAACAGACAAGTGGTCAGGGGGAAACATGAGCTAAATAAGAACCAGCAGAGGGAAGATGACAGATCCAAAACTGACAGACAGTTCCACATGTCTATCGGCAACTTCCCTAGCTTTGGACTCCAGGTTAGCAGCATGGCCGCCTGCTGATGCATTGACCATGAAGGTTACTACAAGACCGTCATCTGGAGACTTTTAGCTTCTTGACTCCACGAGTCCCTGATGTTCAGGAGCTCCGATCATCAGTGCTTCATCCCCCACTATTTCCAAATGAAAACATGCAATGAAGCAACTCCTAGGAGACAATCGAAACTTAGCGTCCGTCCTCACGCTCAGTCTTTCACACAATCATCCACGCAATATTCTTGACCATAGATATTTTTGAAAAACAAAAAAACTTAAAGTCAGAAAAGAATTCACCACTGAAGAGAACCGCTAAAATATCCTAGCCACCCCCCATCCCCCGCCATGTCCTTCTTTCAGTAACAGGTCACACATGTAAGAAAGACCAGCAGCTACTTGCCAGTTACATGTGTTGGAAGTTACATGTATGTCTGGATAGAATGCACGGAACCTCAGCTTTAGTGAACTGTGGTTATGATAAAGTCTCAATAATTAAGATGGGCATACAATATATTATTGTAGGAGGACTTTTTCCTTACTTGTTATTAGGTCAAAACAGCAACAAAAACATCAATCTTAGGTGTGGAGATGACTTGTGTTCGTGTCTTTGTTTTCTCAATGTGCAGGACAATAGAGAAGATCTACCCATACTATGTGAAGGCTCCCAGTGATTCAAACTCAAAGCCTATAAAACAGCTTCTGTCTGGTAAGGATGAGAAACTACTTCAGAGCTGTGCAAACCTTGCTTTCCTTCACCTTCAGAAGTCTGAACCTTGAATATTTATCAAACTGCCTTCTAGTTATATCTCACTGTGTATTATGAGAAACATAGCCAGGAAGAGCCATTGACACGCTTGTAAGCCATGTTTGTCTGTCGTCTCCTTTTCGTTGAGCAAAGTCCCTGACAGATCCATATCCATGTTTTATGACTTTGTTTACTTGATTTTTCTGAGCATCCAGATTGCTTACAGAGAAGTGCCTCACACATTGGTAGATGTGATAAAAACAGCATGAGGCATGCTTGATCGAGCCCCAGGGTTAGTACATACCAATAATGGGCTTTAGTCATAGGACTTTTCTAGAGTAAGAGTGATGGAGGGAAGCTGTTGCATTGGGTGACAGACATATGCCCCACGATACTCCTGCCAATCATAGACTATATGCCTGTATAACACTTATGTATAGCAGCATGTACCACTAAACCTGGCTACTAGCAAACAGGCTGCATCTGGGTTTATGTGACTATGATGTTAGCACAATGACAACTTTACATCAGTCTGTATCCTGTCACTGAATGTGATACTCCTGTCAATCATAGACTATATGCCTGTATAACACTTATGTATAGCAGCATATACCACTAAACCTGGCTACTAGCAAACAGGCTGCATCTGGGTTTATGTGACTATGATGCTGGCACAATGACAACTTTGCATCAGTCTGTATCCTGTCATTGAATGACTGTATTTTACTTAGAAAGACTTGTTTGACTTCATTTCCTGAAGTCACTGGTCCTTTTAATGATGGTGAAGTACAATGCAGGTATCCAGTGTGTGTTCATTCACCGACCTGAATGAGGCACTCTGTACTAGGCACCAGACACCATGGTAGGTACTGGAGACTAGGCTCCATGATGCTCACATTCAGCTGGTGAGCAGTTAAGATCTTACATGGAGATGGCCATAGTGAATCATGAGGGTGAGTGCAAGACCAAGTCCATCTCTGCATGCCATTCTTCATCGACAAGAAATGAGCATGCTTTTGTAAGTAACTCAAAAGTGCATGGGGAAATTTTGTATCTCCCTTTAAAACAGAAATGGTTGTAGCTGTTTAGCATAAGAAAAGAAATAGATCCCTCTCAAGTGACTATCCATTTTAAGCTCCTCCCTGCTACTGTTTCAATAAATGGCCTCCCTACTGGCCATCTGACAGAGCAGGTAAAACCCAGCCCAGTGGATGCTCCTGAGGAAGAGGATTCCCCATCCTTAAAGAGCATCTTATTTTACAAGGCCCTTCCCTATCCATGCAGGTTCAAAGAAAACCATGTCCTCTCTCCTTTTCCAAGGACAGTCTCTCTCCATGCCCCACTCCCAGCCCTCTGTCTTCCAGCCTGCAAATATCATGGAACTCCCTTCTCCCTTTACAGCTCCTTCCGGCCCTTCCACTCAGTGATGTCACCATAGGCATGTGTATCATTAGCTGATGGTTAACTCCAGTGGACATCTGAAGAGACTGATACTTGAGGTGTGGGTAACACATTGGATCACATACTCAGTAGAACTAGATCCAGACCTAAAACTCTCTGGACCCAGGGAAGGATGGTCTTGTTTGTGACTATCTATGGTCTAAAGAACCATAGTTATTACCATTCAAGAAAGTCCTCGGTTAGTCATATTCTTACCTGACAAAGACTGTCTTTACTAAGTTTCTGCCATTCATCTTTCTTTGTCCATTAACCCATCTTCTCATACATCACCCCACTCATCCATCTATGCATTTATTCATCCATCCATTCACCCACCCACATACTTATCTGTTTACCCACTCATCCATCCACCATCTATTTACCCACACACCCAGACAGCAAGTCATACCCTTACTCATACACACATCCATTCAGCTACTTACCCATCCACCATTCATTCAACCACATATCCACACATCCACCCATCCATCTATCTATCCATCCATCCAACCATCCACTTATCCATCCATCCATCCATCCATCCATCCATCCCATCCATCCATCCAACCATCCACACATCCATCCATCCATCCATCCATCCCATCCATCCAACCATCCACACATCCATCCATCCATCCATCCATCCATCCACACATCCATCCATCCAACCATCCACTTACCCATCCATTCATCCATCCATTCACCTACTCACATACACATCCATCATCCATTTGCCTACACGCCCATCCATCTACCCACTTGTATGTTTCTCCATCCAACAGTTACTGTTCTAGAGTCCTAAAATCAAAACTCCTACCATGAAATATTGATGACATATTTCCCTCACTTAGAGTATGCATGTTTGTCCCTGCAGATACAATGAAGAAATCTTAGGAAAATCTACTCTACGGAACTCCAAGCTTCTATTTACCCTGCCTCTTGTTCCTCCTTTGGCTTTTTCTTTATGCTCTAATAAGAACAACCACTGACTAAAACCATGGGTGTTACAGCTTTGAAGAATTTCTTGCTATCAGTCCTTCCTAAAATGAACACCCCCTACCCCCGCCACATATTGGAGCCAGCAAGACTTGGCTCTTGTGCTCTTTCTTCTTTAAGTAACTTCATTAAAGTGACTCTCTCCAAAGGGATATAGATCTCGACAATTTTGGCCCTGTGCTGCCACATGGCCGTAATTGTGTACACAGTCTTTCCCTGTTAAAATAAGGTTACTATTACATGTCATTCTAGAAACCCTCACCATCTAGTATATTTAATTCCTTCCTCCTAGCGAG
The DNA here is from genome assembly GCA_030674055.1 of Rhabdomys pumilio. NCBI lineage: Eukaryota > Metazoa > Chordata > Mammalia > Rodentia > Muridae > Rhabdomys > Rhabdomys pumilio. The sequence goes on from JANHMN010000013.1 coordinate 25,166,714, forward strand.
ATATTTGGGAAGTGCTGGCAGTATAAATGGATCCGTTGCACCAAAGGTTAATGATGTCGATCGGGGTATACACTCTTGTCTTTGGAAAGATTAGCTCAGCCACTTAGACGGTGGACCCTCCATCAGTCTCTGTGGTTTGGTTGTTTTACACGTGTGTGTGCAACAGTGACAGAACTCTCATCTGAACGTTCCTAGTGTCTCCTTCCTCTCCACTTACATTTGTCATGTCCCTGTGTCTTTCACATTCTGGAACTAGGTACTACATGTTAACTGGGTTTTGCCATCTGGGAACTTGTGATTTGCATCAAATCCTGAGACCCTCATGCTGCCTTCATATTTGTCTTTCTCCTCTTCCAGAAAATAATTTCATGAATATCACCATCATTTTGTTCAGAGACAACGTCACAAAGTCCAATAGTGAGTGGTGGGTTCTCAACCTTACTGGAAGTAGGATATTCAACCAGGGGTCCCAAGCCTTGGAGCTGGTGGTCTTCAATGACAAAGTCAGCCCCCCAAGTCTAGGCTTCTTGGCTGGCTATGGGTAAGTCATGTAATGATTGACAGTTCTAATGTCAGAGTGTTGTGAAGTTGGAATAGCTGCCTTTTCCCTCCAGGAGTTGAGTTGTGTTTCTACAGTATTCAGAGTCACAAAGCCATGGCTTTTCATTTCAAAACATAGGGACAAGAGGTCCAAAGACATCAGAACTCCTAGTGAGACTCACACAGCTCTGGGAGACATGTCCTGTGCCTTCATATTTGTGGCATAGTTTCATGCAATTCCATGTAGTGGTACCACTGTTTGGCTTACGTTGCTTTCTGGCCCTGAGCAAATAGATCAAATAGACACTACAGACCACTTCACCTTCTGGTGCTTAAATACTACAGTCTAATCCAATCGAATCCTCAGTCACCCTTGGGATACAAGTACATTTTTCATGTTACATTTTTCAGAATTAACCACATAAATTCCATCCAGCATCTCAGAATTTAAAGTAGACCTCAAGACAGGATTGTCAGAGGGAAAAGAGATACTCTGAAAGGAGCACGTGTAATTGTGTTGGATTTTGTGTGCAAAATCGTGTTGGATTTTGTCAGAGCATAGCCAACATGAGTTTTCAATCATCTTCATTGTTTCCCCACCCCCACCCCCTGCTGTCTCTTTCAGTATCATGGGATTGTACGCATCCGTTGTCCTTGTAATTGGGAAATTTGTTCGTGAATTCTTCAGTGGGATCTCTCACTCCATTATGTTTGAAGAGCTTCCGAATGTGGACAGAATCTTGAAGTTGTGCACAGACATATTTCTCGTCCGGGAGACAGGAGAACTGGAGCTGGAGGAAGACCTCTATGCCAAACTGATATTCCTGTACAGGTCACCGGAAACCATGATCAAGTGGACTAGAGAAAAAACAAACTGATCCCTTAAGACCCGGACTGCAAATAAAGCTAGCATTTGAATTTTTTTTTTTTTTAAGAAAAGCACAATATTCTAAAGAACTAAGCATTTCCAGTTGGGTGGCAACCATTTCTCTTCTGACGGGTGGCTGAAAGAAGTTGATTTTCTTGTCATGCAAGCCACCTCACACAAGAAGGCGCTGAAGTTCTCCATGCTCCCAGTTCTCTGAAATCAGGGCTCATTGCTTTAGAGGTTTTCCTTTTTTCTTTTCTTTTTCATTCAAGTGTGTCTTGCATTCTTATCGGTTATGTGAAAGGTTCAGGTAGGGTCCCTTCCCTTGGAGAAGGTCCACCTGTGTCTAACTCTCTAGGGAACCTCACCTTTCCTGACGTCACGGTCAACATGCAACACACAGCTCTACTCACTGCTGGGGAAACTGCTGAGCAGAGACCCCCGTGAGCCCTCAGCACACTCCAGATGTGAAGCAGCAATAGGAGGCAGCAGCACTGCCTGAGTTTCATGAGGAAAGAGGGGACCCCCCAGACCCAGAAGATGTGGCTGGAAGGACAAGCCTCATTCTAAGCAAAAAGATAACATTAGCCATACTCCTACTTACTGCCTTATCTCAACTGAAGACTGGTAAGAAATCTTTCTATTGAACACCAGTGACTTCTCAGGAAAAAAAAAAAAACACTCAGCAAAGCAACTCTGTGGACTCCTGCTTGCCAGGTCAGGTGGTAACCACCCCCAGGTAGCGGTGACCATTCTGCTTCGGATGGCTCCTGTTGCCTCAGAAACAGAAGGACAGCAGTGGTCAGCTCAGCCTGATGGAAACACCTCGGCTTTGCAACTCCAGTGACTGAGGTCACAGGGCTCTTCTGCCTCTCCCCATCCCCTTCCCCACCTCCCCCTAAGCCCTCACATGCTTCCTCCCACCTCCATGATTTAAGGCAGTGGTTTTTCCAGTATGTGACATTTTCCTTGCTATTTTTCAGGCATATCAAAGAGTTTACATATTCCGATTCACATTTTTACATCTAAGATGGGTTTTTTAAGTTCATAATTATGAAAGAAATATGTATATTGAGCTTGGGGAAATAAAAATAATGATGGCCTTTTTCTTAAATTATTCTCATTGGGAACACAACCTCTTCGTGAAATAGCATTGTAGCATGAAAATTTATGATTGAAATGTACTTTTCATTCAATATTAGAAAAAAAAAATACTGTTTCTGAGAAGAATCATTGAATGGGCTAGACAATGTTAATAACCACTCCTGTGTACTCTGGGTTCAGGACTGACTTAAAATAAAGCACATCTTGCAAAGTCATCCGAAGAGACTCTATGTATGCATTCATTCACTTATTGGTCCTCTTCGTGGAGGAGGTAACGTGATTGCTTTCAATATAACATACTAAGAATCAATAAGAAATAAGAAAGCACTTGTGCATTTCCTTTATTAGATAGGTGCGATGGAGGGACAATATTAGCAGGGGTCAAAGCAATTCACAATGGGGGAAGCAGTGACAGCTGCTACGGAACTTTTTAAATAGAGTTCAACTAATTAATGTCTAGCATCTTCTGGAGAACTCAGTAGTATACAGTTGTTCTCATTGTACCTCGGCCTAACAGCATAAACTGGTACCGTCAATCGCGGCAGCCACAAAATCAAGTCACTGAGTAATAGAACTCTCTGATGACACTAAGCAACTAGAATTTAACAACAATCTTATAAGTAGGTCACCTCGCAGCCCACCTTCAGACATGCCAAGCCCCTTGCCTTCAGCTACTAATGAGAATGTATAAAACCCTCCTGGTCCTCAAAGGTTGCTGCCTGGGGCTCAGCTGCGTATCTGCTGTCTACGGCATCTCCTCTTCCTGCACAAGGGAAGGGTTGTTCTGTCATGGTTCGGGATGTAGATTTGGAAGAAAGGAAGTAGGGAATGTAGGGTGTATGGAATGATTAAGCCTTGGGTGCCTAGGCTGTATGTATTCCCTCAAACTTTCCATACGTCCTCTAGATACCGTCTTTAATCCTGGCATCCAACAGAAAAAGACTATATTCCAGTTCAGACTGAATTCAGTGCTGTCTTGAGCAATTTGGTGATGATACTCTGTCTAAACTAAAAGTTAAAAAAAAAAAAGCTTAAAAATTGCTCGGTGGTAGAATATGTGGGTACATGATGAGAACTTAGGGAGCAGTTTAATAACTGTCCATTTATCAGAGGAACAGTGTTCATCTGTAATAGTCATAGGGTTTTGGCCCAGTTAACAAACAGTATCAGGTACGAGCTCTAGCTTGTCCTCAAATCCAATCAGAAAGTGGTCGGTGACTCCCATTAAGATTTACGCCTCTACTGAAGCAATGGGTCCACCTTGCAAGGCTGTTGCCAAACAGCATTTCTTTTGTGTAGGATAGATAGATGAATATTGTCAACCACATAGATCCAGAGATGCATGGTAGTACTTGATCACAACACCTCCAATAAGAGTCCCCATTTATCAAATGCTCTCCTGGGAGTTATTCTACTGCAAACCCCAAAAGAGATGTGTGGACTACACTTGCCTGGATGCTGAGGCGGATTTTTTTTTTTGATATTTTATTTATTTACATTTCAGATGTTATCCCTGTTCCCTATTCTCCCCCGAAAACTCCTATTCCATCCCCCCTCTTCCTGCTTCTATGAGGGTATGCCCCCACCCACCTACTTCCACCTCCCCACCCTCGAATTCCCCTACACTGAGGCATCCAGTCTTCACTGGACCAAGGGCCTCCTCTCCCACTGATGCTTGACAAGGCCATCCTCCCCCACATACACAGCTGGGGCCATGGTTCTTCCGTGGGTGCTCCCAGGCTGGTGGTTTAGGCCCTGGGAGCTCTGGTTGGTTGATATTGTCATTCTCCTCACAGGGCCACAAACCCCTTCAGCAGGAGCAGATTCTCAACAGTCCTATACCCAGACCTTTTCCAGGACTGCCAGCTCAGACACAGCTGGCTTCCCGTCTGAAACTCCTGCAGCGTCTTTCTGTGGAATTTTGGGAAACTCTCAAATGTTTATATATCTGGGTTTGTATAGGGAGTTCTCCCCAGCCCTAGGGAATTAGATTAGTTATCTGCCTCGGGTTCCTTCCTAATGCCATGGGAAGATATCCTCTTAATTATGCTGTAATAGGAACACACTTCCCATGCTGTATCATGAATGGTATATTCCATGGAATCCAGACTGGATTCCAAAGCCAAGACTATAACTGCCCTACATGCCTGCATGTGCTGGGAGCTCGGGCAGAGAACATGCAGAATCCCATTGGTCATTGCCCAGGTTTGCAGACACATGCTGTGTGGGAAAACTCTGCTAATTAAGGTGGATGTTCACCATGACCAGATGGTTATGGGTTTGGCAGAATATGGGAGACTCTTCATTAGCAGGCTTTTCCTTCTCTGCCCTTGTCTGGGGAAATCTAAGCCCCCATGTATGCCTCTGCTTGAGGAATGTCATGTAACCTCAATTAGATTACAGGACCAATTTCCCTTCTCTTGACAACACCTGTTCAGCCAGCACCTGCAATGCTTTCCATGCTAATGAGGCAATCCAGGTACCCTCGGCCCCCAGCCAGTGACCTCTGTCCATCCTACATGCTCCTACCCTCAGCCCCCCAAAACTTTATAAGTCTTAAATCATTCTAAGTAAAGTTGATCTGCCTAATGATTGCTGGTCCAACCTCCACCATCAGCACCACCGCCACCACTACCACTACCAGTCTCTGCTCCCACTGCCCTTGTAAAATGTACTGGTAGACAATCCACTAGACTCATTCACAGTACTAGATTTTCTTTCCCGGTGTTCCAATAGGGACAAAATGGCCCGCAAAGGTGTCAGGGATAAATTCTTGTCCTGGAGGTATGAGTACAGGACACAGTTGCCTCTGGCCTTTACTGAGGGCTCCAATCCTCCAGAGCTGTACTTTCTGTGTTCTGTGTCGGCCACTGCCTGACCCCATCTCTACAGTACGGATTCCTACTTGCAGGTATTTGAAACTCCAGATAGGTGGCCTACATACCAGGATTTTGTAGTTTCATTTGGGTTGTTAGGTCATACCTGCTTTTCACTCCTACTTCATACCTGGAAAACCAAGTACAAACAAGGACAAGGTCCACACATTGGCACCAGTGCAGCTGTGGGGCTTCAAGCTTCGGTGGCCTCATGCTTCATATACAGCTGTGCTCTAGACTATGGCCAGGGCCAAGGTTCACGGGGCAGCCTGACTATCCCTGCCGGGGCCTCTAGGCCTCCTGGGCTCCTATGTTCACATACAGCAGGTTGTTTTTGAACCCCTGTGAGGCTGGAAAGCCACAGATCCTGGGGCCAGCATAGGTCTTGCCTCTGTAGTATCTGAAGCCCATACAAGTTGAAAAGTATCCCTCTTTATGAAAAATAGAAGAAAAGAAGGCTTCCCTTAAAACCTGGTTAGGAGCTTCATTAAGAGAGAATAGGAGACATGGGGAAAGAGAAAGCCTCAGAAGAAAGAGAGAGAGGGAGAGGGAGAGGGAGGGGGAGGGGGAGGGGGAGGGGGAGGGGGAGGGAGAGGGGAGGAACTTCCTTTTATGGACTTCAGAGAAATGCCCAAGGAATATACTTGATTATTATAACCTATTCGGGAGTGATAGGTCTTATATCACATGACTTAGTTAAAGATAGCATACATGCCAAGGGTATGGAAGAGCCAGGTATGGTTAGGGTCATAAATTAGGAGCTGCAGAAACCATAGAACAGTTTTTTTTCTTAACTCTCTGACCCAGGGGGGAGCTTCAGAGAGGAGTGACCTGATCTCTTCAGACTGTGGGATCTGAAACTTAAAAGAGTGACCATTGTCTTAAAGGGGCAGGCCTGTGTTCTAACACCACACTGTTACATTAACACTAAAAACATTCAGGGTATCAATTCCCCTGGATTTCTCTAGTTACCTAAAATGACTGTCAGGGAGGAATAAACAGGATGAGTGAAATTACTCTGATGCAGTAACCCATGAGGGTTAGGCAAGATCACAAATGCTTCAAGACTCTCATAGATTGCTCGGTCCTTACTGTATTGGCTCTCCTTCCTATGCTCCAGATAGCTGAACACTGGCCCTTCATGATCAGAAGAGTGATGCATTTCCGGTGTGTCTTAGTTTCTTTCCTACTGCTGTGATAAGACACCATGACCACAGAAACACACACACACACACACACACAGCATTTGAGCTTATGGTTTTAGAGGGTTAGAGTCTATGAGTGTGGAGCCAAGCATGGCAGGAAAAACAGCTGAGAGTTCATATCCTAATCCACAAACAGGAAGCAGAACTCAAGATGGACTGACTACCTCAAGAGATATGCTCCTTCCGGCAATGTCGTACCTCCTAATCCTCCCCAAACAGCCACAAACTGAAGACCAAGTATTCAAATATATGAGTCTATGAGGGGACATTCCCATTCAAACAATCACACGTGTGTCACTTCTTAGGCAGCTTACTGATGGTACAAGATATACTCGGGTTCCCATTTCTTGGGCTCAATGACCCACAGTGCTCAATTGTGCCGCCTTGAGAGAGAACTCCCAGATGACCTGTGGCAGGCACATGGCATAGATGAAAAAGAATCGGTCATGTTAAACCAGAGTTGGGAGTTTCCCCTCCTGATGAACTTTTGTTTTTTTATAAAGCCCGCCTTCATAAAATGTGACTCTCACATTGTCTGTGGGGACAGCTGCTCTATTAAGTGGATCAGTACACCGTCTACTGGATTCAGTTTACCAATGACTACTAAATTGTGTCTTAAAATCTACAAAGGACGAAAAGATACAGAAACCAACTAGGCAATAAAAATATTTTAAATTATGTACTGAGAGATTACCTTCTGCTCTGTACAGAACCTTGTTCTACAAAGCATGGTTTATAGGAAACAAACAAACAAACAAACAAAAAAACCTAAGGGAAAAGATATTAATATGCCATGGTTCGATGCACTTTGAAACTAAAGTCTGTTAAAACTGGGGTCCGAGCCTAAAAGACAGGGTTCACACATAAAAGGCCAAATCCCACAGCCTGGAGATCAAGCCATGTCTTCCACATAGCTCTCTTGGCAGCTGTCTATGCTGTGGGCTAACAGCAGCCCTTACTTCTTCATGTTGCCATGTATGCTTTGTAGAACTAAATCACGTATGTGACATGAAACTTCCTGCCATCCCTAAAAGGTTATACATACATCAAGTCTTCCCTTTTGTTCTGGGGATTGATACAGAGCATCCTGGAGGATTGGCTCTCAGGGTTGCTCTCTGAAGAGGCTCCTCTGGCTTTCCCACCCGTCCCTGTCATCCATCTCTGGTGGGTCTTTCTCGCCTTATCTTTTATTTTCTCTTAATTACTGAAGCTCCCCTCCAGGTTTTAAATGGAAGCCTCCCCTTCCCGTTAAGGCCCCATCATATTTGGCTTGCTGTGTATTGGATTATCTCTGTCTGGTATTCTCCCTCTCGCTTCAAGGCTGAGCATGGCCTTGAGGCCTCTGCATTCTAATAAACCTCATTCCCAAGGAGAATTGTATCAGCTTCCTTTCTGAACCCACTCTTGTTTTACTTGTTTTATATTAATAGAGCTGAAGCCAAAAAGTGGAGGCTCAGTACTCCCTGTTGATGTGGCACAAGAGTGCAAGCGATCAAAGGTCCCGTGTTCCCATGAGGATGTACAGTTAGCCTGCAGCATGGGGTGTCGCACTCTCATCTCTAACTCCGTGGCCTGCCTGAGAGCATGCTACCTCGGCATGCCTATTCTCTGTGGCTGGTTAAATGTAATGTACAAAGATCTGCATTCCATGTTGATGGAGCAGGTCAAGTTTAGTGCTAATCTTGCATTCTGGTTTTAGGAATGGACTTTATCATTTTGACAATCTATGCTTGACAGTCTTACTCAGTTTACTACACAGAAGTTGGATGTGCTAACTTCACAGGCTAGTTAGCTGCTTACTGATTTTGAAACTTGAGTTTTAAGACAACCTAGACCCTAAGTAAGGTAACCCAGACACAAAAGAACATACTTGGTATGACTCACTAATAAGTGGATATTAGCCCAAAAGTGCAGAATACCCACGATACAACCCACAGACCATATGAAGCTTAAGAAGAAGACCAAGTGTGGATGCTTCAATCCTACATAGAAGGGGCAACAAAATAATCACGGAAGGTGGAGGGAGGAAGGAACTTGGGAGGGAGAGAGGAGGGTGAGAGAAAAAAAGGGGGCAGGATCAGGTGTGGGAAGGGCCAAAAGTACAGTGTGTCAGGAAATTGAATAGAAATATGTAGCAGTGGGGGATGGGGAATTGGGGGTAGCCACTAGAAAGTCCAGATGCCAGGGAAACGAGAGGTTCCCAGGACCCAATGGGATGACATTAGCCAAAATACCAAATAAAGGAGAGATAAAACCTGTAGAGACCACCTCCAGTAGACAGGCATGTCCCCTGCCCTAGTTGAGGGATGGGGCTACCCACCAATCTCAAACTTTTTAACCCAGAATTGTTCCTGTCTAAAGGAAATGCAGGGACAAAAAAATGGAGCAGAGACTGAAGGAAAGACCATCCAGAGACAACCCTGCCATGGGATCCATCCCATCTGCAGACCTGACACTATTGCTGATGCCAAAAAATGCTTGCTGACAGGAGCCTGGTATGGCTGTCCCCTGAGAGGCTCTGCCAGCACCTGACTAATACGGATGCAGATACAACCAACCATTGGACAGCCTGGGGACCCCAATGGAAGAGCTAGGGGAAGGACTGAAGGAGCTTAAGGGGATTGCAACCCCATAGGAAGAACGGTATCAACTAACCAGACCATCTAGAGCTCCCAGGAACTAAACCACCAACCAAAGTATACATGGAGGGACCCAGGGCTCCAGCTACATATGTAGCAGAGAATTGCCTTATCTGGCATCAATGGGAGGGGAGGACCTTGGTCCTGTGGAGGCTTGAGGCTCCAGCATAGGGGGATGCTAGATCAGTGAGGTGGGAGTAGGTGGTGGGTGGGGGAGCACCCTCACAGAAGCAGGGGGATGGGGGATGGAATAGAGGATTTGCAGAGGGGAAACCAGGAAAGGGGACGTTTGAAATGTAAATAAATAACCAAAAAAAGATAAAAAAAAGATAAGCAAAAAAGTCCTTTCAATAAAAAAAGGTGTACTGGCAGTTTCACACACACACACACACACACACACACACACACACGCACGCACGCACGCACGCACGCACGCGCACACACACGCACGCACACACACACACTGAGTCAAGGAGGGATTGCTTCCTGATTTAAGAAAAAAAAAAATTTTCCCTCATTTTTTCTTTAGAGACATTAGAATGCCCTTAAATCATTAAAGTCAGCTGGGGCCTTTTACTGGTACTAGCCACATAAGAACAATGGCCACCCATTATCTTGCAGCTACTTAATGGGACTACAAATGCTTTAGTGAGCAAAAAGCAGCTTGGACACATCACTGAATCCTGAGAAACATAAAAATCACAGTCCAAGAATCTCTCTGGATTATTTCATTTTTTACTACAACTTAATCTAAATTTAAATATCAAAATACATTATCAATATCCACAAGGAGTCAGGGACAATACTGTATAGCAAATACCTAATCAACCATAGGTGAAACCTGACTAGTAGCTTATTCTAATTACATCTAACTGCAAAACAATACCTTTTACATTTACCTCATCTGACCCTGTGAGCAACTCTTTTTGGATGAAATGTTCATTAGTCTTTAGAGCAGTATGCTAGGACATGACTGACTGGGGTTTTAAAAGGCTGAACTAACATACAATAACTCCTCAGGGTACTTGGCTCCTACAGAGCAAAACCCACAAATGAAGACAGAGAAACTACTGTCTGCTCTTACAAAAGATAACTACAGTAATATAAAGAATGGAGAGAATGTATAGTCGAAGAGGGTGAACAAGCAAATAAAACTGACAACATTCACATAGTCTTAGGTTTTATTTTCATAATTATCTTCCTTCAGAAGCAATTATCTTATTTCCATTAACGACATTAATATTTTATTCAGCAAAAAGCTGAAAAAATATGATAATGCAGATTCCATACACAAATACAATACTCTGCATATTTACAAATTCAATATATTAAATGTGATCTGTTGTCTGGCTTTACTCACTAGGAACAGCACGAAATGCAAGGTGATTCTGGGCATACTCATGCAGACGCTCATTTTCACAGGGAGGTGCTAGGGTTCTGCTTGCTGTAAAGACGACATTTTCCATTTCTAAGCTCACCAGAACAAAGACTTAATGCAAGTAGAAAAATAAAATGTGTACATGAGGAACAAATGCTCCTTCTGAGACACCACACAGAATAACCCTGACAGAAAAAAATGAGCTCTAAACCCTGCACGCTGGCTCCTACTGGAGGTGGCAGGAGGTACACACAGTCTAAATACCTCTGCTCTTGAAATCCGAGCTCACGGCTGCTCCCCAATGCACTGATAATTGCTTTTGTGTTTATGGTGTACACAAGTAAAACTGACCCTCTACAATTTTATTGAATAACCTGGGCCATCAAACAGTCTAAGGTAACTTTTGAGTACTGCCACATATATTTTAAAAGTCTGCTAATTAACTCAAAACAAGCACCACTATTTCTGGTCGGATCTAAAGGTAAATACAATATTGATCTTGGAAACACCAATTTCCTTCTTAAATAAAACTTCAGAAGACAGCTTTATTCATAACCTCAATGCAATTAAAGAGGATGAGCTGGTGACCCGAAGAACCATGCAGGTGACTTGGGAAGCATAAATCTGTGTTAGTGTTTGGTATCAGACCTGCAGTCTGTGCAGGGATTGTTCAGTGACATCCAGCCACTCAAGCACACCTGGCAGATGCTAGTCTGTAGAGCACTTCACGACACCGGGACCAGCACCAGAACAACACTCTTCCTAGGCTTCGGAAATCTAGCAAGACCAAGCATACTTTCCTCCTGGTGGAGCGTGGCGACGGCCCTATTCCGGTCAGCACCACTTCCTAGCACACACTGCTGCTGCCTGTAACCTCGTCAGTTCACAAATCATGAATGGGTCTTAGCCATATAGGGCAAAAAGAGAAATGCCTCAAAACTAACTTTTAGGAAACAGCCACGGGCGGTCTACGAGGTAGGAAAGACTGGTAACCCTGTCCCAAAGGTACGTCCTTCAAAACCACTTTTCCCTCTCGGCTAGTATTTTTGTAGTATCTAGCACAACCCACGTTAAAGTACTAACTCCAGACCAAATTTATTTTGGAGGTAAGAAATGCATGCATACTAGGTTGGCAGGAACACTGCATGTTATTCTAGATGAATATAAATGGTTTTACCTAGCCCCATTTTGGTCAAAAGCCAAGCAGGCTTGAACAGTCATAGTTTTTGCTGTTAAGAAACAAGAAATAGCACTCCTTCAGAGAGGGCTGAGGACATTTACAACAGCGCTGTAAGGGCTATTAAGCTAAATAAATAAAGCTTTTGTCCCAAGCATGAATCTGAAAAGACTCAATAATCTGAATGCATCTAATATAATGACAACTTGAGACGAGGCCTCCCTCCACTGAAGTGTGCTGCTCACGTACGTTTTACATCCCTGGAAGGAGTCCCCGGGTTCCCCTCCTGTGTTCTTGTTCTGCTTCTTCACGGTCTATGACTCGTCCACGATGGCAGCAAGGCTGGGGACAATGCAAGTGAGCAGACAGGATGAAGAGCGGACGGTGCCATTTCTAGGTCACTGAGCAGCACATTCGATCTGGGCCTGATACTCCACACGCATGTAAACAGCCTGGGAGGGTGACAGCCATGTCACCCTCTGTGACCATTAATGGTCACATCAGCAGTCTACAGTGTAACCATGCGCCATCTCCACAGTCAGACATCTAGTCAGACTAGATGATGACTCTGGAGGAGCGCCTGCTGAGGACCTGCTGTTTGCCTCTCTTTTTGGCATTGTTGACACTCTTAGCCAGGACATGCATGGGCACCAAGTGACAACATGGAAAGATGGTGGAAAGAAACAGACCAGTTTGAAATGATTATTTTTACCAAAATCCCAGAACGTTTAGAAGTGACATTAAATAAAATGCAAAGAAACCTACCTAACAATAAATTATAGGAACCCAAGAGAAAAGACTGAGAACACCTATTTCCTGCTTTGCTTATAATTTTTCTGGAATTTGACTATACATTTAAAATCAATTATTAAAATATGACAGTGTTTTCTGCTTACAATGGAAAGATAAGAACGCTTCACAGGTAGTAGATACAATGGCTGGCTTGGAGAAATGGTAAACTATAACTTCATATATATTAACATTCAACATCAGAATTTCAGTGAAGCAGAGATGCCCACAAAATGAGTCCTAATCCCACGATGGCTTGTCAGCATTCCCGTCTGCTCATCTCGGTAGGCGGGTACTAGCACAGGCCTCCCGAGTACTCGTCTTCCTCCTCTTCAGCAGCTGCGCTGGCAGCACCATCAGGCTTGCCCTGGGGTGTTGCTGGGGATTTCTTCTTGATTCCTCCTCCTGGGACCACCAAACTTAGGCCCAGCTTAGCATACTGTCAACAAGAAAACATGTTATGAAGGCTGGAGAAGCAGAATCCTGATACACAGCATGTTAGCATCAGTTAGCTATAAATACAGTGGGGGCTAGGGGAGGGCTGGAAAGATGGCTCAGTGGTTAGAAGGACTTGCTTCCCTTGCAGGGGCTCTGAGCTCAGGACCCAAAACAACAGAGTGACTCACAACCTCCTGCAACTCCAGCCCCAGGAGACCCCACTCTCCTCTGCCTTCCACGTGGTGCACATGCATTCAGGCAAACAGTCATAACACACAAAATAAGAATAAAGCTTTCAGAGAAAGAGAAGTACGTGCAGCGCACATGAGGCCAGCAAGATGGCTCAGTAGGTAAGTGTTTGCCTCACTAGCTTGTCAACCTCAATTCAATCCCAGACCCATGGAAGGATGGAAGGAAAAGCAGCTCCACAAAGCTGTCCTATCTCCACATGTACTGTGACACTTCAAGCATGCACAGTTATACATAAAAGTTTTAAATGACCAAAACCTAATCATCCATCCTCATGAGAGAAATGCCCTGGCATCAGACCATGATGTGACCTGTTGACAGCTATGGATGTATCAATTATGTACCCAGCTTGGGAACTGGAGATACTATGGACATATTCAACTAGTCATCTTCTAGGGGTCCTGAAGAAAAACATGCACTCAGTAAGTGAGAGTGTAAACTAGGGACAAACTTTGGAGCCAAGAGAATGTAATTAGTAAAGGCTGTGGTTTCCAAGCATGAGGAATCCCCAGTTGACAAGATGGGCATGGAGCTGTGGAAACGGCTAAGCTGGTCAAGTCTCTGCTATATAACCAAGGAGACCTGACCTCAATCCCAGCACCACTTAAAATGCAAACATAGTGACAAAAGCCTGTACTCGCGGCATGTGGGAGCAGCGACTAGAGGATCCCAAGGCAGGTCAGCCAGCCAGCTGGCCACATCAGTGAGCTCCAAGCAGTGGACAGCACTGAGGAAGACAGCGTATATACTAGGATACACTCACATATACACACCCACACACCCACACACCCCCCCAACACACACACACACTTTTCAAAGGCAGATAAAAAGCCTGTAAAAATGCTGCACATTTGTACTCTCTCTCGGTACTCATGGGGCTGAAGCAGGAAGACTGTAAGTTCAAGGCCAGGAAGTCCTATACAGCAGAAAGACCTTCTCTCAAAAAGAAAGAATGTGTAAGAATTTATCTAGAATAAACAATATGTATTTTTCTCTACCTCAATAAGAAAATTTAAGGTCTTAAATTAATTTGGCAGTGTGACAGAACTCTAAAATCATGTGATCAAACACACAGAAGGAAAAGGAGGAGAAACATGTGGCTCACTCGACTGAGGCCTTTCTCACAGGAAGACCAGAGGATGCTTCACAAAATTAACCCTTCCACTTGACAGATAGCCTGAAGATAACTAACAACCCATCTCACACAACTCTCAGACACAGCTGCCTACCGACCTACGGAACTACTAAAGCTACACTTGATGGGCCTCTTAAAAGGCCTCTTAAAGGTAGGGTTCCCAACAGCAGCTAGCGAAAGGCAAACCCAGAGGGCAGGCAGCAGAGCAGGGTGGTGAGCAATGAGGCTGTATTTACATTTGCACATCGCCCAGGAACATGTGGGAGAGATCACATTATCTGAATGTGGGATGGAATTGCTTGGCTGTTTTATGAACATGGTTTGGTGTGGAAAATACAGAAGGAGAGGCAGAAACCTTACAAATCCATGGGGGAAATCACTTCAAGTGGAAGAATGCTAACCCCAAAGGCCCACTTACATCATTGTCCATGTACTTGAAAAGGGGCGAGTTGCAGACCTCCGAGACTTGGTCTTGGTCTTGCTGGTCATATCCCTCCAGGAGCTGCTCCAGCGCTGCACAGTCTTCACTGCCGTTAAACCCGGGTATGCTACGGCAAATACAAACCACCTCAGCTCTTCCTGAAGACTCCTTCACTAGGGTTAGCTGTCCCCAGCAAAGATCTACAGGCATCATGATTGGTACAGGGGTTGCTACTGACAACCAGTGGGCGAAGACCAAGGATGTCACTAGGAACCCTATAGTGTGGAAGGCACTCGCAGTTACAAATTACCAGTCTTCATTCATGACCCCACAGAAATGCCTCACTCTGATTTGCAAGGCATCACACAGCAATTCTCCTTTTGTTAAACAGCAAAGATGACAAAGTAACCAGTCATTCAGAGGCCCTGCAGAGGACATCTTGTAACACTGAGGGGAAGCCCGAGTAGAAGCTGCAGTCGGAGTTCTGTTCTAAGTGTTTGCTTAGCATACACGACAGTGTGGGATCTTTCCCCAGCATTCCAAGAAAACAAACATGAGACCCAACAACAAAACAACACAGAACCCAGCAATGGTAGTGTTACCTCTTGGAAGATCTGGAAAAGTTTCATGGCTAAAAACAAAATCTGTCCAAGTAGTAATGCTAAATCAAGAGACAGGAATGTCAACACTGGCAGCGAAAACAAGCGACCCTTACCTGTAGCTCTCCCTGACACACCTCTCTGCAGCCACATAGTCATTTCTGTGTAGATGAACTAAGACCTGAGCAATTGTTTTCTGAAACGAGAGGGAAGGCTATAATTATAATGTAAACCAGTACCTATTTTCATAGTCACCTTCTTGGAGTACTGAAAACAATGGCATTTAACTTCAGATCACTGGCTCACACATGAGAAACACACATAGTTCTATAGTAACTTCCAAAGGATACCTGGGAGGAAACACCCTAGAATACTGTGTCAGATACAATTGGTGCACAGAAGACGTGGGGATTTGGGGAGACTGAAGGCAGAGCAGGCCCAAGCCTGTCTGCTCTAACCAGAACCACCTGACACTGGCATTACAGGCCTGAGGACAGACAACCTTTTAAACCTCAAAGCCTGAGAACGCAGCCAGAGTAATTTTTTTCAAATATCTACAATTAACGTTGGAGGGAATAAAAGCAGAGAAGAGCTGTGACTCTCCAATCCAGCTTGGACTGTTTAGATACTAGGAAAGGACAGCAGAGGAAACTCTGGACAGCAGAGACAACGGATGGCACTGCTTAGGTCAAGGACAGCAAAGACAACAACCTAGTGGCAACAGCTCTTCAGAAGGTGGTTTATTGTGTTGGTGATTTTTTTTTTCATTGTGTGTTTTACTTTTCTCAGTGATACCTTGATTCTCAAGACAGGTCATAAACGCAAAGTCCACGCCAGTCTCACACCCACAGTCCTCCTAGCAGGACTAGGATGACAGACACATACTGCCATGCCCACCTATTCAATGCACTCAAATCACCTGTATATTTTTTCGCCAATCCATCATTAGTAACTAAGTCTTAGCTATGAAAGAAATTACTGACTGTCTACTTGAGGAGATTCAGAGTCACAGAGGAGGCAAGCTTTTCAGCAGTGTGCAGAGCCTGCCCGTATTTGAAAGACTATCCTGGTAAGATTACTTGAGATGAGGAGGTCTGCCCACTGTGGGAGGCAGCATTCCAAGGACTTGGGTCCTGGACTGACAAGAAAAGAAAAAGAAAGAAGCACACACAATCAGAGTTCTGCAACCCGATGGATGCAACATGATCCGCTGTCTCAAGTATACACACAGTCTCAAAGTGTGACCCAAAATCAATTGCCCCGAAGCTGCTTGTCCCGGCACTTAGCTGTAGCCACAACTATTAACAGCTGTCTTCACTACAATGTTAGCTTCTCCTAGTCATTTGTTTCACATATTATGTCTCAAAATTTTCAAACAACTCACTTGTACGGCTTCTAAAAAAGTATTTCTCTCCATTAAAAATTGTTCTTTTCCATTCATTTCAACAGTGTTCACTTTTATGCTAGTTGACAGTTACAGTAACTGTTTAGAGGTCTTCTAACTTGAAATGATGATTCTAGCACTGAGGTCACTAAGGTGCTGTAAGTTGCCTTTGTTCCTGGTTGTTCTGATGGGTAATTCTGGACTAGTTCCTAGATATCTGTGATTGTTACACTGTATATACTGCTGTAATTTTCAGGAAAAGTGTGATGTTTTAACTGCACTCGACTGTCCTGGATTCAAACCAAAGACTATAGCTTATTTCTGGTGGGTGGTGCTTCTGACCTCAGTTCGAATCCTCTGTTGTGATCTTTGTGTCTGTCTCAGAATTTCATGGACAGGATCAGAGACTTAGTGGTTTCAGTCTTACTTCAGTTCTCACTCATACTCTGTGTCTGTCCCAGGTACACACAGCCAAGATTTGTATGGGCCACACACATAGGGGATTCCCTTCTCCCACGTGCCCTGCCCTGGGACTTGCCTGTTCTCTTGGTTCCCCTCGCCAGTTCTTCCAGCCAGAGACTAGGGCTGCAGCTCCATGACCAGAGCTCAACCTAAGCCAAGTGTGTCGGGGCGGGGGGCGGGGGGCAGGGAGAGGGAGAGGAGGCTCTCTCCCCTGTTCCTCCAGTCTCTTCTTCTTACTGCCATGACTAGGGGAGTCTCTTAGGGCAATGGACAAGAGGAAACAGAAACTCCCAGGAATGCAGTCTTTTGAGCTGAGGGCTTCGCCAGGCACTCAGCGCCCCCTACAGGTCACCCATGTTAATTTCCTGCCCACAGTTTGAGGTATTTCTGGTTTTGTTGAGTAATGCTAATGTAAGAAAGGTAGGCTAGGTCTGTCATGGTCAGAAACAAAGCCATAAATTACTATGTTATAAAAGCAGATGACTATCCACAGAATCTTAGCTTAAATATTTATACTAATGTGTAAAATTATCTCAAGTAAAACCAAACTAGGCATTTTCAAAGAATACCTTATAACAAGTTGGGTAGTTCTCAATTTCCTTATAAATATTTTTTTCTTTCTGAATAGACAGTGCAGCTTCATCGAACCTAAAGACAAAAGAAAGAAATGTCAACAGGGCAGGTGTGAAGCCCTCAGCAGAAGCCTTCGCTGCTCTGCCCTATGTCACAAGACTTGAGAGAACAGGATTCTGCCAGCTGTTCCACATCAGTGCTGCCCTTAGCTCATCTATCAGGCTTCTCTGAAATGCCTGACTCTCCCCAAGGCATCACATCAAAGTAAAGGAAGTGAAACGCAAAAGGAGTTTCTAAGTTTCATAAAAAACAAACAAACAAACAGTACAAAAAACATTCATTAAGGTGTTCCTAACTACCTCAACAAACGGCTCTGTAGAATTTGCTAGAGAATCCTAGATTGCATCGCCCCAGGCATCCTTCCTTCCAGTTGAAGGAACCTCCAGGTGCCCAACCACTCTTACTCTGTCATGTATCCTCACCCTCTTGGCTCCACTGCTGCATCCTAGGATGCTAAACCAGCCCTTTTGTAGCTTTGACCTCAACATTCACCTTTTCTACCCTCTTACATTCATTCATTCCTGGTCCATTTAATGGCAGGGTGAGTGAAAAAAACAGGAATGATCACGCACTTTCTGAAACACTCCATCCCCCATCTCTTTTCTTTCCATCATTTTTCTTCTTCATCCAAGAAACAGACCTCACCATTAAGAACAGATGTCACCTAAGGATGACATCTGTTCTTCCATTTCCAAGGAAATGGACCAAAGAATGAAGCAGGTGTAGCCATTTTAATTATCTGACAAAATATACTTCCAACCAAAACTAATAAAAAAGAGATAGGGAAGGATAGTACATACTAGTCAGAGGAGAAATCCAAGAGGTTATTACAATTCTAAACACTTAATACACCAACCATATATGGGTGCCCAAATTCATACAAGAAATACTACTATAGCTAAAAATCACATATAGACCTTTACCCAATGATAGTGGATGATGTCAATACCCAGCTCTCGCCCACAGACAGGTCATCCACATGAAGCCTAAGCAGAAGCACTGTACCTACATAATGGCATGCATCAAACGGGCCTAGCAGAAGTCTACAGAACATCCTATCTAAACTGAAAGAATTTACTTTCTTCTCAGCAGCTCATAGAATGTTCTCTAAAAACTGACCACACTTTAGGACACACAGAAAATCTCAACAAGTAGAAGAAAACAATATCCTACAAATCTGACCACCATGGATTAAAGTTGTATGTCAACAACAACAGGAACAGTGGAAAGCATGTAATCTCATGGAAACCGAACAACTCTCTAGTGAATAAAAACTGGGTCGAGACAGAAATCAAGAGAACAATGATGACTGTAAATGAAACACATCCTACCCAAACCTATGGGCACAATTCTAAGGGATAAGTTCATAGTACTAAATATTAATACCTACATCGAAAACTAGAGGTCACATATCAGTAACTTAATGATCACCTGTTAGCTCTAGAAAACAAGAAATAATACCTAAAAAGAATAGACAGGAAGAAATAAAATTCAGGGCTGAAATCAATGAAACAAAAACTGTAACAAAAATAGCAATAAAAACAATCAATGAAGTGAAGAGTTGGTTCCTTGAGGAAAATCAACAAGACTGATAAAGCACTAGCCAGATTAATGGAGACAGAGACAGAGATCCAAATGAACAAAGTCAGACAAGAGGAGGACAGCATCACAACAGTGCTATTCAGGAAATTCAGAGAATCATGAGGACATACTCAAACATGTCTATCACACCAAACTAGGAAGGCTAAAAGAAATGGATGAATGCATGAGCCGTATGACCTATCAAAGTTAAATCGAGATGATAGAAGCAGCTGAAATACACGAACCCCGAGTGAAATGAAAGCAGTAATTAAGAAATTTCCCAACCAAAAATATTCCAGTGCCAGTTGGACTCAGCAAAAATTCTATCAGATCTTCAAAGAATTAACGCCAATATGCAACATGAGGAATAATGCAAAATTATTCCACAAAATAGAAATAAAAGGAACATTTCTTAATTCTTTTTATGAAGCCACTGTTATCCATATACCCAAACTACACAAAGAACATTACTGGAAAGATGCTGGAAAAGACAGCATCTCCAACAGATGGTCTTGGTCACACTGGATGGCTGCATGTAGAAGACTCCAAGGAAACTGTCTTTCAGACACAATACAACAAGCTCACAGAGACTGTGGCAGCATACATTAGACTGACACAGGTTCAAGCCAGACAGGGTCCCAGCACTGAGAGGGGTCAGTGAATATTTGCCAAGAAGCTGTCTGCAACAGACCCCCACTGGCAAAGGGAAAATCAGTTTTCCCATGGGGCATCACTGGGTCTATCAACTATACTTCAGGGCAGGTCCCGGGCTCAGGAGTAGTTTTGTTTTGTTTTTTTTGTCTTGTTGTTTTTTTGGCCTTGTTTTTATATTAGTTTGGTTTTGTATAAAGGGAATAAGAGAAAAACTATAAAGATGGGCAGAGTTAGAGGTTCTGGGAGTAGTTGTAAGAGAAGAAAATGATCAAAACATAGTGTATAAACACTTAAATACAAATATATACATTTATATACATATACACATATATGTAAGAATCCCAGTTAATGATATAACAAGTATCAAAAGCTGCTGTTTACAGGTATTTCGGATGCTTTTATCACTTATTCTAAGAGAAAACCATAACGGCATGCAATGACAGGTCAAGATGACTCACTGTTCTTTCTGATGGAAAAGCAGGTTTTAATTTCATGGGCCTACTCCTTAGAGGATGATCATTTTTCCCACTGTTGTCCAAGTGTAGACAAATAAGCTATATCCAAGCTTATTTACAAGTTCCAAATGTAGACTCAAACACACATGGATCTACAGGCCTCCAGTTCCCAAGTCATACCTCCGTCCTCGTACCAGCAGTCTGGAGGCCTTTCCTAGGAGTTCAACTGCCTGTCGGAGGCGCTCCTCATTCTGGAGGAACCGAAGAAAAGGGAGTAAAGGGAGTGTCAGGACAGTTAATGTGCAGCTCTTACATTCCATACCACAAAGCAATGGCCATGGACGGTAGCAGCACAGCTTCTGGCCCATTCGTTAGCCTCTAGAGCAGCGGTTCTCAACCTTCCTAATGCTGCAACCCTTTAATACAGTCTCACTCTCATGTTGAGGTGACCCCCAACCACAAGATTATTTTCATTGGTATTTCTTAATTATAATTTTGTTACTGTTATGAATGAAGTGTAACATAAATATATGTATTTTTCAATGGACTCAGGTGACTCCTGTGAAAAGGAATAGAATTGGGCTGTGGATACAGAAAACTTTAAAAGCATCCACTGCACTCTTCTGTTCCCATATATTCTGGGTAAAAATATTCTGAGTAATTAAAGAAGCAAGGGAAACTCTAACTTACTTCAAACACACTCGCAGTCTGCTGATACAACTGTACAGCCTTCTCTGGATCTACATTTTCGATGAGCCTGAGTTAGACAGAGAACACAGCTGTGTGAGACTTAAGAAATGTGTTTCTCAAAGACTTTTCCAAGACAAAGAGGAGGCCTGTGCAAAGCCAGTGCACCCACCAACCAACTGCCAAGTGCACTCACTTTCCAGCTCGCTCCAAGGCCATGGCTGCAGTATCAGGGGTGCCATTCTCCAGGTACATCACGCTGGCTTTCTCCATCAGCTGCACGGCCTCAGGCAGCTTCTGCATCTCCTACAGAAAACGCATGCAGCACAGGCCAGAAAATGTCTCAACTTGAGAAATTGAAAATTCAATGATTTTACATAAACTTTTTTTTTTTTTTTTTTTTTTGAGACAGGGTCTTACATTAGTTCAAGATCTGGAACCCACTAGACAAAACTAGCCTGACACTCAGAACAATCCTCCTGTCTTAGCTTAGCCTCCCATGTACTGGAGTTTTTAGGCATGAGCCACCATGACCAGCTTATCTCACTTTTATAATACTGTCAGAAACATTAAATGGCAACAAACATACTGAAATGACTTCACAGTTATACCATAAGTCTGAGGCTAATTGAACAACACCATCACAAAGTTTCTAAATCACATGTTTTTACAAAAGCTCTGTTTCATGCCTTCCTTAAAAAAAATTACCATAAGCTACATTTACAACAGGCTTCAGACCCAGGTTACAATAAGAAGCTAGGGCCAAGGCAGAGCTGTCTCTAGAGAGGATGTATCACCTCCTGAAGCTAGTCACATCTCTCCACCGCCTTGTGTGTCTGGTCTATTTCACTCACTCTGACTTAATAGGAGCTTGGAGATCTCTTCTGGGATGATCACAACCGACAGAATCAATTCTGTGTCTCACTAGTACTATGAGTCTCAAGATCTTGAGGTCCTAGATTTTCCAAATCAAAAACTAAAGCAATTTTAATGAAAGACTTGAAAAGGGAAACCATCGGTGAGCTAGCTGCAAAGGTGCAGGGACTCTCATCTATAGGTAACTTCCTGTATTTCTACAGAAGGGCCACAGTGGCCTCCCAGGGCCTACTCTCAGATTCAAAAGTCAGTACCCCACCAAGCTGAGAATGTGTTAGCCTGCTTCTAGTAAACTGCCAGCCTCACTCCTACCCACGCCAAAACAACACTTAAAAAACATTTTTAGCTGTGGAGATGAGGCATAGACTGAAAGATACTATACAAAGTTGCTATGTTTAGTCACATGGGATGAAATACCCCTGAACTTTGGCAGGAAAGAATTAAAAAAATAACAAAATGAAATGAAATAAAACAAAAAACAAAAGTTCAATCAAAGAACCCAAGGGCTTAGAACAGTATACACTGAAAGGTATTTGAGGAAACTGACAGGATAAAGCTAACAAATCTACCTCTTTCTGTAACTCACCTACCGACTTAACAATGAGACAGCACACCTTTAATACGGCAGTGGGGAGGGGAAAGAACAGGACAGAGTAGGTGCCATCTGAGATATAGACCTAAAAGTCAACAACTAAAAGCCCAACACATGTGTGCTTGCAATCTTGGCTCTGCGGGGGGCTAGAGATAGGTGCAGACCAGGAACTCTTGGTGAGCCAGTCTAGCCTGATCAGCAAGCACCAGATCAGAGACTTTGTCTCAAAATTCAAGGTGGACGGCCCTTCTGGTCAGCCTTGGGTTGAGCTTTGGCTAACACTGCAACCATATGCATGTGTGCATGTGCACATGTGTGAATGTGCACACACATGTACACACACGTATACACATCTCACTATAAGATGGAAACCCCTAACCTGCTATAAGAAGCAAAAATGTAGTATATCAGTCAAAATATTCTATTATTCCACTGAAAAGGAATATGGTAAAGCAGCACTAGCTCATCTGTAACTCTACTGACTCCAGCCTGATATTTACAAAACCAAAAAAATAATAAAGCAAACTTTCCTTTCCATAACCAACAGGTAACTTAAACAAACATATCATTATAAATTTTTACCACATCCAGATGCCCTCAAGTTCTCAGTTGTAGGAACCTCATGCGGCTCTCTTTAGCAGCAGCCTCTGTGCTGGCTGCAGAGCCCAGGGCCTTGCTCTTCCCAGCCCCCTACACGACAGTTCCCTCTCACACGGAGCTTTCAATACTCCCTCCTGACTGCCACAGGTGCTCACTTGGTCCAGTTAGTGGTACCGCGGGCAGGACGCCTCAGCCTAGCCACCGCATCCACTCCCACAACCCTCGCCCCTCTTGCTTTGGTGACAAACCCGTCAACTGCAACATGAACTCTACCTTGACAGCTGCTTACTGACTTTACCTCGGCAGCTGCTCTGCTACAGTGCTACTAACCTTCAACATCATGCCAGCTTGCTCATAAGCTCTGCAAAGAGAATACAATTTCTCTGGTGAGACCTTAATGAAGGGAGAGGGAGAAACCTGGTGAAGATGGCAGGCAGGGAAGTGACTAGCAGAAGGGACGTCAAACACACTGTGTCACTCCAGGTCCACTCTGCCACACTGTAGTTTCACACTTTTTATTTTATTTATTTATTGTTTAAGCAATGATCTTAGGAGCACCAAACATTGAATTGATTTTACTTAGCAAAATAAAGTCAGTCTCAGAAAGGCTAGAAAGGAACAGAAGTCTAAGTTTTAAGATAAATCAATCCTCCATAAGAAAAGAAAGCTCCCTTCTCTTCTCCAGGCTCTTAACTGCCGTCAGTACAGGAAAACAAGGGACTTCTAAGTCACCTGTATTTTCATAAGCAAAATATTATGCAGAATTTAATTTAAAACTCTTTTTTATAATTAGGAGACATGTGGCCTTTAAAGTTCAGTTTATGACTAAAGCAAATGAAAATAATTATTTTAATTAAATTTATAAATTTAATAATTTATATTTAGAACGAGTATTTAAAAATGCATAGCTTGAGCAAAATTATCAGCCTAGTGTAAAACCCCAAGTTTCAAGACATCTGCAAACACATAAGAAGGGTAAACTATTACTTACTTGGCAGCATGAAAAAGACTGAACAGACATGACGATGTCAGCATTAAGGAAAAGAAGAAGTCAACGGTCTCTGGAGATCACTTTCTAAACACTAGTCACTGGCCCTTCTGCTTTCAAAGGACAGAGCCATGATACCTGTGCTCCTACAGCCGAGACGCTAAGCAACCGTGTGCAGCACTTTAAGCTGCTGTCAGCAACAGGATGAAGTAAAAGACTGTAACACTATGATTTCCGTGTGAGATAAAACAGACATTTACAAATGAGGGCATCTAAGATACACCAAAAATCTAGTTTCTTTCTAGAATGCTTATAAATCTTCAAATACCTAAGCAAGACTAAGTTTTTTCCAAAGCAGTTTATGTATTTTCAATAGCTAGCTATACTTTCTCTTTTTCAGCACAGGTCTGGAGACCTCCCTCGCCTCATCTCAAGTCAAATCCCTGTCAACCCAGAAGCAAACAGGCAAGCATGGCCGTTCACACCAAATGTGCTCAGGGTCACTCACTGAATATTCCCTTGTCTTTAAAGCACATGCACTGTTCATCCTTTCCTAACTGAAAAGCACTTTCCTTCAAACACTACATTTATAACAGGAAAAAGGGGTTCTCAAAACCTCCTAGTTGTCCCATTTCTTTTTAAAGCTAAAAAAGATACGCCCTGTTATTTTCATGGGCAACAGCTTCCCGGAGGCAGGCATCTTTGGCTTGCTCAAATTGTTTGGCATTTTTAAAAGCAACAGCTGAAACAGAAAAAGAAAAAAAAATAGATGTTCTATTTCCATCATTAACAGCTCTAAAATGAATCAGTACCCAAATCAGTATTTTGTGTGATACATTACAAAATACACTGATTTCAGATAGGGAGTTTCATAATGGTGTGAAATATTACTTTTAACTAAAGCAAATCACAATCTTTCTAAGGACATTTTTAAAAGCCTGTGAAAGTTTTAATTGATTTTTAGCAACATATTGGTGTAGCATCCACTGAACACCAGGGCTCCCTTTAGCACCTACTCTCAAATAGCTGGGGTCTCTAGTCACCTAAGAAAGCCCCTCATTCCCTAGCTCTTCCTGTCCAGCTCCCTGCATTACTGACAACCAGAAGCCCAGCTGACATACTAGCCTTGTAATGAATCTTTCCTCTGGCAATATCTAAGCACCAAGTCATTTCTGAACACAAAGCTTTTCAATTTAGTTATCTACACCACTCAAAGAGCTAGTCTACACTGCAGGCTGTTTTATAAGGAGGGCTCACAGGGGTGAAACAACCAGGATGGCGCTGAGAGACAACAGAAACATTTGGAAAATCCACCAAAGGTGGATATGAAGAAGTAGAACGCATACTGATTTAAGAAGAGCGCAGTCTTCTGTCTGCTTTGGCATTCTGAGTCGCGTCTCCACCATACATGCAGTCTCCACTGCCTGGGAACTCAACGACACAGTACAGACTGACCTCTGACTTGAGCAGATGCTCCTGCCTCAGTTTCCCTTCTAGATAAAGCGTTCTCAACTATTACTTCTTACAACCACTCTCAAAGAACTCTTTAATGAAGTGTTGAAAACAAACAAAATACTACAATTATTCCTGTTCCTGCCTGACTAGTTTTTAATAAGTCCTATCACATGGCTATATTCTGCATGCATTCATAAGAAAAATAAACAATGGGCACTTTAATAGGAAACTTGATTCAGAATATTTATTTCTGGAAGCAGCTCATGGTCCTGGAGGAATAAAGCAAAGCTGTTAAATTTCCCACGCTTGAGAAACGTGTCTTTGGTTTTAAGTGACCGTGTGTATAGTATAATCCAAAATCCATATAAAGCTCAATTTTAAGAAAATTTATCTTTGTCTTTAAATACAAAATACAAGGAATTTGCATAATGCATGCCAACGAGTTTACCCAGTACTTAAATGCAGGGCTAAAGGCTCTTGTTTTCCTTTAGAATAAGAAACAACCCCTCTGTGTGTATAATGGTAGCTTCTCAGTTATTTTCTTTGGAGACAAACTGAAACTAAAATTTGTTGAAAAGTGCTTGCTCTAGGTGATCTCTAAGCCAGGCCTATGAGCACAGTCACAGATGAAAATGTGCGTGAGGAACTTCAAATCCGTGGTGGTTTAAAATTTTTATTGTGTATACACAGGGAGGTCAGAGACAAGTTGCAGAAGTCAGATCCCTCAGTCTA
>JANHMN010000013.1:25193240-25204020 GCA_030674055.1 Rhabdomys pumilio
CACAGGGAGGTCAGAGACAAGTTGCAGAAGTCAGATCCCTCAGTCTATCGTGGGATCCAGGGCATCAAACTCAGGTCGTCAAACTTGGCAGCAAGCTCCTTCATGTTAAGTCATCTCACCAGCCTCAAATTATGTTTTATTACTTTATACTCCAAATAATAGCAGATATTCAGAGCTATCATATCATTCCTTAACAAAACACTAAACTTTTAACAAATGCCCTATGTTGCATATTTTAAGATATTTTATATTATAGAAGGTAAATTTACTAAGATGTGCATACAGCTTAAAATCCTTTGTGAACATTTAATAGTGTGTCTCCAAATGAAGCTCATACATGTTACTGTGGGAAAAACAAGATTTGTAGATCTTCTTCAAGGAGACTAGTTTTAGAAATTAAAGAAAACTGTTTAGTCAACAGCAGAAAGTCTAAGACAGAAATAATACCTATGAATGTGCTAACTGTTGGACAGCTGACACTACCCCATGTCTGCTTTTACCAGGACCTGACTCAACACTGGCTGTATCTGAAAGGGTAAGTGTGGGAACATGCAAAGCTGTGGAGTTGTTCTGCTCGGCGTCTCTGTTATAACTAGTGAAGTCTATCAGGAAGCGTTGGAATTACTAAGCTAAGACAAAGTTACCAGATTCAGTTAACAACACACACAGCAGCAGTCACAAATACCTGCTTTTCCATATTCAGAAGCAGCACTGTCATAATCCGGCTTCCACTTCAAAAAACCAGTTTTCAGGCTAGAATGAGAATGAAAGACATTTCTTATTTAAAATCATAGCATCAGCTACAGGTCCCTCACCTTCTCAGCTCTCTTCGGACACATTCACAGTAAGTGCACCATTGCTTCTTCCTCCATCCCCGCCCCCACATGAATGATCCTTCTTCTGAAATATCTACGTACCATCCAAACAGAACATGCATGGTCCCCAGACCAGAAGCATCAACACTGCCTAAACATTTGCTAGAAATGTACAATGACCCCACCCTAGATCTACAGAACCAGAAACTCTCTGGGTCTTAACAAGCCAGATAAAGTGTGCTTTACCAAGCTTGAGAACCGAGAAGTACACCATACTTTGCAGCTGAGACGCTACCAGGGAGAGTATAACTAAAGAGCCATGAGTGTCTGTTATGCCAAGGTCACAGGTAGCATCCCCTGAGGAGACTACAGGGACTGTGGGAACAGCACTCAGAGGAACCACCACTAAACAGGGGAGAGAAGGAGAAGTAGTGTACTAGGACACCAAAGAGATATAGTCTTCCAGGAGACATGCTAGCTTAGAAACCAGAGCAAAGATACCCAATGCTGTTTATCTTTCTTGCCCTTTCTGAAATATTTTGCTTTTATTAAAAAAAAAAAAAATCAAACTCTCAGTTCAAGCTAATTCAGTAGGCATTACATTTGGCTATGAGTAAAAATTGCTGAACACCATCTTATAAATTTCAGCTCAATTATTTGAAAGCCTGCTTACATACAACTCTGCTAACTTCATATGAATCAGGGGCTACTCAGCTGAGACGTGGAACCCTTAGAAGTGCACCCTTCATTCTGTGACACATGCATCAACTACCCGGAGTCTAACTCCAAAGTTACTTATCCTTGTAAGACATATTGTATAGTTAGTGTTTAACATACACACACATATAACAAGATTTAAATGTGTAAGCAGATTTTTCAATTACATAAAATATCTAATCCACAAAATTGAGAAAATATGCAGCAAAATAAAGTTCTAACTCTTTGCCCCTTCACCAAAGTGCCCATTCTGCCCTATATTAAAGTGATTGTGGAAGTCTCCCCAAAACAAGACATAACATTCAATGTGCTGGAAAGATTTGTAAACTGCAGATCAACCCCAGGCAGCTGAGCACCATTAATTAGCAAGAATAAAGGCCCTATTAACTGCGGGTTCATGGCCAATCTGTTGTGGACCTTGACTGTTTTTGTCCTGAGTCAGTAAGAAAATTTTCCTAAGCCAGAATAGCAATAATGAGTGACACCACCACCATCAGAAAACAGAGCCGAATCCCACTGCCTCTCCTACACTTCTGGCCTATTTTTCCTGCCACCCGATGGCTTCCCCCCCCTCCCCCCAGACAGGGATTCTCTGTGTAGCCCTGGCTGTCCTGGACTCACTCTGTAGACCAGGCTGGCCTCAAACTCAGAAATCCACCTGCATCTGCCTCCCAAGTGCTGGGATTAAAGGCGTCGCCACCACTGCCCGGCCTGGTTCTTCTACTTAGAGCAACTTCACGCATCCTTCAGACCCCACCACAGCCACAAGCAAGTTCGCTCATCTATGACCCTGTCGTGACAGAAGGCCTCTCTTACCAGCCTTCTCCCAACAGAGACGCCTAGGAGCCTAGTTCTCAACTCTACACACAGCTGCCCTGAGGACTTGTCAAAACTATTATGAAAGGATGCCACTCCTGGCTTCTACAGTTCCCTTAGCTCCGGTGGTCAAACTCCTCCTTTGACTAAACGCCAACTTCATTATGGCTAAGAGCGAGTGTTCTGTTCTTTTATGTTTGCTTTCACCAGCAAAAAGGATTCTTGGAACCACCCTCTGCATTGACAGGTATCTTCCAAACCACTGCCTGGGGGCAAGGTAGTATACCAGGAAGGGCTTGTGAACTTCCACTGCCTAAAACTCGCTCTTTTCAGCTGAGCAGCCTTGGACAGGTCTCCAGGAAGTTTCTGGTCGCCTCGGTTCCTCTTTTGTAAATTGAGGCCTTTCTATTTGTTAAGATCTTAGTTTCTGATTCACCTAACAGTGTACTAAGAAATGTCTTACAGTCGATAATCGTTAAATATGTATGTTGTAATTCACGAAAGTAGGGGAGAGGATTAAGGAAAATTCGCAGCGTGCCTACTGCGTCCGGAACCAAATGGTGGCGAACACCCACGGGGCTAACGAAACTTAGACCTTGCCCTCAATGAATAAGGATGTTTGGTAGTGAGAATTTTTCAGAATCAGTCTACACCCACGCACGGCCCCAGGGTCTCCTTCCTAGCAGTGGCTCTCCACCGCGAGACTTCCTCCACAGTGTCACTTCTGGCTGTCATGAAGGAGACAAGGTGTCCACCCCAGAGCCCACAATGAGCAGAGCAGCCGCAAACACTGAGGACCCGGAGCCGGGCAGACGTGGCTGTCACAGGGGCGTCTGCTGCAAGTGCCGCGGCGCAGGGTAGCACCGCCGACTGCAGGGAATTGACCCACAAGGGAAGGCACCGCCCCGAGAGCGGACAAGATCACGGCCCTTCCTCCCAATCAGCCCGCGCACACGGCTGAAGGGCGCGGTTCACCAGTCCGGCGACAACTCTACGTACTATTTCTCTGCCTTGGCCAGATGCTCCAGCCCCTCGTTTATCTTCTGGGCTGCCATTGCCTCGATCGCTTTCAGACGCGAAGAGTGAGGCCGCTTAGATCTCAGCAAAACACCCGGAGCGTCGGCGTGGGAACCCCGCGGAGGAAGCCGGGAAAAGTAGCTACGGGAAGCGAAGAGCTCAAACTTCCTGTGGCAAAGCAGGACCGGAAATGGGTGGAATGAAGATTACGGGGAGGACGGGGCCAGGCCTCACGCAGGCGCAGTGATGTGGAGCTGCCTGAAGGTGCTTAAACTGGTGTTTGGGTATCTATAGGAGTGCGTTCTTTCGAGCGCTGGTTACTAAACCCTACAAATATCTAAGGAGCAACTAATATCAACCCTTTGCCTATTGGCCTTGCAATTTATTACCGTTTCTCTGTACTACATCTATGATAGTATTTGCACATCGTCTTTTATGATTTCCTTCTTCTGTTTTATAAGACAAGATCTCACTATGTTTCTTTCTACCACCACTTCCTAGTGCTGGTACACTACCCATTACAGATTTTATTACTAGTTCTAGTTATGTATCAGTCAGTCATGAAAACAGATTGTAACCCTTGATTACTGTCAAATAATACTTCTAGTATTTCAAACTGGTTGGGAGGGGCCTTGCAACGGTCTAGTAGAGGTGACTGGGCAGCTGTGCTGATTGTCAATGGTAGTTTTGGAATTATATCGTTGATTCCTACCATGCCTATGCAGACTCTCAGTTTTTCATCTGTAACGATCTTTTCTTACATCCACTTTAGATATTGAGAGAGTCTGAATAAGTGTCTCTTAAAGGGCCACACACCATAGGCTTCCTGGCCAACATCTAGTGTGTTTTGTACAGCTGTGGCATAATAGTAGAACTGTGGGAGGAAGGAGTGTCTTAGTGGGCCCAGGCTGAGGCATCTCCCTGAACAACCAATCACACCATAAGACAGACCTAGTATAAAGAAAGTTTACTGGGAAAGGGAAGAGAGCAGGGAGGAGTAGAAACAGAAGAGGGGCCAGAGGAGGAAGAGAGGAAGAGAGAAAGAGGCCGGGATCACGTGGGGGGGGGAGACAGAAGGGGGAGGAAGGGAGAGAGGGAGAGCGAGACAGAAAGAGGAGGAAGAAGAAGAGGAGAGAGAGAAGAGAGGAGAGAGAGAGAGAGAGAGAGAG
Source organism: Rhabdomys pumilio (assembly GCA_030674055.1). Classification (NCBI taxonomy): domain Eukaryota; kingdom Metazoa; phylum Chordata; class Mammalia; order Rodentia; family Muridae; genus Rhabdomys; species Rhabdomys pumilio. Next base: position 25,197,775 of record JANHMN010000013.1, read on the forward strand.
AGAGAGAGAATAGGAGAAGGGGAGAGAGCTAGGGGTACTCACACATGGTGGCAGGTGATGAGGTAAGCTGTTGAGCTGTTGCTAGGTTGCTGAAATTGTCTGGAAACCAATATCTAGTCCTATTAAAGCTGATAGAGCCTTTAGATGGTGAGGCCTGGTAGAAGAAAAATAAGTCACCGCAGACTGTTTCTGTCCTTGAAGGGTATGTAGAAACCCCAACCCCTCTTCCATCTTGCCCTCCTCGGCTTCCTTAGGATGGGCTGCTTTGCCCCAACCATGTACTGCCTTGCTTCCTAAGCTGAAAAGCAAGGGGGAGAAGTCACCATGAACTGAAACCATGAAGAAAACATGTTTCCTCACATAAAGAACTGATCTGGAATGTTTGTGACAATAACAGGAAGCTAATGAGCCCAGCCACCCATTTCCAGGATAGCATTCTTGACCTCAGTTGCAAGTAAGTGTGTGTTCTCTGTGGTGGCGGTTTTAGCAGCCCTCTTTCCTAGATCCTGGCACCTTATCACGATCTCCTAGTATCTCTCGGTCCTTGACAGATTCTTCCTCTTGTCCAATCGTACATACATACATCATACATACACACATACATACATCATACATACATACACACATCATACATACATACAGCATACATACATATACATACATACGCACATACATACATACATACATCATACATACATCATGCACACACACATCATACATACATACAGCATACATACATACAGCATACATACATATATCATACATACATATGCACATACATACATCCACACACATCATACATACATACATATATACATACATACATCATGCACACATACATCATACGTACATACACCATATACACTGCTTTTCCTAGCTTAAATTCCATGCTTTGTCCTATAAGTCATTCTTTTGCACAAATTTTCAAATTCTCCCTCCATCTTTCCTTTTACCCCGAAAAAAAAAAACCCACCTCATGTAGAACTGCTCTTGACCCTTGTCTTAGCTGCCGGGAAGCCAGTCTTCTCCTGTTTGCCTTTGGAACAAGATGTAGAACTCTCAGCTCTTCCTACATCATGCCTGCCTGGACGCTGCCATGCTCCCACCTTGATGATAATGGAGTGAACCTCTGACCCTCTAAGCCAGCCCCAATGAAATGTTGTCCTTATAAGACTTGCCTTGGTCGTGGTGTCTGTTCACAGCAGTAAAACCCTAACTAAGACAGGTGCTCTCCAGAAAAGTAGTGGGAGCCCATACCTTCTCTCATTTTCATTCCAGGCTACAAATTGAATGGACTTCCCACCATGGGCTCCTGCCACAGGCCCAAAGGAAAGGGGGGTACTTGGCTGCAGATAGAACCCTCATAACTCTGTGAGTCAAAAGAAACCTAGCCTCCTTTAAAGTGGAGTGCCTGAAGTGTTTTGTTAGATATAGAAAGCTGACTGACACGAGCTATTAGGTCATGCCCCTCAGAGCCTGATGCTCCTCTTTTTGTCCTCTTTTTATTAAAAAAGGGTTTAATCTTTATTATTTCATGCATATGGATGTTTTGCCTGCATATATATTTGTTCATGATGTTCATGTAGTACCCATGAAACCCGGAAGTGGGTATCAGATCCCCTGGAACTAGAGTTACAGACAATTGTGACCTCCCTTTTGGGATTCAAACCTGAATCCTCTGGACGGACAGCCAGCTCTCTTAACCACCAAGCCATTTCTCCAGCCCTGTGCACATTTTAAAGTTATTACTTATTATACATCTACTCTGCCCAAAATATTAGTCTTGTTTTCATGGGACACAATTGTTAAGCAAGGTATGGGTTGCCTGCCCTTACGGAGTCTGTGACCTATTCACCTACCTATATTTCAGTATCAGCAAATAAGGATTGAAAAGGAGAAAGACAGCTATGACAGCCTTTGTGCTATTTGTTCAAAAAGATATGGTTAGGGAACCTTTATTAAATACATAATCACTCCCATTCACATTGAAAAGAGTAAGAGGCAGCAGAGAGACACTAGAAAATACCCCCACTTCCTCCCTTCATTCTCTTCTTAGAATAATAAGGCAGGGCTTGCTCAAAGAGAATGATGCCACTGTTCTGAAAATTCCTTCAAGGAAAAGTGTAGAAAAGAGACAGATGGGACTGGCAAGCCATATGGTGAATGAGGGGAAGGAGAAATGATTGACCTTGACAATAGTGTAAACAGAGTGTGTGAGAATAAGGTGAACCAATTACACAAAGTTGGTGGCTGGAATGTCCATCAGCCTGTGTGGGTGGGACTAATAAAAGCAGGTAGTATAGATGGGTAGTGGAGTCCAGAGCTGGAATGGTGAACTGGACATTGGGCAAGAAGGTCTACAAGAAGAAACCCTCCATATTGATCTACCTGAGATTTGGGAATTATTTTTTAGTCAAGGTTGCCATTATTAACTTGTTAATTACTACTTATGAAAATAACAATCCATAATGGGTGCGATTAGTTTTATTCCAGCAAAAGCTAAGAATAACTTTCAAAAAAATCTCATTCCAATTGAAAGAAACTTCCAAATGATAATAAGATTAATCCCCCAAAATTATTTGTAAATCTGTTATTTGTTAACACAGAATATATTTCTTGCAGGGAAATTACATAACAACTCCTGGTTCAATTCTTGGGTTAAATATTAGCTACTTTTGTCGAATTGCAGCCAAAATACATGCTAAAAAAATGTAAGAGCAGAATGATTTGTTGTAGTTGACAGATTCAGAAAGTCTGCCAGTCAGATTTCTGAGGAAGGCTGGCACTGCCCTGCAGGCATTCCAAGACAGCACCATGTAAATCTGTGAGGATGAAGCTGATGCACTATAGGACCACAGGCAGATGGGAAGGCCCTGGGATGCCTGCTAAGGCAAACCGCAAGCAATGAGAAAATCAAAGCATCAACGCTTTGCCTTACTGGGAGGAGGGCTGGGCAGGGAGCATTGCCTAAACCCATTGAAATTCGTGCGGTTCTGTATACTGGGCACGAAACTACAGAATTCCAGATCTACCCGACTGGGCTGTGGTGTTGCTTTGCCAGATCCTTCCCTGATTGTAAAATGAATTAATTATTCTAGCCAGCCCATATAAAAGACATACAATCCAGGCATTTTATTTACAGCCTGTAAGCCTAGATTGTACAAGTTTTGGAGCTGTTCTAATTACATCCCAGCCTTGTGTCCCCTGTTACTTGCTGTTTCTCCTGGCACTTGCTCTTGGTCCATCTCCTTTCATGGCACCTCCTCTTCCCTTCTTGTCCTTCCTTCTTTTCCTCTCTACCTGCGACCCCCAGCCAGGTACCTGAAATCTACTGCCTATATCTACTGCCCAAGCAGGCGCTTTAGCCTTTTATTGATCAATTAACTTGGGGAGCGAGGTTATAGCATCCTTGCTGTACTTGTGGATCTCCCTGTTGAGGGTGACTAGATCCCGTGGGCCAGTATTTAGCATATGAATATAGAGCAATGTAGGACCAACCTCCTACATTTAATGTTTACCTGTGCCTTTCTAACCTGTACCCTTGTATGTTGAAAGGGTATAACTAGTCTATTTTTGTTTTAAATTTTATTTCATATGGACTTATAGCTGATTGTTTTAGGAGACTTTGAACTTGGACTTTCAAGCGACATTGAAACAGTTGAGACTTTGGGGATACTTAGGAAGAGACTAGATACATTTTGCGTTGCAATATATCTGCAAGGTTTGAGGGGCTGGGACAGAATGTTATAGTTTGAATATGAAATGTTCCTCCCCAAGATGAGGAGAGGAGGTCCTGGGGAAAACAGGGGCTAGCTGGACAAAGCAGGTGACTAGAAACATATCGTGGAAAGTTCTGCCTAGTCACCAGGTCCCTTTGCCTCCTGTCCGTCATGAACTTACAAAACAGGGCAAGGAAGAAACAGGGTACCTAAGAAAGGCTGAAGGGTGTGAGAAAGGCTCAGTACCACACACTCCTGCCTGCCTTCTGCCAAGAACGACAGATCTGTATGAGCAAATGGGGCCACCTCCCAGTGCAAGCCATGGGGACTGAAAGCAGCACTGTGAATTTGACTGAGTCGGAAGACTCCTGAAAAGGCCTCTCGCCAAAACCCACACTGAGGCCAGCATGGGGGTGGCAGCCATTTGCCAAAGCTCTGCCGAGCGCTTCAGGAGCGCTGCTCTTACCCTCTCTGAGTAATCTGCTCAAGGTCACACAGGTAATCTGTGAGCTCATAAGCACCCGGCTCTGAAATCTATAACTGGTGCATTACAATGGACTTAAAAAATATTCCATCACTGAGTAGTTTGACATGCCTCACATAGAACCTTTGCCGCTTTTCAACAGACCAGCTCTAGATCTTCAAAATGCTTTTAAATGAAAGAAGGAATAAATGTATAACTACGTAACGGTTTGAAATTTTAGCAATAACTTTTGAAAAGCAGGGTTGGGGGGGGTTATTATTCATGGCTGAAGTGAGTCGCCAAGCGGCTTAAGAAGTACCTCAACTGATAGCATAAGCAGGAGATACAGTGAGGCGTGGTTTCTTTTAAAAGCCAACAGCCCCCTTCCCGCGGCTTTCCTGTGTGCTTGAAGTCTTGCAGTTCCCGCTAATGAACACACGGTGGCGCGATGGGCATACATCTTTAGCTCCCACCGCAAACGTGGTCATGGTTGCTTTGGGTCCCATCTAAATTCTGGAACACTTTTAATGTTCAGGAGCGCTGGAAGTGCTTACTTACGCAGCTCCGTTTCACTTTAAAGAGCACAGACAGTTCTCTATGATAGCAGTTTTAAGAAGGAACGGAGCTACTTTGCCAGACCAAACAGGTTTTCAGATTTATCTCCGTGAAGCCCTCCTGATTATTTTATTGGTCGACTTGCTATCAACCTGGTTCTGAATGGCAAGTGTTCTTATTGTAAAACATAGCCCATAAATCACCCGCGAAGCAGAATTTAGCCTAATCATAATCTTTTAATCCCACCCACCCCCAGGACAATATAGTCATACAATTGCATTTATGCATTTGTCAGTTATTCAAAGGTGAAATAAGTGATTACTCCTAGCTCACATGGATGATATTTCAAGAGTGTCATTTATCTTCCAAATTAAAGCCTGCTTGTTCAAGAATGCCTCTTTGAATCTGTTGGGAACAAAGCCATTCCTGAGACATCCATGCCACAGATGTGTGCAGCTGCTCTGACCTGGAGCTGTGCTGGCCTCCCGAACATAGATAAAACCATCATAGGCCCACATACTCACCTGGCTCTGTAAAAATGGGGGTGATATTCTTGCTTGGGAAGGGTTTGGTTGGGGTTCAGACAAATAGGAAACACAGGAAGTCCACATGCGCAGAATATTTGAGGGAAGACAAGACAAGCAGGCATGGAGATGTGACTGTTCTCCTCACTGGCCAGGGGATAACAATAAAGACCTATGTGAGGCTGCAGTGGAGCTGACAGACTGTGCCCTCTTGAGAGGCCCTTGTGCTTTGATGGGGGTAAAGGACACATGGGCTCCCTAGCTAGGAAAGTGGCTCAGGCCTTCTATTATCACAATGGAGCTAACATGTATGTGTGATGTTTGAAAGTCTCCTTGAGTCCACTGTCATGACTTTCCTCTATCCTGCAATCAGAAATTCATAGATATCACTAAAGAAACCCAAATTTGCAAGTTTTACTGGGCCATGATGTTTTCAAAGCCTATAAAATATGGCTGCCAACACAGCAGCAACTGGGCCATTTCTCCTGGAGATCCCGCATAGTAGAGGAAACAGAATACAGTGTAGGACAGTGGTTCTCAGCCTTCCTAACACTGTGACCCTTTAATACAGATCCTCATGTTGTGGTGATTCCCCAATCATAAAATTATTTTCATTGCTACTTCATAGCTGTTATTTTGCTACTGTTATGAATCTTAAGGAAAATATGTGCAGTTCCCATTGGTCTTAGGCAACCCCTGGGAAAGGGTCTTTTGACCCCCAAAAGTGTCTCAATTCACAGGTTGAGGAATGCTGTAGTCTGTGCTCTAAGAGAGGCAAGAAGGGTTAAGGAAGCTGGGCTGTGTGCTGTCAAGGTGGATGCTGAGACACCAAGTATCATCATCACCATTATCACCATCACCATCACCATCACCATCACCATCACCATCACCATCACCATCACCATCACCATCACCATCACCATCACCAACACCATCACCAGCAGCAGCAGCAGCAGCAGCAGCAGCAGCAGCAGCAGCAGCAGCA
>JANHMN010000013.1:25208422-25299542 GCA_030674055.1 Rhabdomys pumilio
ACACACACACACACACTGTAAAGACAATACAAAAATCTCCTGGGAAGATCTGTTGCTTCTGTGATTCTGGCAGTGCCTAGAGCATGGATGCCTTGCTTGTCAGGAACTCAGACATTAAGGATACTTGCTGCTGAACCTGTGACAGTTTTCCAGATTTTTTCCTCTGGTTCTTTCAGAACTCCTGCACTAAATAATAGAGGGAACTTCATAGTTTGCTTTGCACCTGACAGTAGTTTTGGATCCAAGATTAAAGTAACATTCATATTAGGAAAAAAAGTATATATTTTGCGCGGAATTGAGTGTTTTGAGTTGACTTGCAAGACAGTTTTTGAAGTAAAAGTTCCTTTAGTTTCCTTGCCAGAACTCTGATGAAATGTGTTCATGCTCCGGTTCTATTTCATAATATCCTATACATTTAATTTCATGTAGAGCAGTTCTTAATGAAGCAGGGCTTTGGGGTTGCTAGGAAACCAGATGGCATAGTGTGCACTCCTTTTGAACATTGCTCTTTATGTGTGTCTGCTGTGAGTGGAGGCTGCATGGGAGGGAAGGAGATAAAAGGAATTATTTTAAAAGTATTTTCTGTGTTTATTTAAAAAAAAACCTTAGGTTGAAAAAGAAAGAAAGAGAGAGAGAGGGGAGGAGGGAGGGAGGGAGGGAGGAAGGCAGGGAGGGAGAGAAAGAAAAAAGGAGAGGGAGAGAGAGAGAGGAATAGTATCTGTCTTGCTATGGAACAGTGGAAACCCCCTGTTGCAGAAGGCTCAGGTCACACAGTAAGGACCCCGAGAAGGACATGCAGGGCACCCTTCAGAGCTTGCTTCCACATGCTGCATCTGTGCATCAGCAGGTGACACGGTGGTGGAGAAGGAACCACCCACTAGACCCTGGATGGGGACCCTAGGACACTGTAGAAATGAAAAGGCTGCAAGGGAATGTTTGTTCAATCCGACAATGTGAGCATATTCTACACTGACACATGTATGCACATGCAGAGGAGGAAGCATTTCATATGCACAGAGTCACGCACCACACAATCTCATGTATGCATACACAAGCAATACCACAGATACATGTGTGTAGACACATATACAGAGCATACAATCTCTCTCTCTCTCTCTCTCTCTCTCTCTCTCTCTCTCTCACACACACACACACACACAAACTACAAAGACACAGATATGTATGAACAAAGACATATAGCATAACAACACAAATATGTACACACATAAATACCAGACACTCACAGGTATACATACCCCACATAGACATATGTGTGTAATACAGTGACAAACACTGTGAAGAAACATGAACACACACACACACACACACACACACACACACACACACACACGATACTAAGATATATGTAAATACACCACTGGCACTCACGTATACATACATCCACCAAACACACAAACACCACAGATACACATTTGACACACAACACAGAAACCACAACCACATAGGCCCTCTGGATATACACAGACATGCCCACCACATATATGCACACATTCATCGTAAACTATGAGGAGCAGAGGTAACTGTGGGTGGCTGCGTATTATTGACAGGGACCCAAACATCTCAGATGCATGGAACTGGCAAAGTCTTATGCAGGTCAGGCTCAGGCACTTGGCCAAGCCTTCCTCTGGTCCATGTGTGAATGTTGACAGAGTGTAGGGAAAGCCTTGCTGGCAGTATCCTCTTCCTGGATGTTGACAGCCTGAGACTTCCCCTAGAGAGACCTCCCATGGAGAGTATCGAACCCCTCCTTCTATCTGTACTTAATAAAAGTGCCAGGCCTTCTGCTTGTCGCACACTGTGTGTAGACAGAGAGCGCACAGCCCACCCGATCCCATGTTTTCTGTGCCTGTCCCTGTGTCACTGTCCTTTCTTCATTCGTCCATTGCCCTAGTCAGGTTACCAAGACCAAGCCATGCTGGATGCAAACACATGTGGACAGAAACACAGACACACCACACAGAGAGACATACAGATACACCGAATATCCATATACTTACACACTTACCAGCATGTGCACCAGGAAGACACTAACACATTTACATACATAAAACATAGATGTGTGCGCGTGCACACACCTATATTCGGAGAACCAGGGATCGCTTTTCTAGGCAAGAGGCTGCCTTAGATTAAGGACATTTAACAGTTCCTCTGTGGGCAGAGAAGAAGGGCATGCATAAAGAGGATCGGGTGAAGAGCAAAGGGGGGCTCTCTCTGCAAGATGTTTCTTTCCTGGACTCACTGGGATGGTGACGTAAGAATTCCCATGTTTACTGTTTCTCTGACTCCCATGAGGCCACTACATCATGATCCATTGTGCCCTATCAGGGTCAGCTGGCTAGTGGGAGGATCACACAAGGAACTGGCTCTCTACTCTCGACCTGTGAGAGAATAGACAGGAGGAGAAGCCACTTATGCAGGCCCGTGGCAGAGGCCCCCACCCCCACCAGGAATGGCCACATTAGGACCCCGTGAGAGACAACAGCAGGCAGGCAGTGCCTGTCGTCTCCCCAAATAGTCCATCTGAGATCTTTGGTGAGTGTTCTTCTAGAAGCTGCCTGGATATCACATGGTAAATACTTTTGCTACAAAGAGGTAGAGCAGGTTTAAGCCTTAAACCTTGTGCAGCTTAGCCAAAAGCTAATGTCAGGCGCATCACACAGCAGAACATATTCGACATGCAGATGGCATCCTGTGGGCATTTATTGACACCTAATAATAGCATATCCCAGTCACATGAAAGCTCAGAGACAGACAATTAGACTCTCTGAAGAGATTGAGGCCTTGCCTTTATGACTTGTGTAACCAGGAGACTCGCTCTACCTGTCTGTCTTTTATTAGCACGTAATAACATCTCATTTTATGGGAAGTTCCTTCAGTTGGCTTTCCTAATTAGATCTAACTGAAAGATGAAAGTCAAATCCTGCTCCACAGAATCCCTGGGAAAGAGCTCCTCGGTGGTGAACGCAGTAATTCAACATGAAAGCCACGCACATCAAAGGTGTGCAAAGTAAGAGGAGTGTGATTTCTAAAGCTCCACGGGCCAGTGAAAGCTAATTTTAGATGAGCCCAGGATTGTAAACATCACTGGAAGCCTCCACACTAGGACCGGCATGGGAAACTCAGTGTATGTTACACAGGTATCCTGACTCCATTCTCCAAACGCTATTCAACAGTGACCTCTGGGGTGGTGGGTAACCTGAAGAAGTCTTTGTGCCTCCTTATTCCTGGATGGGAATGAAACACACCAAGATAGACAAGAGCTTATTCTTCATTAAATGAGCTTCCCAAAGGAGAGATAGAGACCTCTTCATGCTCTCGGAATCAGTTACTATTCCCGGAGCAACTGAATCCTTTGAGTTTCGTGAAATGCTCAGCCATGGCTGCCACTACAATTCAAGAGAACTTGGCACTGACCACGGCTCACCTCCAGCTAGTGTTTACTCGTTGACAGCACATCCTAACACATACCAAGGCCACATCTGGATTGTTCTTATTTGCGTGGCCTTCCATTCTGGTTGTCCAGATGTACGGAGCTATTTTTATACCGTTTGGTCTTGTTGAGTTGTAGGTATTTCCGTAAGCTGCCTTGAGCCATTTTTGGAATAAAGTCGGATATAAATAAGTAAATAAAGAATCGCTGATTGCACATTGAAGAGCTCTGATGCTTTAACCACACACTCTAAGCTAGAGCAGGAAGATCCAAGCCAAGAACGCAAGACGTCCATTCAAACACAAATAACCAAGCACCAAGATGAGCAAAAGCTGAATTTACAGTCAACCCTCTGCTCCAGGGGTGCCCTACCCATCAGACCAGGGGTTTTCATGGAAATAAAACCCAGTGTCCCTGCCTCCAGCAACACTCTCAATATACCAGAACGTCTCTCCTTGCAGACGCATCTAGTTGGATCCACTGCAGTAAGTACTTTCTACGAGCTTTCATAAGGATGGAGTCTCCCAAATGTAAAATAGTTGAAAAGTGTCTTCATGCACTGTGTGATATTTTGTGGATTATGAACGACGCATCCCATGAACACTAGGCACAAAGAGGTAAAACTCTCCTTACCTTCAGATAGCCATCATAACGACATGCATGATTTTTTTTTCTCTTCAAAAACATTGAGTCATCTCAAATTATTTTCTAAGCAAGGAGTGGGGATATGGATGTGCGGGGTGGAATTGAAAACTTGGCACGTGCAATGTGGGCATTCTACCAGTAAGCTACCTTCAGGCTGAACCTTCTCAAAGCCTTATGCTGGTGGGGTTTTCTGAACCTCTGTGTTTCTTTATCATATCGCATAAAAGAGCCAACCTCTTGTCTGGAGCCTTAAGGACAACAGTTTCAAAGTTGAGTGTCTTATTTTGTAAATAGTCGCTTTTTTATTCCAGTGGAATTAATTCAATTCAGGAAAATATGTGAGTCAGCTTTTTATTCCTATAACAAATATATGAGATAATTAAGTTACAAAGAGGAGTTGTTGTTGTTGTTGTTGTTGTTGTTGTTGTTGTTGTTGTTGTTGTATACAGCTTTAGAGACTTCAGTCCAGGATCATCAGCTGTTGCTTTGGGTCTACAGCAGCCCAGCCTTAGCAATGGTACATGGTAGTACAGAATTGCTCACTGGACATCAGGAGGTAAAACAGACAGAAGAATACACTGGGTTTCTCCTCCAAGTCTATCCTTCCAGAACTCTGCTGACCTAACTTGTTTCTATACAGCCCCATTAGCTAAAGATTCTACCACCTCTCCATAGCTCCGCTTGAGGCCAAGGTTTTGCAACACAGGCTGGTGGACTCTACTTAATACAGGGACTATACAGGGAAGCAGTGCTATCAACCTTGCTTACATTGCTGCCTGCACAGTGATGGTGGGTTAGGCAGCATCGTCTAGAAATATTTGTCTGTCAAACTGGAAACTGAGTGAAAAAAAATAAAAACAGAGAAGTGACTAGAAGCGCTGGTGTCTGAGTGGAACTGGGAAAGCTCCATTCCAGAAGAGTAGGAATAGACAGGACATGCAGTTAGTTGGAAAGGAACCAAGTGGAAGGAGAGGCTAGTATTCAGACAGAACTAGGGCCATGGGTAAAAGCAGACCGATTTCAGCGCAAGAGAAGAAAGAGTTTCTTAGAACTCCAAGTTTCTAAGTGGAATAAGATGCCTTAGAGAGTTGAGCAATGTCCCTGGAAGTGTCCAGCTGGCACCGGGCATCCTCTATCTGTTACAGTGTCAAAGAATCACTATGTTGGATCTCGGTGGATACTGATGAAACCAAGGCTTTCTTTGCGTACACAATCCTATTTTGTCCCTACACACTTTCTGCCCTTGAGTAGTGAAAGGGTTAAACCCCAGTGATCAACTTACAACACACTGGTCTTGTAAAAATTAGTGGATAGTTGCTGGGTTAGATGCTTAGACTTTAGGATACTTGGTTTAAGTCACAACATCTGGGGCTCACTTACCTGGGCTTTAGTTAGCATGACTTCTGGTAGAACACAGGTCGGGTGGTTAGCATGAAGAACCATGGCAGCCCTTCACACACCTCACAGGAATAGGCAGGGTAGCTGTTTCAAACTTGTTTCTTAGGAGAGTTTTGGAGCGAGTGTCACCTGCAGAGCTGTGTAATAAGGTTGCAGACTTGCAGGATGTGACATCACAGTTCCTTTATATGCATCGAAAGTAATCTAATGACAATACTAAGTGATATCTTATTCCCAGCAGCTGCCCTTTTGCGGCAGACAGAGTATCACGAAGTAGAATTAGCTAAAGTAAAAGACTCTGAAATTTATCCAAATCCCTAAACTAAAGTTTGTAAGACTTGGTTAAGCAAGTAAGCCGGCTGATCTTTGAGGCATCCCGGGGAATTTCATAAACATGGGAACAGACCACACTTCTGCACATGTTATAAAATGCGTTTATGGAAATTAATTTAAAGGGTTAGCAGGGTCTCAGATTTTCAGGCCAGGGTAGATTTAGCATCAGGGATCTTTCCAGAGATCAACACAAGTCATGTTATTCATAAAAAAGAGGATAAAAGTTCTAGACAAGACAAAATAATCTAGAACAGGCAAATCCAGAGACAGAAAGCAGATTGGTGGTTGTTGATGTATGTGTGTGCACGTGCATGTGTGTGTTTACATGTGTGTGTGCATGTGCGTGTGCATGTGTGTATATGTGTGTGTGCGCACGCGCGTGTGTGCATGTGTGTGCATGTTTGTGCGTGTGTGTGCATGTGCATCTGTATGTGTGCATGTGTGTGTGAGTGTGTGTGCATGTGTGTGTGCATGTGTGTGTATATGTGTGTATGTATACTTTGTGTGCCCATGCACGTGTCCCACATACATGCAGGCACCCCAGGAGACCAGAAGAGGCTCTTGGATTCCTTGAAGCTACAGTTATAGACAGACATGAGCTTCCAGACATAGGTGCTGGAAACCGAACTTGGTTTCCCTATAAGAGCAGCAAACCTTCTTAACCAGTGATTGATCCCGATGGTCCCAAGAGTAACTTTTAAAGGGGACTTTTAGTGTGATGGAATGTTCTCAAAGTAGATAATAGAGACGATTGCATGAAGTCGTGAAGCACCGTGTTTCATGGAATTGTACTCTTGAGGATGCTTAAAATGACAGATCTACACTGTGTGGTTTTCAGACAGGTAAATCACTATTCAAGTTACATGTGGGCATTGTTTTTATGTAAGTCTAACTGTATGTCACTCTTTCATGAAAACATATATCAGGATTCACAGAGAGCCTTAATTGATGTCACCTTATCAGAGGCAACCCTGTGAAGACAAGTCAGCATGGTCACCCCCTTTGATCTCCCATGCAGCCTCTTTCAGTCTCACATATATGATGGTGCAAGACACGACCTGCACCTCCACTGGAGGCAGATGCCTAGAGACTAACCATGTCTCTCTCTCAACTTAATGAGTCCATAGGAGTCTCCTGGGAAATCCCATTGAAAAGCAGGTTCAGAGGCCTGAACAGAGTGCAGAATGAATCATGAACCTGCAGCAAACTATCCAGGTGCTGGTGGACACAGAATACGTACATTTTACATGTATGTGCAGGTGTCTTTATCACTCTCCACCACATTTTTTAAGACAGGGTCTCCCACTGAACCTGATATCCATGGATCTAACTAGACCAGCACGCCCAGGAAGTCTGCAGGGTCCTACAGTCTCCCCGCTTAGTGCTGGAGTTACACATGTATGCCACTGGGAATCTGGAATAAGGTTTTCATGGTTGTGTGGCGAGTAAGCTTGTCATCAGCTGAGCCTTCTCTCTGGGCCCCTCATTCTTATTTTGTAAGTCAGGAAGCCAAGTGCAGAGATGCTGAGGACTTCCACAAGGGCTCATATGTAATGGGAGAGCACAAATTCACACAGGTCTGTTTGCTTTGCTTCGCTTGCACTGTGTGTGTGTGTGTGTGTGTGTGTGTGTGTGTGTGTGTAAGTGTGTGTGTATATGAATGAGTGTGTGTATGTGAGTGTGTGTAAGTGTATGTGTGTATGTGTGTGTATGTGAGTGTGTGTATGTGAGTGTGTGTGTGTGTATATGAATGAGTGTGTGTATGTGAGTGTGTGTAAGTGTATGTGTGTGTGTGTGTGTGTTTGTAAGTGTGTGTGTAAGTGTGTGTTATGAATGAGTGTGTGTATGTGAGTGTGTGTGTGTGTGTGTGTGTGTGTGTGTGTTTTGACATCATAGCACACTATAGAACTCAGAGCATAGCTTTGCAGGAGCCAGTTGGTTCTCTTCTTCTACTATAAGGGCCTGGGGGATAGAACTCTGGTCAATTGTCAGACTCAACACAAGTGTCTTTTAACTGGCTGGTCAATGTTTGTCTCTACTTCTTGCCTAGAAAGCTAAATAAATGTACCAAGCAGGAATGATATTCTACTTAAAAGTGGAGGAAGTTGACCCAGCTCTGCCAGACTTTTTCAGAGAGATCAGCCAGGGAGAAACCATCTCTAGGGCAAGGGCTGTGATGCTCCCACCTCCTCTGCATACATCCCGAGCTCAGCTGCAGGCAGGGGTGGGGGCTTTCAGCATCCTTCTTAGATGTTTGTATAGTGTTCCTAATTCCTATTCAGTTCTTAATTATTTCAATCACTACCATTTTCTCTAAAATCCCGGTGTTTCTCGAGTGAACTAAAATGGAAAAGTTAACATATCAGCTCACCATGGTCTGGAAAAATGATCAAAAATCTTAGACCATTTAAGTGAAAAATTGGGTCTAGTGGAAGGACCAATTTTTGTGTCTGTGTTGTTCCCTCAGAGAGAGCTTGCTCAGGGGCAGGAAGGATTGCTGGGTTTAAACACGGTTGATCATTTGAATTCATATGCCCTGCTTATTTATGCTGAAAATGCACACAACTTCCTTGGAATTTTGGCTCAAAGAATCGCTTTTTGATGTTTTATTTATTGATGCAAAAAAAAGTGCTTGCCTTTCAAGTGTGTTATCTCTCATTTCAATGGAATTTCTCAAAGTATTAAGAAATGAGCTGTGCAGTTCTGTCTGCTCAGTTTTAAGTTGGCACAAGATTCCAAAGTGTTATTGGTGCCCCTGGGTGTTTCCTGCCATTTAGTTTCAGGCTAATAAGGAAGCACTGAGATTGGTTAGAATTTGCTATGGATACTGGAGTGCGCGAGGATAGACTCACAGAACGCTCTTTAGACAATGCACTTTGTCATACCGGGGACTCTGTTTTCTTGGCCATTGAGAGCTTTTGTGTGAGGAATCAGAATGATCTCCCCTCTTTTAGTGAACCTTCCATGAAAGCCTAAACTTCCATGTTTATAAAACTCTCTGTGACATCACTAAGTGCTTCTCATGATAAATAAACAGCAGCCAAGGAAGGGACCAATATAAAGTGCCATATAGTTTGGAAAGAAATGTCTTTAAAAGTCTTTTATTTATTTTTCTATTGATTTGTGCCTTTTATTATGCTCCAAGACGTCTCAATTTGTTCTTACAATCCAGGATCTAGTTCATGCAGCTGAATAACTCAGGTCTTACACGTTTGCCCACTACACTGCTCCTCCCACCCCACCCCCAGAAACAGACATTATTTAAAGAGTTTTAGCATCTCCTTGTTTATAACTGTTGTATTTGCCGAATCAAAGCCACTGAATTTGAAACATGTTCAAGATCATTTCTTTCAAGGCGTAACTCTTCCTTCTGGGATTGAGAGCCAGAATGAGCAACACCTGTCACCATCCAAAGCCTGGGCAGGGATGGACTTTTCACCTAAGGAATTTCAGATTTCAGCAAGAGACTCATTCTCTTGAATTATGATATTGGTGAAGAAATACACACACCAAGGCCATCTTGTAATGAAGTCTGGAGTCGTGCTTTGACTGTGTTCTGTGTCTGACTGGACAGTGCACACAAATAAATAAAAAAGAGCAGTAGTCCATTCCTTCTCATTTTCCCACCAGTTGTCAACCTGCGGCCTCCCTTTCTTTCTGAAGAGACAGTGTTTTAACCTCTGTCTCCAATCCCAGCCTGTGAGAGTCAGACCTGTTCGCTTAGCAGACAGGAAGACGATTTGCAAAGAACCTTTAGGCAGACACATGTTCAGCCTAACTTTGGTCTTCTGAAGATTTCTTTCAATTTGAATTTTTTACTCAGGTTGTCTCGTTAGCTGCGGAAAGATTAGACCAGTAGTTCTCAACCTATAGGTCATGACCCTTTGGGGGTGTCAAATGACCCTTTCACAGGGGTCACCTAAAACCACCGGAAAACATAGATATTTACGTTACAGTTCAGAACAGTATCAGAATTACAGTTATGAATTAGTGGTGAAAATGATTTTATGACTGGGACTCACTGCAGCATGAGGAACTATATTAAAGGGTCACAGCATTAGGAATGTTGAGGACCACTAGACTAAGCCTTCTGTGCCTAAAGTCTTTGGAAAATACAAATTCCTGGTGAGTGATTTTAAAATATGCATTGCTTTTATGTATGTAGGTGTGGATGTGTACATACCATGACACGTCTGTGGAAGTCTGTTGGTTCTCTCCTTCTTCCATGCAGCTCTAGGATCAAACTGAGGTCAGCAGGCTTGGCAGCAAGCTCATTATACTGAGCCATATCATACCTCTGGCCCATCAAGTATTGCCAAATGCATCTTCAACTTAATGGGCATCAGTGGATTTATTTTTTCTGCTCCCGGGTGACTGAACCCAGAAGGACTTCATACATGCTGGTCAAGTACTCTACCACCGGGATGCCTCCCTCTGCGATAGTTTTATGTTTTTATTTAGTTTGGCTGAATGAGAAAAAGTCTGAAGCAACTTCCTGGCCAAATGTACCCATTGCCATCAAAGATTAGGAAGTGAATGCTGAGCTGGTGTGGTGGGTGGCACATCCAGGAACGTCAGGATGTCCTCTCTGCTCACACACTCTCTTAGTGTTAAATCACAGTTCAGTGACTCAAAGGAAGGGGTCAAAAATCACTCCAGTGGTGTTTCAGAGAGTGTAGAGCCATGGAGTCCATGTAAATAGAGACAGAGTCCAAGGAGACCATTGGTTGCTTTGTGAAAGAGAATCTACTAGCCAGGATGTCCGCCTGCAGGATGAGGTTGGAGCACATATGTGTGAATATATGCTGCTGCCTAGCTTTACGTCAACTTGACACAAAGTTAATTCATCTGAAAGGAGAGAATCACAATTAAGAAAATGCCTCCTGGTTTGGTCTACAGAGTAAATTCCCTGACAGCCAGGGCTACATAGAGCAACCTTGTCTGAAAAACAAAACAAAACAAACAAAAAAACCCAAAAAGGAATAAAAGAAAATGCCTCCAAAATATCCAGCTGTAGTCAAACCTGTGAGGTATTTAAAATGAATAGTTACTGAGGAGGGAAAGCCCAGCCCATTATGAATGGTTCCATCCCTGGGCAGGTGGCCATGAGTGCTATAAGAAAGCAGGCTGAGCAAATACGGAGGAGCAAGATAGTAAGCAGCACCCTTCCATGGCTTTCAAATCATGGCTTTCCTGCTTCCAGGTTCCTGCCCTGCATGAGTTCCTGTCATGACTTTCTTTGATGATGAAAAGTGATATGGAAGTATAATCCAAATAAACCCTTTCCTTTCCAACTTGTTTTTAGTCCTATGGTTGCATAACAGCAATAGAAACCGTAATTAAGACAGGGTGTCTGGGTTCATGCCTTTGGTGGTACATCACTTCTGTTAGGATGTTTGGAATTTAACTCAGCATAAGATGCCGATCTTATCATATCCCAGTGATGGAGAAGTCAGAGACCACAGCTTCCCATATGTTTTTCCCCCTATGATAGTATTGTTTCTTTCAGCTGAAGCATCAAGGAAGTGGGATATTCTAAAAAGTAATTGGCGATTGTTCTGCAAGCCAGCAACACTCTGACTCTCTGGTTTTTAGTTTTATAGGTAAAGAAAGAATGCTCATGAATTTTCTCTAGAATCTAGATGTCTGTGGAGAGCATTTACTTGAACTGTCTTTATTTGTTCTTTCTGCAGACATAGCCTTATGGGAGTTTTTTGGGCCCATAGAAGTTCAGTTGTCTACATAAAGTCTGGGGAGCACCTGTGTGGAGCACTGCTTAGGCTCTGCTGTGTCTCCATCCAACTTCCCTCTTTGTTTTTCTTTGGGATAGTGCTTGATGTCTGGCTAGTTTCCTTCTTGGTTTCTGAGTCTCAGTGTCTTGTAGGGATGGGATACAGTATCACAGCAAAACATTGTATGGTGTATGCGGGCTACCATGAAAATCATGCACTCAGGGTAATCGGAGAGAGATGGTAGAATCCCAACTGGTTCTTTTACTGAAGTTTCTTCCTCAACCAGAAGCCACAAGACCCACAGCCTGTTTCTGCAGGCCATGATGGCATCCAGGAACGCCAGCAACCCTTGTTGTGGCTCTTTATGTTGGGCACTGCTGAATTGCACCATGTCTGAGAAAATGGACTCCTTGTTCTGTGGTGACTGAAGGGGAGACTCTATCAATTTTCTTTTGAGATTGGAGGGTGAATTGAATTTGAGAGTTTGAAGTCTTAATTTTACTGTCAACTCAAGGGACTTTTCTGACTCTTACCAGCAAGCTCCTCAGGAAGAAAAGAAGCCTGGTGCTATGCTTTGACTGTGTCGTGATTGGGAGTCCTAAACTCCTCACTGTGGCAGGGTTGGAATGTGGAGCCAATGGCAGGATAGGAGGTCAACGATGGAGCCATAATGAACGGAACGATGCTACTCTCAGCAGTTCTCAATCTCATAAAAGTGGATTCGTTGCCAGAATAGGCTGGATAAAGCGAATCCACCCTCATGCTTGCCTCAAGTTCACCTGGGGCTTGCTACCCTGAGAAAGCTGCAGAAAGCGCTCATCTCATCGGCTGTAGCTGCTCGATTTCAGTGTTCACAGTCTCCAGAACCACAAACCAAAATAAACCTGTGCTCTCTGCCAATCATCCAGCCTCATGTTCTGTTACACCAGTGGCCTAAAGCCTAGTTGCAGCTGACCTGTGAGTTCTGCAAGAACCTTCCATGATTTATGACTTCCCTCAGAGCTAGAATTTACTAGCAGAATTACCCACCACTGACTAAGAGGGAGATTTGCCAGGTGCTGAGTACTGAACTATGGTGTATTTCAAACTTGCTATGTAAATCGAATATTCTAGGGTCAGGCATACCTTCCTCAGAAAGTATCTTGTTCCAAGCCAGACACAGTAGAACTGGCCTGTTCACCCAGCATTTTAGGCAGAAGGACCATGAATTCAAGGCCAAATCCAGAGCCTGACAAATAGAGGCAGATGCTCGCAGCCAACCATTATATTGAGCATGGGGTCCCCAATGAAGGAGTTAAAGAAAGGACTGAAGGAGCTGAAAGGGGTTTGCAAACCCATAGGAAGAACAACAATATCATTCAACCAGACCCCCAAGAGCTCCCAGGGACTAAACTACCAACCCAAGAACACACATGGAGGAGCCCATGGCTCTAGCTGCACATGTAGCAGAGGATGGCCTTGTTGGGCATCAATGGGAGGAGGGTCCTGTGAAGGCTTGATACCTCAGTGTAGGGGAATGCCAGGGTGGGGAGGCAGGAGCAGGTGTGTGGGGGAACATCCTCATAAAAGCAGGGGGAGGGGGGACGGGACAGGGATTTTCCAGAGAGGAAACCAGGAAAGGGGATGACATTTGAAATGTAAACAAAGAAAATATCCAATAAAAGAAAAGAAAAAAACGTAAGCAGGAGCTGGAAGATAGAATCATGCACTCCTCTTGCAGAGAAGCAGAGTTTGGCCCTCTGCACACTGTAAGGTGCTTTAAGCCATCTGTACCTCCAGCTCCAGGGATCCCCCTGTGCTGTGTGGCACCTGTACTCAGTAAGTATAAGATCTGCCTATACCTACCGGTTCCACCATATACATATTAATTAAAAAAAGGGAAATCTAAAAAAACAAAGAAAGCATCTCAGTATTGACTTGTCATGTCTGACCCTCAAGCTTGGATGACTTTGAGCTCCATTGTGGCTTCAAGGTCACCAGAAACCACAAAACATCAAGATCACCTTGGGTCACACAAGGGACCTGACTCTACAGATTCTATTGCTGTGAGCATGATATAACCAAGCCGAGATGAAGGCACTTGGGAAAGACATACTTTAGTGTATTGGTGTGTTGTGAATAAGCTGTTATTAGTTCTCTGTAGAGATTTATATTACATCAGAAAGTGATCACACAAACTTCGCATAGACTCATGCTTACACTGTGCTAATGTCTATTCATTTGTGGGCATATATACAGCCTATTGTTTAAAAGTAGAAATAGATGAGTCTAGGTGGGTTGCAGTGAGCCAAGTGGCTATAAACCCAACTCCTGGTTAATCACTGAAGTGTGTGTCTAGGGTCAGTATAGGGTCACACTTTGAAGACACTGTCAGAATTCACCACATCGACAAAGAAGACATATTTCGAGGGGTTACTTTCAAATTCTTTGTTTATTAAACTTAGTAGACATTAAGTTAGTACTTTCATTTTTTTTAATAAACCCCCTCAAGTATGCACCATGACTTAAAATATAATCTAAATATAAAGCACTCTGGTACTCCATGCCTTCGTTATAATTTACCACCACGCTGAACGCCACTGCTTCATAAAGTGAATTCTTAAATACATGGTTGACTCTTCTCCTGGTCCAGGTCTCCATGTCCGCTTTCAGTTCCATCTAGGTTTTCTGTCTCTCCCCCACTTGCCTGCATGGGTCTCTGTGAGCAATAGCACTTGGTGTTTATAGCACCAGTTGCAGTAATACAAAGGAATGGGCAGCCATGCCCTCCTCCCTTCTAATGCCTATGAAGCAGCTAACCCTGAATGAGATGGCTCTGGACCTTACAGCTGGGGCAGAGCCAAGAAAATGTAGAGAGGAAGCAGAGTCAAACCAGTAGTTCTGGTAACAGGGTGACTCCTCAAAGACTCCATGGAGCACAGGGATGGCTCCTGGCAGAGTGGTTCCTCTGTAGATGAGTCCCACCCCAATCTCTTCTCATTGGTAAGTTACTGAAGCACTCATGTTCAATTTCTGTGTATCAGGTGGCAGAGTGGATGTGCCCACCATAACCACAGTGTGAGCCAGGACACAGGGGGCTCACTTGGAGAAAACTCCACAGATCTCCTCGTCACTCGTGTGGCACTTAACACAATGAATCTCCCCCTCCACTGCTGCTTCTGGCTGTCTGGAACACGAGCTGCTGAATTTCCCAACCAGATCAGTCTCCTCTGAGGGTTAAGCAGCAGGCTGTATTCTGTAGCCACCAAACCAAGTATATGGCACACATCTCTTGTCAACAAATGAAAAGCAGGGCAAGTAAATGGAGTTTAAGTTACTTTGAAGCTTTAAGGACACCTTTCTGCTCAACATTTCTGAGTGTTGATTAGCATTAAGGCTGGAACAAAGGTTTAGCTGAACCTTGCATCTTCTCTTATGTATACAACAATGCCCCTGTAATACATGGGGTCTTGATGGCAGTCCCATGCCAACTCTGCACTGGGTTCCAGTGTAGAAAACCTGGAGTGTGGAAGGCATTCAGAGAGATAAAGAAAAGCAATGGCAGAGAAAGCTGCACCTTGTCACTTGTATCTTTTAAGCTCAGCTCAGAAATACAGACGGGAGTTGGGGACAGAGAGAAGAAGGCAGCTGTCATCCTTGCTGCCTCCCCCCACCCCCACAAACATACTAGCTCCAGCTCTCTGTGGACTTAAAGTGCAATCACTGCTATGACGTTCTCAGGCCATGGATCGGGCTGGAAGAAATTCAAAGCTGAAACTTCAAACACACTGCTCATGACTCAAGAGGCTGGGAGAGGGAAGAAAGGAGAGGCAATGGCAGATCTCAGGCATTCAAGTGCATCAAAAGAATCAATGTTCTTTCTCTGTGTGAAGAAAAGTCATACATGGTAGAGTCTTGGTTTAGAAAATGTCTTCTATCTGAAGGTGAGCCAGTGTGGCAGAGTCCATAGGCTGACAAAGGCAGGAAGCAACAGGGGCCCAGCTGTCCTCCCTGCTGCCCTGCCATACAGATGGGCTTGACTGTCTTCCAACAAGTCTTCAGCTCTCGGTGAGGAAGAGGCACACTGGACCAAGGGCATCTGGTAGGATGTGGCTCTCTTCTCGGGTCTGTCTGGGCTGGAGCCATCGCTGGGCCTCTGGCCATTGAACAACAGGTAGCGGCCCCGGGCGTCTTGCTCCATTTTGAAGATCTCATATTCTGTGTGAGGTAGTTTGATGCCCAGAGCCACACAGCCATTGGTGTGTGTCACATCCTGTTGGATACCCACCTGCCAGGAGCCCTCAGCCCCACATTCATTCCCACTGAAGACATTGAGGAGGGAGGCGGTGGCCGCATCCATGGGAGTGACCTTCATGTGATTCACTGTGGAGAAGAGAGAGATCCATGACTCTAGGGACACAACTTAGGAGGCAGACACTTCTGGCAAATGCTAGGGATGTTATTTCAACACAGCTTTCACTTTAAAGCACAATCCAATCTCTTGCCTGGCTGACCACAGTGATCACAAAAGTCGGCCTGGGTGGGAGGTTCCATATGCTGATTTGAATGGAGGTCATACCAAATATAGGCAATCAGCTTATAGTGTCATACACTCTGCAGCTACCACTGAACAACACGGCCCTGCGACGACTACATTAAGTATCAGAAGTAATGTAGAAAAGGTGTCAAGTGTGAGAGAATACGCACAGGTTTTGTGCAAGTGTATTCATTTCACAGAAGGGACTAAAGCAACTTTGGGTTTTGGTATCTTCAGGGAGTCCTAAAATTATTTCCCTATGAATGTAAAGTCATGGCAGTATACTGTAGGTATGGCCAGAAAATGGTGACAAATGCTGACCCCAGTCTGGAGATGATCACACATGTGAGTGTGAAATACAACTATCCCAGCATTCCTCAAGAGCTAAAAGTGCTCTTTGGGGTTAGCCAATGACCCCGCTACCCTCTTTATTTGGTATTACTTCCCAGGATTAAAAAATATATATATTTAACAAAACTCAAATGTTAGTTTTATGAAAAGGTTTTGAAGTATCTGAGAGGTTTCACAGCAAACACATATCTGAATCACCGAGTTCACAGATTAATAAGGGCTCATCAGTCAGGGAGCTAAATACAGTCAGGTTGCAGACAACAAAAATAAGAAGTAAATATAAACCCCAGTCGTCGCAGACCCTTGCGGTCCTCCTAAGGGCTAACCTTGAATACAGGTGCAGTGGGAATTTTAGTGAGCAGACAAGGCCAGCGTACAAGAGCTAAATTCCTCCATCAAAGGAGGGCGTCCATGCGCAGGGCTTTGCTAAGGTAACACAGACATCTCAGAATCATTGGACTATGGTGCTACTCAGAAGGGGTTACCCAAGGACCCAGCTACCTACTTTATTTGGTATTAGAAACTAATACCACCTTTCAAGCATTCAAACTTTAAACTAAAGCAGCCAGCCCTCCCTTGGGGTCAGGGCAGGTGCCTCCCAACCCCAGCTTCCTTGCTTGGGGGAGCAGTGCACAGAGTAAACTTTTCCCATGATGCTCGCACCTTCTAGCCTGGGATAGGCTCTCATATGCAGCCTCAGCTCAGACTAGAAGTAACAGCTCTGAGTATCAAGAAATAACTGACGTCTGCTCTGCATTCCTCATTTAGCAAAAGCACCGAGCATGCAAACAGGCCTGACGCTACCCAAGAGGCTGCTAGATTTCATTGCAGGAACATTCCTGACTCTCACATCACAGTGGCTCGTGTGATGGTTTGGGTTCCATTGTACCTGAGTGTCACGTGGAGGCCTGGTACTAGCCTGCTCTAGGCAGGAAGGAGGTCAGATGATATTTTCAAGGATGCTAAAGCATCCTTAAAAGGCAGACCCGGCTCTAACGTCATCCCTAGATCTCAAGCAGCAAAGATACCCTTTCTCTTAGGTTCTGCCCCAGCAGAAATGTGCCAAGCCGTGCCGTGAGCACACTTACCTTTGAACACAAACTCTGTGCCACCCATGACCCTGGATGAGAGCACACCACGGCTATAGCGGCCTCGAGCGTAGATGGTAAATGTGGGATGCTTGCAGACGGGGTCCGAGTAGTGGTAGTAATGTCCTTCCCAGGTGTTGTTGTTGTCGTGGAAGATGAAGTGACGGGTGAGGAAGAGGACCTCGGGGCGTACCTCACAGCGCTGGCTCACCCATTCCCCATGGAGGCCAATGGTCAAGTCAGCCTTGGGGGGCAGGATGGGAGGGTGGTGTTCGTCGGACCGGTAAATGATGCGGCAGGCTATGCACGCATGGTTGTGGTTCTGAAACAAAGAAACGAAGACATTTAGAGACTTTAGTCTTCTCATGAGCTCAGTGTGCATGTGTATCCCTGAAAATGGGGACAGGAGGTGGGTTCACCATGGTTAGGATTGGGTACTTGGGGCATCATTATTTATCAGAAACCTCAAAAGAAATGAAGCCAGGCTCTGATGCTTAGGGAGTTGAGCACAGTGTGTGTATTCACACAAGTGCACACGGCTCTAACAAGACAGCCTGCCTAATGTCAGCGATGGCATGGGCCCTTTAGAATACTGGTGAGGTTTCAGATCATCACAAACCCAGTGGACATGTGTGGGTGAGGCCGTGGAGAAATCCCAATACTTTGGTCCTGTGGGTGGAAATGTAAAATGATACAGCCTTTGTGGACAAGAGTGAGATGGTTCCTCCAAACCTCATAGAATCACTATACCATCCAGCTATTACCCTCCTAAACACATGTCCAGAAGAACCCAAAGCAAGGGCACTGGCCCACGGTAGACAAAAGGAAAGCAATCCAACTGAGCAGCCACAAATGAACAGCGAAGCACACTGCGCTCTGCATGTGTGATGGCAGAGAACTTAACTTTAAAAGGCAGGATGTTCTACACAAGTTACAACACGGATGGACCTCGAGGACACTATGCTAAATGAAATAAGCCAATCATGCACGCACATACATTGCTCGGTTCCATTTATTTAATGGTGAAATCCAGAGACAGGAGGTGGGAAGGTGGCTTTGAGGAATGAGACAGGAGGTAGAGAGAGAATCCAGGTAATAGGCAGACTTCACTTTCACCGGGTGAGATTTCTAGATATGAACAGAATTGAAAGCTGTTCGACATAATGCCCTTATAAGTGGGTACCCATGAAACAGATTTATGGGTGTATTTCAGCACAATTACATTTTTCAAGGGAAAAACTGCTAAATACACCAAGGAGAACATAGAGCTGTGACAACAGATGACAGGAATCACAGGGTCCCCTTGAGAAAGTGAATGCAGGAGGTAGAGGGGCCATAGAGAAGGGAATGGGAGACCTCTGGGGCACGGGCACACCTTATCCATGTGTGTCTAGAGGCCAAGGTTCACAGCTCCTTAGCTCTTGAAATGCAACTAGAGGACTGGTCCTGGGCACAGTATCATGATTATTGCTGCCTCATTCAGCCCACAGGACAACTCTTAACCCAATGGTCTTCTCTACTCTCTTACTCCCTCAAAGTTTGTACGAGGCACAAGGAGTGAGCAGAGTTGGACCATAGCTTTTGGTCTCTGCCCTCTGATCGGGAGGCAGAGCTCACTGGGACTCCCAGCTCCTGTGTATACAGACCCACAGTCACACCTTCACCCCTCCGAGAGAGGGACACACTTGTGCCCAGCATTTTTTTCCTGAAGTCAAAACTTCACCTCCTTCTCCAAGGTAGGGTGGTAGCCTTCATAAATGTGACTTGGCAATGGTGACAAGTTTGCCTTGCTGGAAGACTGTGGTAAGGGTGGGAGGGGCTCTTCCACACCCCGTTAAATGAGATCTCTGTTCTCACACACCCTTTTGATCTACTGGATGAGTTTAGTTACAGTTTATAGTAGAGAATTACTTCCTTTGTGCCCGTGATGTGTGGCTTGCAGATGATGAGAATGCTTTGGGTACAGAGTTTAAAGGGGGGAGGGGCAAGCCTTCCCTCTCCCAGGGTCCAGGTTCATTTGCTGGCCTGGGATTTCTGCAGAGGGCTTTGGGGCAAGGGAAGAATATAAACCATGCTCCAGCCTGTTATCAGCAGACCACAGGGTGATAGGACCCAGGGAGATAACAAGTAAACAGCCCACTGAAAGCGGAGCTGAATCAGAGTGGATGAGAATATCTCTGGCCAGATCCTGAAGGCCTGAGGCAGCCCTGCTGCCTACCTCACAGCTGGAGTGGCCACAGACAAGTTACTCATGACTCTCTACTTCGACTTTCTCACTTACACCATGATGACTCTTAGACACGCTTGCATAACTGAGGCAGGAGAAAAATGGCAGAGCAAGATGGTTCCCAACTAGTGTTCCCTCTTGAGTAGACCAAAGCAACGGTCATGGTCCTTTGGGTTCACGGTAGGAAGAAAAGTACACACTGAAGTAAAGGTGAACCCGGAGTCCTGTGCTCTGACACGCTATGTCCTCTCAGTAAGCTGCCAGGAGGTGAAGACTCCAAAGCTTTTGCCCTAAACGGGTTGTTCTGACATTTAAAGGCCAGGATGGGGAATTAGGCTAGTGTCTGTAACATGTATTCTCTGGGGCTCCTGCAAAGAGCAGAGCATGTCATATTATAACCACAATCAGTATGAAGCCTCTTTACCAAGCCACCAAGGCCCTGGCCAACCGTGACAGTCTAAAGCTCCTGTAGGTGGCTTGCCACATTCCAGATGAGGTATCAGACGTTGATGTTCAGTTGGGGTCAGAAACATAGATCCACAGGGTCTCCAATGGTCCAGAACTGGGTCCCTTCCTGCTGGAATCTGCACAGCAAAGACGCTTGCTGCCTACTGTATCTGATTCCCAGAAGGTCTTACAAGGTTCTGTAGGCTGAGTAACGTATTTTCACCCATCTCTACCTCCACTCCTTCTCCATCCCACTATCTACAACTGCGTTTTTTATGTCCAATGACAGTTTAGGATTATCCACTGTGCCACCTTCATTTCTGGCCTTTCTAGGGAGTTAAGTCTCAATCCCCAAAAAGATTTGTTTTCCCCTTCTGCACCAGTATTGGTTCAGGGACAGCTTAGTGCTGATGGGACGACACTGAAAATCAATGCTCTTCAGTTCAACAAAAAAAAGGTTGGGTGGGGGGAGGGTCCAGCTGTCACCCAGGCTATACCACAATGGCATCAGGAGTGGTAGGTTGGTGTTCATGAATAGCCCTTCTTTAAGAACAGCAGGCAGGGGTGCTGGGCCCCAAGAGGATTCTTCTGCCCTGTGCTTCCGACAGACGAACTGTGCTCTCAAGATAAAGGTTTTCCATTGGGCAGAAATCAAAAGCAGGCCAGGCATGGTTGGACCAGCGGGCCTGTGAGGTTTGGGTTCATGTGCCGTGGCCAGGAGGAACCTGGTTCTTAAGCATTAGTATTATCAAGCTCTTACTCTGGTTATTTTTGTTTTATTGTTATTAAAAGTTGTAGAACTCATCACCCTAGTAATTTTTAAGTGTACCATCCTGTGGCATTAAGTATAGTCACATGGTTAGGTGGCAATCACACTGTCTATCTCTAGAGCCTTGTCATTTTCCCTAACTGAAATGATTCTCCATCCCTCCCTCTCCTAGCCACTGGTAACCACCTCTGTACCTTCTGTCTTTGAACACGACAAGACTAAGGACCTCCTATAAGAGATAACTAAAAACCTATAAGGAGACTCATACAGTATCTGCAGTTTTGTGACTGGCCAGTGTTGTTAGCAAATGTATTCTAGGTTCTCCCATGTTAAAGCATGTATCAGAACATCTTTCCTTATTAAAGCCTAATCATTCCATGCAGGGACACATTTTACGTATCTGCTTCTAGACATTTAGCCTGCTTCTTCCTTGTCACTGTTGTGAATGACGCCATGAACATGGTTGCATGGTTATGTATTCACATTTCTCCTTCAATCATTTTGAGTGTATACCTAGATGTAAAATAGCTATACCACATGGCAATGCAATGTTTGCATTTTCAAGGGAAAAGCCTGTGGTCCCCAGTAATTGTACCATTTGACAACTCTATCAGCAAACTACAGGAGTTCCAATCACCCCACATCATTGCCAAGGTTTATTTTCCACTTTCTCCCCCTTTGGTAACAGCTGTCCTAACGGGCAACTTCCTATTGTGGTTTAAGTTTATCCTTCCATGGCGATTTGAAAAAGAGCGTATCTGTCACGTGTAAAACTCTTCAGAGGAGGGTCTGTTTTGCCCACCTCCTCATCCCCTTTGAAGCAGTTTTCCAGTTACTATTAAGCAACCGAAGATGTCATAAGCAGAGGCAGAGCTTTTGGCCTCAGTGGATGAAGTCAAGAAGGTGACAATGTCAGTCATGGGGGTATATAAGGAGATGCTTCTCTGTGTGAATTAAGTCTTAAAAATTGCTTTCTTAAGTTCTTATGCTCTCTGGTGTGAACAAAAATTAAAGGGACCCACAGCAATCGCGGCACATTAGCAGTGAACAAAGCCTACACGTTGTATTGCTCTACAGCTCCTTCTCTAGGGCGCTTTAACGAGAGAGCCTTTACAGATTGGCAGATGAGAACTCCATCTGCAGGTCGTTCACGTGGAAGAGAACTTGCACCACCAGAGAGCACTTGCTTTATAAAATTAGTTTTACTAAAAAATAAAACATTCTGATACAAGATTCTCACTTGAGAAATATACTTTCCTAGGCTTGCCAACTTGGCTCCAGCCCACTTCATCTCCTTCCATGTTAGAAAGGACTATCTATTTAAAGTCAGGGCTTCTGCATACACAGGGTCTGAAGGTTAAAGTCAGGGGGGCTAGTAGGTATATCTTTGCTGCTGTTCTTCACACCCACTATAGAAAGCTCCAATCTGGGGACTCGGGGTGCTGTGGAGAGCACTCATCTGGCATGTAACTGACTCTGGGTTCCATGCGTGGCACCAGGGGTTGAAGGAAGACTTAATTCAAGAGGGTTAGAGATAGAAATAAGTTCCATACAAGTGTTCTCTGAAAAGTAGAACTTGTGTTAAAAATGGATATCGACCCTGCAGTTCCCAAGTACACGGCACTATGGGCAGGGATCTGGATTTGCTTGTCCGCACACTGCTCCTGGGCAGCAGGTTCAAGAACTGCAGCCTGTGCGTAAGGATGTGGGATTCTCAGGTGTTCAAGTACATCCATGTCTTAAGTTTAATGAGAATGTTGGCATATTTTCCAGCCTGGGTAACCAAGGTACAGAGAGAGAGAATAACTTGGGCTAGATGACCTCACAAACGTAAAGCAGTCTTGGGCCTCTAATTCAATCCTAGGGCTTACGGAGTGCTACCTCCAACTTATTCAGCTCTCAGGCTTGAGGTTCTGCAAACAGCAAATGTCCCCTCAACAAGGACTGCAGCCCCACAGAAAAGGGCTCTAAGGCTGATGACTGATGGGGGCTCTTCAGACTTCTCCTGTTTCCTGCCAACATTTATTTCGGGAGGGTTGGTCAACAGCATCTGCTGACAGTGCCCACTGTTTCCACGGGCTTCCCAGAATGGAAGAAATTACTTGAGAAGATCTGGTGAAAGATCAATTCGAGTAGCAGGCTGGGCAAAGCACAAGCCTTCAAAGCAGCAATTCTTGGCTAAAAGTTTTGTTCAAGGAGAGAAATGGGAGGAGAAGATGGAAACTTCCTTTCCTAAGGCTTTGCTGCATTGGATAAAAAAGTATTCATGATTCTGATACAGAAACCCAGGGTAGCCGTAAGCCTATGGTGAATGCTCTTACAATGGCAATTTGCTGGGTTGGGTGACATTTCTGTTCCAGACCATCTGGCTTCCACATTAGTCCTTTCAAGCCAAGACCAGAGAGCTCCCCCTCAGCATTCCCTAGGTCCCCTGGCAGAATACTGCTGGGCCTGATGAGGCTCCTGATGGGCAAACTGATAGGGAGAAAGTATAACAGGATATTTAAGGAGCTGAATAATGAAAGTCATATTTATCCATCAGGAGAGATGCTGTCTATGGGAGGAGAATCTTACAGTGCTTTCTGGAGACAGATTCAGAGTTAAGAAGATGGTTCAGTAGATTAGGACACTTGCTGCAAAGCTCTGTATGTGCATATACACACAAAGAAAACAAATAAATGTAATGAATGAATTTAGAATTGGATTCAGGTAACCTATGACCTCTGGTTCATTTGATCCCTTAAAGGGGCTGGGATGACTTCACTGGTTCACAGAGGAAGTTTCCTGCCTGCTCCCCTCCTCTCTCCCTAGCTGCTGAGACATACTTTTTAAATGGCCAATTTCCTGCTTCTTGGGGGTTTCACTCTGGCCTCTCAGTGTTTTTGCCTTTTAAGGGATGAAATGTTTACCGCTTGCATTGTCCTTGACAACAAATCTTTCCTAGCCTGCTAACTCCTTAAATAAAGCAACCCTGCATGCCTGTTTGTCTGCCAAAATCCTCTGGAGGAGTCAAGAAATAACAAGATCTATATCAGCAATCAGGGCGTGGCAGCAGTGCTGTCGCACAGCCATGGTGTGATGCTTACAACCAAGCAAGAAATCCCAACTCTGTATATATACACCATGTGGCATCTGCTGTCTAGTGAACACCTCGGCCCAGTAATGGGAAGAATTTTCTTTAGGAAAATTTACCTAAGAATGGCTTGAAAACTCTCAGGCCATGCCCCACCCCAAACCTTTGTCTGTGCACCTCCACATCCATCTCTGATCATCTCTGCTGTGTCCTATCCTTTTCCCACTCTGGCGGAAGAGAAAGCACACAGGGTCCTTCCACAAAAGCATCCTGTCCTTTCCCCGAGCTAGTGTCCTGTCCCATTACTCAGGAGTCCCACAGCATGTGCTCAGGGAACTAATAACAAACCTAGCCTGTAGCAGCAATGGGCTGAAAAAGTCTACTACCCACGGCCACCTGCTCCAGTCCCTCTGATGTCACTAATGCCAGGAATGACCTTAGTGACAGATCACTGTCCTTTTCACACACGGTCAGCCCTCCTTATGAATAGATTTTTATCTAAAGATACATCTAAATTCAGATCAACATACCAAGGGAGAAACACTGTACCTGTATTAAACCTGTAAGTGTTTCTGCTTGTTGTATCCTGAAGGATACAGTATAACAGGCATTTATATAGACTCTGGCTCTCTTAGACACTGCAAGTCCACTAGAGATGTATATGTACGTATCTGTACATATGTACAGAGCTTCCACGCACACGTGACACCATCATATGACTTGAGCTGGTTTTTGACATCTGTGGGGTCTTGGAACCAATGCCTCGTAGACAATGAAAGCTACCATTCTCAAACAAGACTCTGAATTACAAACTGATGCTGGTTCCCAGCCTGGGAGTTTCTGTAGAACTGGAGTGTGTGTTGGAGCTCTGACTCCTCTCTTTCTGTCAGGGTCAGGTGCTGTGAAGGTCTCATGTTGTTCTCCCTCCCACCCGCAGGTAGCTGCAGGAGCAAGTTTGCTAGGCCAAAATATTTAAGACACACAATGCCCGGGGGGTTACTTTTAGACAATCCTTTGCTTTACCACCCTGTGGATGAATCTGTAGAGGATTTTGGAGACGAGCAATTCCATCAGCTTAAAACTCTTGCCATTCCCAAGGCTCCTGGCCATTATTTGCTTTTAATAACCATGTGAGTCTATCACTGCGTGAACTAACTGGGTGTACATTTCAACCATACAGCTCTCATGAATCAAGGCAGAGGACGGTACTGTGCTGGGGTAAACTTCCCACTCGGAGCATCTTCTTAGGGGTTATTTTAGGCCACCTTGATTTTTCTTAAGGAAGAGTAGCCAATTTCCTCCTGAAAGAAATCCCCACACACCTGAGTCTGCAAACAGCTCTTATTTGCCAAAGGACTCAGAGCCTTGGAGCCAAGCTGCATAAAGCCTAGAAAAACAGGCTGCCTTCAAGTTTCTATTTTTACATGGTGTCCTGTTTCCACAGGGGCTAAGACTAGCGGTTTCAAACTCAATTTAGCGTTAAACTAAGTTTCAGCCAGGTCTCCATGGACCAGCAATTAGGGGAGGCAACAAGTTCAAAGCTAGAGATTCCAGGACCCCTGCACAGGCGTGTGTACTCTTTGAAGAAACTCTCTCCCAGTTGCTTCCTGTCCTGGGCTAGACAGCCACAACCAGCCCAAACAACCTGCTGCTGGAATGTCCCATGGGCACAAGCAATTGGGTTTTACCATGTCCAGTGTTGAGAAAGATACTGGCCAAGTCCATTCACTTTCTCCTAGCTGTCTCGGGAAAGGATCTAAAAACTTCCTGAGGGGCATCACTATGCACCAAAGCCAAGAGGTACAAGGCAAAGGACAACAAGAAAAGAATGGGTCCTTTCAGCTGCTGAACTCAGTGGTTTTATAGTCTTGCAACCATCCTGGCTGGGCAGCCACAGTGGTCCCACAGCATAGGTCTTGCTGAGCCAGGGGAGCCTAAGCCTTCCTCCCAGTGGCGACCAGCTTTATCTACGGTTTCACTATTCCTTATGATGCCTAGCTGGGATTTTTTTTTTTCTTTTCTTGCATTTCAATTTTCCCTGGCAACAGTGATTAGGTTCTGCAAGACCATGGTACAAATTACAGAAGGTACCTAAAGGAAACCTCAGTCTTGTCACCCCCACCCTTCCTAGGAATCCATTGCTAGGTTCCCCCTCTTCACACCCTCTGTTCCTCCCTGTTTGCAAGCATTAGTTTCACACAAATGAGATCACTTTACACATGCTGGTCTTCCCCTTATCCCTTTTATGAAGAATGTTCTAGATAAACCTCACTTCCTCAAATTCTTTCCACCATTCAGGCTTCTGGAATCTTGGATTTGGACCTGGGGTTTAAGGAGTCTGATTCTTGAGAATCTAGATAAATGCTCCTACAACTGCCTAATCAGAGAAGGGAGGAGAAGACAGGAGGATGTGTCTTATGGCCGCAGACAGTGCTTGTACACTCTCTAGCCAGAAATCTGACAGCAGAAGCTGTCAGCCAGGAGAAGGGGTCCTCTCTCCCGCTCAGGGAGACAGGATGGACAACATCTGTGTCCATTGTAAAGAAGCACAGGGCCTCTAAGGGGTCAGGAAAGGAACACTTGACCCCAGCTGATGCCAACAGGACAGCTGTGTACTAGGACTGGCTCCCATTTCCAAATTCCACATGCTTGCCAATTTATCCAGAGTTCAAGAAAATCTTTTAACTGTTTATAAATAAAAACTTCCCCAGAGAAGGTCAGCATCATGCCTATCACCCTGAAATCCCATGCCAGGCCAGGATAACTGGCTCTGAAGACATTCTTCCCCATCCCCAGGAGTCACAAGCCAGTCAGGCTCTGACCTCTAACCAGGGAGGAACACTAGCCTTCCAACCTGGACTGAGGACTATGGATAAGAGGCTCACCTAGAAACCTTCATACCTTGGAGGTACAGCAGAGAAGGTGGGGGAAGAGATTCATGTAAGAAAGGGGAGGTGGGAAACAGGAAACAAAACTAATTCTCTTCCTTCTGGCACTTAAAAGGAGCTTAAGACATCAAAGAACCCAAGTGGGCACACGCTGGCAAGGAAACAGAACCTGGCCCTGGGCATGCCAACAGTAGCACAAGGTTAGGTAAGGGGCAGACAGCCTGACCTGACTCTACCCATGACTACTGAGGGAATGGGTTTTTGCTGTTTTTGTTTTTTTGTTGTTGTTTGCCTTCAAGACAATGTTTTATACTGTAGCTCAGGCTGGCCCTGGTATTCACTATCTTACTATGTAGCCCAGGCATGCCTCTCAGCAATTCTGCCTCAGCCTCTTGAGTGCTAGAATTAGTCTTGAGCCTACATACCAGGCATACAGCTGTTATTCTTCCCACTGGAAGAGGTGCAGAGAATGACAATGGCCCTGCCTGCTTGACAGATTGCCATAATGGTTGGAGCAACAGAGTAGGGGCATGTTCCTGGCTAAGGTGAGTTGGTGGACAACCCAGACCACATGAAGTCAGTCTTTACTCAAAGGACACCTCCCATGTAGGTGTGAAATCCCCTTCCGTTCCTTCATTTCTAATCCATTTCTAAGCAAGATGGCATGCATCTATGAAGCTCACTGCAGAGTATAGATGGTGCCAGGCAGCACTCAGAACAGAACCAGAAGCCAACAGTCCTTACCTGCGTTTCTAAAAGATCTACTTTAGCCTGGCCTAAAAGCATGCCCCCAACAGTAGGCAGCATCCTATTAAGCAGTTCCAATACCATGAATGGATGGAGCTTTAGGCCCCTTACCCATCCATCACAGTAAGAGGACACTAGGCCTTCCGTAAGTGTCACGGCTTCCCCACCTCTTGGTGCTTCTGAACATAAAGACAGAGCACAGCGGACCGTCCTCCTCCTTCTCCATAGGGAAGGAAGCTACAGGATTCCTGCTGGGTCCTGCTGGTAAGCTGTGCACAGGAGTGCAGCATAACCTCATAAATCTCTTTCCTCAAAACCCATCTTCCCTTTTTATTAAATGACTCTGATGAGAAGGGGGACGGAGGAGGGCAGGAAGCAATTAAATCTTATAATTCTAATTATTAGAGTTATGTTCTAGCAGTATTTGGAATTCACAAGACATCCCCCCCTCCCACCTCCATGCTCCAAATCACGTCATTTAATGTTTTGTGGTCTGGACTCGGGCGAGCAGACAGATTCAAGCCTGTAGTCAGGGGATTTTCTCTGTAGTGTCCACCAGCCATGCTAGTTGGCCTTGGTGGAACATAGCTAAGAAGAGTGGGTGTGGTTGACTTTTCTTCACTAATTAAAGCCCTCTTCTTAGGTCCCTCTGAGTTTACTCCTCACTAATCAGGTCACCTCAGGTACTTCTCTGCTGGAGACGGTGCAGGGCTGCCTTTCTTTCCATCTGCCATTGTAAGCTCATGTAACGGAGCTTTGCTAAATAATCATCTTTCTTAAAACCACAAAAATTATGTCCCGTGTGCAAGGTGATGGCTCTTGGAGGTCCAGTGCACACAAGCCCGGGTTCAAGTGTTGGCACTGGAACTCACCAAGTGTATAACAAAGGCACCTGACCCATGATAAGTGTGTCTCAGGAAGCC
This sequence comes from Rhabdomys pumilio, assembly GCA_030674055.1. Lineage (NCBI taxonomy): Eukaryota > Metazoa > Chordata > Mammalia > Rodentia > Muridae > Rhabdomys > Rhabdomys pumilio. Next base: position 25,237,011 of record JANHMN010000013.1, read on the forward strand.
ATTGACAACCTGGAAGCAGGAATAGGTAAATGACCACAGGGAAGTCTAAAGTCCTATGGGACAGCATGCTACTGTCCCAAATAGGAACACTGTTCCTTCTACCTTCTCCAATGTCGGGGTGTGGTGCAGTTGGGAGTATTTCCCAGCGTGGTGGCCATGGTACCCCTCATGCTATCCTCTGGGCTGTACAGAGCTTCTGTGATGTTGGAGTTATTGTTGATGGGCATCGAAACTACTCCCCAGAACACGAAACACGTGGGTGGCAGCCCTGAGCTCCCAATTACGTATCCCTTCCCAGCCTTCTATGCTTCTCCTTTTCTTTCTAGAAACACCTCCTCTATGAAGTAGAACCCCACATTCCTCAAGTTCCCAGGATCTCTCTGACATGCCCTGCGGGCCACCTATTTTACTTAGTCAAGGAGATACAGACTCTGCAGGGCTCCGTGGCTAGGTGAGTACCTTGGCGTTCTGCAGGGGAGGCTGGTAACTGGATGGCCGGTAGAACACCCTCTGGGTAGCGTCAGTGTGGATGTCGCCCAGGAAGAGCTCCTCTACCAGGTGGTCCAGGCTGTGGTGGGGATACTGCTTCTCCACACGGATGAGCTGCAGCTCATGCATGGCAAAGTTCACAGCCTTGGTACACTCACGGCTGCTCTCCTCCTGCCACAGGTCATAGGCTACGTCCTGTACCCAGGTACCACCAGGAGCCAGGAAGCCTGGGCAAGTTCGGTTTACCAGTCGGCTGAGTTGTTCAGCAACTGCCTCTGTGTGGCAGATGATTTGGACGCCATGAAGTTGGTAATCAGCCTCAGTGCCGCCACGGATGATCCAGGACGCCTGACGAAGCCGGATCTTGCCTCGGATGATGAGGGTATAGGTGGGATGCGTACAGCGGTTGCTGCCATAGTAAAACTGGTAGGCCTTGAAGGTATTATTGTTGTAGAATCTGTAAGACCTTGTGATGAACTCCGGACCTGACCTTACTTCACAGCTGTTGAAGACAAGAACAGGGGAAGAGCTTGGTGAACCCAACACCATGTGGAGGACGTGGCAAGTCATGGCAGTTAAAGAACAATGCCTTCTATGTCCTTTACAAATGCCAATTTATTGGATCTTGACAGTAGCCTAAGTCCTATGTAGGACGACCATCCATCTACCTCTGAGGAAACCGAGGCAAAAGATGAGGAGGCATGTACAAGATCACACGAGCCTGACCGTGAATCTAGGCAACACAGCTTCAGTGACTGACCCTAACTACTCTTTTCTAAAAGGCTTTCACTCACTGTATGTGAGGAGATGCAGGGGCCCCTTTAGGGAAACTCCCTCTCTGAATAAGAGGGAACAGTGTGCTGCTGGCCTATACAGGGAACACCCACCTGGCAGATAAAGAACAACTAGACTCATGAATACTTCAAATTAGGGACCTTGTCTAGGCTGGTACGAAATGTCCTTTGTTCTGAAATGGAATCTTGGCAGAAATGGAAGTCTAACCTTCTATCTACTCAAAAGTTTTATCCTCTCAGTGGGAAAAACATTAAGAGGCAGTTAAAGGGAAGCAAAGTTAACATAATAAGAGAGACCAGGATTCCTTTGGTTTGTGTTGACTGACAAGGGGGGAAATGCCCTTAGATAAATGCTCCCAAGCCAGAAACCCTGTGACTGAGACCTATAGAGCAAAATAGCTTGATGGGCTCAGGGACACTCTCACATGGTTTGCCACCAATCCATATGGACACAGCAGAGCCTGTACCAGTGCACGCAGGGACTCTTGAATCACTGCCCAGAGTTTGTCCGTGAAGCTTTTTAGACCCTGGTCTTTCCAGTTAGAACTCTTGGCTCATCAGAATTCTTCCTCTGCTCATGAACAACCCTGAGCTGAGCTGCCAGCATGTCTAAATCAAGCAACTGGGATGCCATCCAAAGCACAGGTGCTTCCCAAAACTGACAACAGCTTGGACTTTTAGTTGGCAGACGGATGAGGGATAACTACTACTTAATATGAGTACTTTTTGTTATGTAAATGCATTCATTAATGTTAAACAATGCCTTGTGGATGTTAAACACATAGTTCTTTGAGCACAAGTCATGGGAGGCAGAAGGAAGGGGCAAAGGCCGCCTTAGGCTTCTGACCCAAAGGAACTGGAGATGAGGATGACCAGCAACAGAGGTCAGCAGAGGTGGGAAGAGCGCTCCTTTTTCATTGTTTTCTTTTGATCTTTTCCTTTTAATCTTAACATCAACGGTCTGTGGGCTCTGCCTCCTGAACTCAGTGCATCTCAGACTCAGCCATTCACGCCAGCTGCCATCAGCTCTAGCCAGAAGTGTGTGCATCTCTCAAGGGTCACTCCCAGCCTATGGCTGCTCCTGTGTATTTGCCACAAAACTACTGCAGGGCCCTTTAATAAATCTGGACCCTCTCTTAAGCAACCCTTCCAAGTTTTCTTAGATTAGAATACCTGTAAGGTTTAACAGGAGAAACACTCAGCTCAGGAGTTCAAGGTTAGACTTGAACTAAGCTAGTTCAAGATAGCTCAGAGTCACCCTACACACTACACACGGGGAGCTAGGTTGCAGGGCTGGGATCAGTGGAGTCTCCTGGCTGGTCAAGCCATATCCATTCTCTATTCAGCCATAACTTTGCTACTTTCTCTACATAGGTAATTCTTCCTACGGGAAGAAACTAGATTTTCAGAGCCAATCCTGATTCGAAAGCAAGGATCTCTCACATTCTCCTGCTGTCATTGGGCCCCTGCTCCTCTGGGTCTATCTGCAAAATCTATGACAATGTGGACCAAGTCTGTTTGAGCTATAAACACAAAATATACACAACTGCTGGCCACAGAGCAGCCACCTAATAAATGACCATTTTCAAGTTATAATTTTGAATTTAAAATGTATCTGCAAAAAGTTTGTCAGTCATTTTAAGAGACTCCCCCTCCCTTTTTAAATCAGTTTCATCATTTTATAAGTTTTCTTTTGTCTTATGTCCATATGTGTTGAGTTATTCCCGGAAGGTCTCTGGGGGCTGCTCTCCATATCCCAGGAACTGTGTATAGGGAGGCGTCATCAGATCCCAGTCAGTCTTGTTAATGTACAACAATTTAATGGGTAGAAAGAAAATCGCTGATCCGCCTCTAGGCTATTTTTAAAAGCTCTAATGGAAGATAAGTCAGAGCTCAAACTAGGATAAATCTCAGCTTCACAGCACAGAAAAGACTCTAAGAACTGGCTAGTAAAGGCAGCTCTAAACTTACTCTCCGTGCCCTGAAACCGTAGATTAAGTTACCAGAATATGGCGAGAATATTTAGACCAGAAGAAGCTTTGCAGTCAGGTTTCAGGGTTGGTGAAACACAGACGCTTAATTTCACTTGCTAATGGTTTCTCTTTATACACGAGTGGTCCCACAGAGTTCAGTAAACAAGGATCTATTCACTCATACTGTGTAGTTAGCAGTGCTGTGATACCATTGCTGCTTCGGAATAAGATTTCTACAGCCTCTAGTTCTGTTTGTATAACTGACCATAATTTCCGAGAGCTGCCTGGTTCTCCATTGCTGTCGATTATTTAGATGCAAAGCTAGCATCTAAACCCATCAGAGGGTCTTCCTCAGACCCTGCTCTCTGCATTTCCTGTCTCAGATCATCCAGCTCTTACCCTGTGGACACCCAGTGGCCCTCGATGGTCGGGGGCATCTGCACCGTGATCCGTGCACCATTGTGGAGATGCTTGAGCATATGATGGCACTGTGACTCCTTGAAAGCCCTCCAGGCGCTTTTCTCTAAGGACCGAGGGTGTGATCTGCTGTCCGGATGAAGGAGGGCAGAGCCCTCTCCCAGCCCTGGAAAAGCAAGAGCAGAAAGTAAGCAAACCCATAGTTCTTGGTGTGAGTCAAATAGACTGTTCTGTCTGCAACTGGGAGTGATGGCAGTGGGAAAAGCGTGCCCACTCCACCAGGCTGTGCACTGTGCTTTCTCCTCCAGAACTCCCATGCCAGAGTGCAGAACCCTCTAGGAGATCACTGCCCAGGTGGAAATGGATGCCTGTGAGAATCAGAACCTAGCTTGCTTGGGGCCACCCAGCTAGTTCTTTGTAAAGCCTGGGTTCAGGTACATTTACCTAGGTTTTTTAACATATTCACAAGCACCTGTGTGGTAGAGCCCTGAATGGACTTCACAAGGTCGGCTCAGAAAGGCAAGTTCTAGAAGCACTGAAAAAGAAGAGGTGGAGTTGAAGAAAGAGAAGGAATAGTGGGTATCAAGAAGGGTACCTTCACACACTGGCATATTTAGGTGAGAAATAACAAGAGCAACGAGATCAACAGTGCTGAAAACACAGCCTGGCTGATGTGGAAAGAGAAATGGCCAGGAGACAGTTCTCAAATTCCTGGCTGGGACCTGCTCCTTGGCTAGCCTCCCATATGCTTGCACTGAGTCTCATATTTTCTGGCCATCACAGACTCCAGATGGATGCCCTTGTTATGGTTTATCTAAGGGCTTATGAATTAGAATCTTGGCTTCCAGATTTGATGTTAAGAAATGGTAGGGCCTTTTAAGTAATGAAGTCCAATAGTCATTATGAAGGGCATTGTGGGAGCACCCTAGAACTTGCAGGCTGCTCATATTCAGATATCTGCTTCCAGTGTCTCAAACACTGAGAGGATGGAATGAGTTGTTGCTACACAGTCCCAGCAGTTAGATGATATATGTCTCTGAATATGAACGCTCATGGTTCCCTTTGTAAAATGCTGCTTTGTTGACAGAGCTGCTGCTGCTGCTGCTGCTGCTTCTTCTTCTTCTCCTTCTTCTTCCTCCTTCTCCTCTCCTTCTTCCTCTTCTTATTGCTGCTCTTCCTCCTCCTCTTCCTCTTCTTCCTCCTCCTTGTCCTCCTCCTCTTCCTCTTCCTCTTCCTCTTCTTCTTCTTCTTCCCACTATTCACCACAGTTGAGAGCCATGAGTCTAAGACACCTATGGGCTCTATTCAACTAATAAAACCCGAGTAAGAGATTCTTGACTGAAGTTGACAGTGATATGTTATGGTTTGGAAGTGGAGTGTCCCCTACAGGCTTACGGTTTGAAATGTTTGTTCCCTATCTTGGAGCATTACTTTGGGAAGTTTTCTGGGTAGAGCCTCGCAGGAAGAAGTAGGTCACTGCGGATAGGCATTGGAAGGCTAGAGCCCTGCCTCTGGTTTTAGTGCACTCTCTGCTTTCTGGCCCATCGTAAAGTAAAAAGCGCCTGTCACATGACCCCACCACCATGAGCTGAACTACTCTACCATCACCTGCCTTTCCTGCCACGGTAGACTGAATTCTCTGAAAGAAGAAGCCAGAATGAAAGTATTCTTTGTTGTCCGATATTCTGATCATGGTGATACCAACACTGCTACTACATGTGCTGCTCAGTTTGAGGCTAAGACCACTGCTTTTGACCTGAGCTGCTTGCAGACAATAATAAAAACAGGCAATTGCTATCATCATGATAGCAATATTGTGATATCATCATTCACAGTCATAGTTATGCAGCAAGGGTCTCCATAGTCCAGCGAAGCTTCCGCCAGTGATTCTCCTAACATTATATTCCATCTCACATATACTATCCCAGATGGGTGGCCTGGGCAGTAGAGGAAGAAGCAAGTTTGCTGATCTCAGACCTTTGTTTTCTTCTCTAATCACCACCTGCTAACACAACAGCATACCCAACACACATACACACACACACACACACACATACACACACACACATAAGAAAGGACCCTCCCCCAGTGTTGTTCAGCTGTGACAACACTGGACCAGGACAAGTCAGGAGTGAACTACTGGCAATTCTGTAATTCTGTAATGGACACCATCTATACTGTGTGCTCTCATGGAGCATTTAGCACAACTCTGATCATTTAATACCTATTTGTCTGACATCTTTTGATCTTTCATTTGGTTGTGAACTAATACAGGGGACAAAAGTGCCATTCACCGTATCTCTACCAACTCCAATAGCTATAATTATCCTAATGACAGTAAACAAGCCCCATTCCTTGTCAGGTAATCAAAGAACAAAATGTAATACAACTCACTATCTGGTGGATCGATAATATAATCAATTACAATGTGGCTAACTTCTAATAGACTTTAATTAAAGACCCAAGGCATGAAAGAACGGGAGAGTATTCTACTTGAAACGTGACTCTGGACATTCAATAAAGATGCCAATATCTCAGAGAAGACCACATTTTTGTTCTAAAGCTTGATGTGCAAACTCCTTTACACTCTATGAATGTTTTCTCATAAACTCCTGGATCTTAAAAGCCAGGAGTGCAAGGGATGAGGCTGAAGCCGCCCAAGCTGGGCTGCTCAGAGTTTGAAACTGGATTTGCTGCTTGCAGAATTATATGCAACTCAAGACTTCCGCGGTGTCTGAGATGCATTGTTATTTTATTACCAGCGACAAAACACTTGGCTCTAACAATGACATAATGCTTTAACAATGCCCATGAATCATTCACAGCAGCCTCAGATGGCTTCGACATTTATCTGTTCAAGGAGAGTTGGCAAGTTTTCTGGCCTTTGGTGGCAAGTGTTTGCTCTTCACGTGTCTTGGTCACAAAACGCAAACACAGCTTCATGTTTTTGTGGGTACTCTCATGTCCAAGCCACCAACACACACTGGGTGAGAAACTATGGTATTGCACTTACTCTTCCCACAATAAATATTTGCCCCACTGAGGAGAAATTAACACCCCTTATTCTGTTGGAAGACATGTTTTCCCTTCGCAGTAGTTTTTCTCCTCAGTCTCAGAGTCCTCAGCTGGTTATAGACAGAAGGCATGTATGCTGACTCAATAGTTTACTCTTTTGATTTTTCAAAACCAGTCTGCTCTAAATAAACTCAAAATAAGGAGTACAAGATACCCACACAGGAAACAAGAACAGAGATACGAGGAGTAATTGTGACCAAGTTGCCAAAGGCAAGAACAACGTCATGGATCAGGACTTTAGCTCAGCGGCAGGGCACATCAATCTTTTTACTACTATGTGCAGACCTAAGAGACTGTGACTCCCATCAGTAGTACCACTCACCACAGAGATCTTAAAATAGAAAAAGAGGGAGGGAGGGAGGGCATCTTGCAGTTGCTGAAATATACTATAGGCTGAGGAACTCAACCTCTCTGAGCTCAGCCCACTTATGTGTAATGAGCCCATTCCTCTTGGGCTGGGCCTAATTTAGCACAGTGCATTCCATATACCACTAACACTATTTAATAATAATAACACTCTTATGCCAATCTCAAAAAGTCTCCCCTAACAAACAGTTAAAATAATGGTGGTCCACAGCTGGCCTTCCTCTGAGCTCTGAGGAGAATAAAGTACTCAAAATTAAGCTTGGGCTGGCAGACAACATTTTATGATTCTGAAGAAGAAAGCAAAGAGTGGGGCTGGCAGCCAGCAATCTATTAACTATTCTGAACAAGAAGAGAGTGAAGGCTAGGGCTGGCAGCCTGCATTCTACAATGATCCCAAAGAAGAACAGATAGCACCAGGCATGTGATTGTTGACACATGCGGATCAACTGTTTGTGTATTTTAGAGGCAGGAAGTACAAATATGAATTAAGGTAAATGTTGTTGACTTAGCAGTCTGGATAGGAAATGGGTAGAGATGATTAAGGAGGACTCTGGGAATACAGTCAGGCCCTCAAAGGCAGAGGCAGGAGTGATGGGTAGTATCTCCTTGGGCCAGTCACAAGAACGGCGTCACACAGGGAAGGAAAGTTATGCTTGTGTTCTTAGCAGGTGGCAAGAGAAACCCATTATGGAAATCATTGGAAAGTAGGAGACATACGCCAACCGAGGATGTGGCTCTCAGTCATGAACACATCTTAGCCACGTGGTGAGGCAGCCATTTCAGCCAGGGAACACATGACCAGCAGATGGAGACAACTCAACAGGTGCGATAGTGAATTTATGTGTTAATAATTGTCTTCATTTATTTCCCACTGTTAAAGGAAGCTACCTGAGGCTAGAATTTTTTTTTAATTAGGTTTATTTTTGGATACAAAGTATGGCATTGACTGTTGCTTGGCTCTGCTGGGGGCTGTGACTCTTCACACTGATCTGGACCCCAGCATGCTTCACGGGAGTGTGATGGGAGTACATTCAAAAGCAGGTGGGGGCCACGGATCTGTGATAGCCATTTGTTCCCCGAGATCATGCTAATTCTTCCTAAGAGCAGTGTCTCAAGTGACTTAATCACTTCCCACTGGGCCCCAGTTTGGGGGGAAGAGGAGCAGTTATGGGGATTGAGCAAGCCTAGAGCCTTACACATGCTAGAGCCTTACACATGCTAAGCAAACCATTCACTCCTGAGTTACATCCCCATCCTCAGCCCCTTTTACAGGGTCTCACTAAGTTGCCTGGGGCTGTCCTTGAACTTACTCTGTAGTTCCCCTTGGCCTTGGTCTTCTGAGATTTCAAAAACTGTGATTACAGGTATGTACCAACTCAGCCTGGCTTAGACTTCACCTTTTCAAGGTTCTATTATCTGACATTATTACACAGCTTTCTACACATGATCCCTTGAGGAACATACTATGCCTTAAGTATAGTAGTGGGTTTTGTCTTCTTTTTCTTTGCAGGTGGATAAAACCATCTCTGGGTTGTTGTTTGTTTGTTTGTTTGTTTGTTTGTTTGTTTTTGCCAATATAAAAAATATGGATAGCTTTCTTTTAAGTGCTAATTCTGTTTGATGTCTAGGAATTAGATGCTTATTCGATGTACAAATATTTCATTTTTGGGAGAAGCTAAAGCCTATATTTTTATACCTTTTTTTCAAGGCATAAAAATGGTACTTGGTGTACCAGTCAAAAAGCCCAGCCTTAGATTTCTGGTCAACCCAGAGGACTTTGTGGTCATACAATACTTGACAATTCACTTTTCAGAAACATTGACTCATTTGGTCAACTGCTATTACCACTTAGGCACAGGGACAATCTGAGGTAAATTTGTGACTAGTTGGCCACAGCACCCATTGACAGGGAAGCTCCCATCACTGTTCTCAATTCAGGGGAATTCTGAGTAAGTTATCAAACAACTTTTCCAGAAAAATGATCTCAAGAATGGCCTGGACTCAAAAAAAAAATCATTATGGCAAAAGGGTGGGTTCTTTTAAAGTAATGTGAGGGAGGGAGTAATGTAAAAGTCTGGAAAGAAACTGTTCACTTATTGAAAGAAAATAAGTTCTGTGAGGTTATGCATTTCTAGGTTACTACGTTCTGAATATTACACAGACCTTAGAGTTCTGTATGGACTGTGTTAGGGACAGATGCATGAGTGATGCCCCTAAACAGGGAGATGAATTACTGCACTCAGAAATCCTAGATTTTGCTATGATCTTATCCACCAACATACAGCAGTCAGCTACTCAGACAGTAGGGATACCCAACAACAGCAAAGAAAACCCAGATTTGCTTGAATAAGAGGAAGCACAAGGTTGGGTTACCCTCAAGTTTGTGCTCCAAATAACAGATGTCATAGTGACCAGCTCTTACATCACTTGAAAGCATAGGTCACACTCTTAGAAAGTGGTACTTAACAGAGCTTTCATGGGGAAAGATGGAGCTGAGACATCTACTGTCCCCTCCCTAGACCCACGGCGCTCTCAGGAGCAAGCCAGGCCACTGAGAAACTAAAGAAGACCCTTGAAGAGATGGAAGGGAGGGAGGGAGGCAGTGGTTGCTCACATTCTCAGAGACAACATTCATTTACTCAACAAAGTTCTAAATAACAATCAGGTATTGGGTTCTTTCTTATAAAGATCATTGTTGACGTATGAAAAGTATATGGGGCTAAATCCTTGAATTTTCAATATTTTAAGAACTCAATTATCTACAGATTCTGGTTTCCACATGTCTATGCAGACCTACTAGGAAGAAAATTCTTCTGAGGCATTTTATAGATAGCACAATGCAACATTCACTGGAAAACAATACTTTTCAAGCACACTTGGGTTTGAACTAAACTTTGGTCAGGCCAGTCTCTAGAGTTATACTCTAATGCTTAAAACTTAATTTTAAAAAGTAAATAAATGTAATTATTAACACATTAGCAATATTTTCTCTGGGCAGAGGGTTCTGAAGGATCATTTTCTCAACTCATTTTGCAGCTTCCCCTACTTAAAATAATGTGTGTGCCTCAATAATCAGAGGGGTATGGTATCTCAAGTCAGCACTAGCATTGATATAGAAAATGAGACTGATTAGCTTAACTGCAGGTAATTACTTATCCATGAAATCGCCCTGCCTAATTAAATGAGCAGTCATTACTGTAAAGCATGCTTTGAAGTGGATAGAGGAAGATAAGGTCCAGCATAGCTCCCAGGTCCTGGAATAAGAGCTTGTATGCCATAGATGGTACCAGGGCTAAAACCATGTGGGCCCTGGTGAACACCACACTCTTGGTTTTAGTTCCAAGTTTCTGCCCAGTGGCAAACAAAAACTAAAAAAGACTGCTTATACTGCCTGTAAACCTTCATACAGAAAATATTTACCCCTTAGAAAAAAATAATAAAGCAAAAAATTTAGAAGTTCTGGCTATGTTTGATTTAGGTGGACATATTATAATATCTACCAAGGCTTTTGGACTAGATATGGGCTGAACTGAGATGGCCAAGTCTTCTCGTCTGTGTGATAGATATCACATATGTGTGATATATGTTCATACATACATATATGTACTGTGTATAGTATGTCAATATGATATATGTTTGGTATTTGTTTTAATACATGCTTGTATGTGGTGTTTGCGGTATACCATACCTATGATATCTATACCATATATGCATATGGTATGTGTGTTTATGTACCTGTGTGTGATATGATCTTTGTGCTATATATGGTATTCGTATGTAGGCAATATGCATGTTGTTTTATATGCATGATGTATGTATGTGGGGGACATGTATGTATACTTTATATGGTGCGTGTTTATGTGTGATATTTGTGGTGCGTGTGTTTCACGTGTAGGATTCCTGAAAGCAGACTAGTACAATGACCCACGGTTGGCCACCCTCCTGGATCTGAGGTTTGCAGAGTCATTTCCTCATTACTACTAGATATTCTTCAGGAATTCTTAAGGAAAGGGAAAGCTCCGGGGAAGCAGCGACACATGTTGGCAGTGGATCTGCAGACAAACGGCGAGTTGGACGAATCAAATCCAGAGAGCACTCACAGGACAGAATGCACTTACTGACTTCTCATCTGAATCCTTTCTCACACGTAGGCAAGACCACTCCATTTTCCAGAGTAAGTCACTCTGAAGCTGGAGAGAACCCAGCAATAGCCTGCAACCATACACAATCATGACACAGTAGAATGAAACCCTGCCAGACAGTGGCAGGTGTCTTCCTGCAGTTTCTTCTGAGATCACTTCAGCTCAGGCACACCTGCTCGGTGTGCCCTGAGCTCTACCCATCACCCCCAGGATGCCAGCTCCTACCCCTGCTCTGACACGGTTTATGTTTCACTTTGACTGTATCAGTTGTCACGTGTTCCTAACCAGTATGCAGCTACATGGTCACATCACTCATAATCACAGGACTGTTCAGCCACGTATGATGCAAGCCCATCTATTTAACAAGAGAACATTTAACATCTGTCCAAGGTCCTTGCCCCTTACATAGTTTGTACAAACAAACTATGATTTTTTTTGAGCAGGATTCCCAAAGAGGGAAAAGGAACAGAGAAGAAAATGTTTTCTCGGTCACAGACGATTGTCAGTAAAATGCCATTTTGAAGATCTCTATTGCATTCCATTTCAATGTTTTCTTGAAATTTGTCGGTTAAGCATTGATTTGGCAATTGGCAGTTTTTAAAAGTCTATTTCCTCCTCCCTTCCTCTCAGTGTGTGTGTGTGTGTGTGTGTTGTTTGTGTGTGTGTGTGTATGTGTGTGTGTGTCTGTCTGTCTGTCTTCTGTCTGTCTGTCGTCTTCTGTATATAGCCCATATGGGTATACTCTGGTGTGTGGAAGCCAATAAACAACCTCAGGTGTCAAGCCTCAGATACTATCATCTAATTCTCTCTCTCTCTGTCTCTCTCTCTCTTTCTCTCTCTCTCTCTCCCACTATTCAAGCACACTAGATTGACTGATCCACCTCACCAGCACGGGGATTACAAATATGCTTATGTAGGTTCTGGAGATCAATTCAGGTCCTGCTGCTTGCAAGGCAAGAAGCCCTTTAACAACTAAGCCATGTCCTCAGCTCCTAAACATCTGACGGAATAAAGCTGAATCAAAGGGAAGGACTGAAAAAGTCTCCACTTCTCTGAGAAGTCAAAGGGTTCTACAAATGTAAACAGTGTTTGAGAAACAACTCTCTCCCAGCATCTGCTCCGCTATGGAAATGTGCTGGTTGTAAGGTCAGTGTAGCCCCCCCTTTCCCCCATGTTCTCCACACCTCCTGCTAGCCTGTGCCGAGAGCTGAATGAGTTTTAAAATTTGACATGTGAACGTAAGCGCCTTCTCAGTTAAGCAGAGAACGCAGTGATAATGGATAGCTGCCAGCTGTGTACCTTTGTGACACTCAAGGGGTTTTATTTGGATTAAGAAGTGCAGTTGTTTGCAGAATCTGAGGGGGAGGAAAGCAACGTGACAGGCACACGCCTGTGCATCACACTTTGAACTTGGGTCTCCAGCTACATCCACAGTCACATGAGAATAAAAGCAGGAAAGCCTGCGGTCCTGTGAGAGCTCATTTACTCACAGACAGAGGTTGAGGGTGGCTTGTGACTTCCAATGAATTGAAATCAAAGTGGCCACAGAACTGAGCAAAGACTGGATCCCAGATATGACGGCACTGCCACCAGCATCCTCCTCCAGGTCCTTCAGAAAGCCTTCTGTGATTTCCTCTTTAACCTCACAGGTCCACGCAGCAAATCTTCTATACAGGCACTCTGAAATGTATTAAGGTTGCTCCGCGCACATTTAGAGCCATATGACACTTGCTTTTATCTACAAAACTGCTATCATAAACAGTCTAACGGCATCGCATGGTTAGCGAATCAAATGCCTACACGCATCAGGAAAGAAATCATTCATCTGTTCTAGGATTTCCTTCTAACTTGCCTCTTTTATTGAAATAACTGAGCAGGTTCTCGCTTTTGTCACAGAATGTTTTAGAAGTCTGTAAAACCCCTATCTCTTAAATGGGGCAGTTCATCAAGTCACTCCCTGGGGTTGCGGCAGGGAAGGATTTCAAATCCCCCCTGATGCTTTATGCCATTCTAACCAGTTCTGGCTAACCTTTCTTAGACCATGTGCACTTGAAACTTGAATAACTAATTGTGCTTGCTTCTTGCACGGGATCCCACAACTCCCTCTTGGATCCAAGTAGATAGATCTTTGGGCAACTTCTGTTTCAGTCATTGCATCACTGTAAACCCAATGTGAAGTTGCATCACTCTGTGAATGTTTATCCAGGTTGTCCAATGAGACTCTGCAAGCCTCCCTTTTTATCTTCAGTTCTCTTCACAGACACACTCGCACGCATGCTCTCTGGCTCCGTGTCTGCTCGAAGCCCAGACTGCCTCTTGTAGCTACTTCCTCTGTCTTGTTCTTCTCTTGGCACCAGTGGGGGAGACCTCTCCAGATCCCAAGAGAAATCAGGAGACTTCAGTGTGGGAGATGTCGGGCCACATGGACCAAATGATACACGTGTATATATGGGCTCTTGCTATCTGCCATCTATTCCTATCTCCGTTGGATTGGTGAGCAGGCATATCATAGCAGCCTCTGTTTCTCAAGAGGCAGCAAAAGCCTCAGAGTGGAGCCATGGTGCATTTGTGAAGATGGTCCCTGAAGCTCATCGGGCAATGATTTCATGCAAAATAGTCTATGGATACGAAACTTTCAAGTAACTCTTTATTTGACAGCACTGCTATCTCCCCCATCCCCAACAGAGACATTACAACAGATTTTTTTTTTTTTACAACGAGGGGGCAATTTTCCCTGTTTCATCCTCTCTTTTTTCTTGTGTGTGGCAGCTGCTGTTTGATCTGCTCATTGGCTCTGATTTGTTTCATGTTTCAGCCAAAGATTAAAACTGCTCTGTAATTCTAAGCAGATGGGCCTAGAAGTCCAACCCTATAATTATACATCCTCTCTCTTCTCTTTCTTTGCCCTGGAACTGCAAGCCTTCCATTCTGACTTTTAAGATCTTGGGATGGCTGGGGCTCAGCATACACCTTGGCAATCAATTGCTCCGACAGGTCCACAAAGCCTGGGGGAACTTCGAAAGCTGTCCCAAAGACTACAAAGAAAATAGCACCCCCTCACCCCAGAAGCCTGCAGTTCCCTTCCCTTCATTCTCTGGGGCACAGGGTGGGGGTGGGGGGTCTGTTCCACAGTCCTGACCCCAGTAGGCCAGCTGCAGATTTGGATGGCTTCGGTGGATGTTAAGGAAGGAGAGAAGTGAAGCCACTCTGAAACGTCAGATGTCTGACTAGTGCCCTGGACAACAGAAGGACCACACCAGTGCCTACCACAACTATCAACAACCACCTGTCATAAAACATGCTTTGTACACCCCCAATGCAATTGTCTTATTTTGTACTGTGCAATTTCTAGAACCCCTTTCGAGAGCAGATGCCCGTGGTTCTGCAGCCTGGAGAACCAGCGCAAGCAGCAGCACAGGAAAAAACTCGATCCCACACCAGCGCGAGGGATCTGGGCATCCAGCTCCTTCAGTCTGGCTTCCATGATCCACAACCAAGAGACCCCCCTTGCACCCAGAGAACCCAGCAGCACACTAGGCTTCAAAGCACAGCCAAGGTGCAGGCAGACTACAAACACAGGTCCTCAGACGGCAGACAAACACCCGCGAGACGTGTCCTCCCTATAAACCACCACAGCTTTCTCTTTACAGTCTCGTAAAGAACAGGACCTCACTGAGAGCCCCTGCTGCGCTCTGACACCGGTGGAAAGGGAACAGCAAAGCCTGCGATTTTGTGACAGTTTACAGCTGGTAAAGCCCTCAGAGTGGATAAAAAGTTTTCCCTCGGCCGTGCAGCTACGGATGTGAGAGATAAAAAATTATCTAGGCGAGGTTCGCATCCTTCCAGAAAGAGCACGGCAGCGACAAAAAACACTGTGGGCGCCGCTGGGGGAAAGGGGCTCCGCGCACCGGCCGGAATGGGCAAGCAGGCACATTGGGCACTCTGCGACCAGGCGCGACATCCGCGGGGCGATGGGAGGACCGGAACACCCCCCCCACCCCCAACTCACCCATCCATCCCCGAACTCACCATGCAACAGGAGGGCTGGGAACAGGTATCCGAGCAGAAGGCGGCGCACACGGGACATCTCCGGGCTCCTCCGGGCCTCGCTATAGTCCGTCCCGTCCCCTTCGATCGCGCGCACGGGCCACTTCGGTGCGGGGCGCGCTCGGCTCAGCCGCAGCCCCTGGCGGGCGCCCGCCAGGCCCGGCCTCAGGCAGCGGCGCGCCCCATACCCGGCGGGCGCAGCGCGGGACTGCGGGGCGCGCGCTCCCTCGGCGCCGTCCGGCCCCTGTCCGCGCGGGACTCCGAACCGCAGCCCAGCCTCTCGGCGTCCCGCCCTGGCCCCTTGGCTCCCAGCCCCGGTCCCGAGGCCCGCCCCGGCCGCGGCGCGTACAGCTTGGAGGTACAGTGGCCGCTGCTGCCGCCGCGGCAGAGTCTCTTCATATTTGCAGAGCGCCGCGGGCGGCTCGGAGGCGGGGCCAGGGAAGGGCGGGGCGTCGATGAGGCCACGCCTTAAGTCCCGCCCCTTCTCCCGCTCTCAAAGCCCTTCCTTCTGCTTAAAGCTCCGCGCTTCTCCTCGGCGCCCTAGCTATCTCCTCCTACTCCTCTCCCACTTCCTCCAGGGCTCCTGCTCTTTGGTCTTCTCCCCCTTCTCGCTCAAAGGGCCGCCTTTCCCGTCTGCCTGGGCACATCGCCACATCTTCATCCCCTTTTCTGTTCTTCTGCTCCGCGACTGCCCACTCTTGAAAACTGAGAACCTTGGGCCAAGCAATTACAGCTTGTGACACCGTTACCTTCTATTCCATTCATCCTCGCAGCCTCAAACCTGTACAGCCCTGGACTCTTCCTCTCCATTCCACTTGCAGAAATCATTTGCGAGGGACTATCCAGGATCTTTAGGACGACTTAGGTTTTTAGTGGGATTTCAGCTAAGCGGGGGGGGCGGGGGGGGGCAAGAGGCTGGGTGTGCCCTTGCATGAGAACTTACAGAAAGGAGAGGTTGGAGGGCGTTGAGTTCTGGAAAACTGCTGCAGCACTGGGCTCTCTGGAAAATACAGTTTTCTCTGCAAATACTACCAACCTATTCTTAGGAAACACCAAAACCTTGTAGCTGGCCTCTACTTGACCAGCGCAGAGGTTTAGACTGCATAAGTCCTTTCTCCTTGCCACCCCCTTTTCTGTTAGGCTTGATGAAACAGGAGAAATTTCAGAGAAACTTGCATAGCTCCTTCGGAGTCGTTTTCTCTCTCAGCATGAATAACCACTATGAAGCTGCTTTAATTTGTGGTCTGTGGTCTGTTCAAGTTCATATTGAACTTTAGACCCAAGGGCAAGACAGCTTCCTCTCCTCGCTTTCAGTCCTCCTGTGCTGGGCACTCTTGTAGCTGACTTACCTGGAAAGCCCTTCTACAAAAATCTTGCCTAGGCCTCCTCTTCTTCAAATGTTATTTTCTTCTGGAAAAAAATTACCAGACTCCAAAGATGACCATCAGGTCCCCTCCTCCTCAAATTGGGATAAAGAACAAACATGAGACCAGATGGAGTGAAAAACATTTCTTGACTCAACTCTGCTGGTGTTTTCCCTAATAAAACACTTCAGCTACATGCTTGATTTCCCAAGAGGGATTTCTGCCCCTTTGAACAATGCAATAATTCAACTCCTTGGGCATTAGACTTTCAAAACTAGCTGGATCTTAGCATTGGACAGTTCCCACTCTTCCAGGGCTGTGCATGAGTGTTTTAATGTGATGCTACTGATAACCTTGGATGAGTTTTTATCCCTGTTGTTATCTTTCCATCATTAATACAGGATCATAACGCACAGCAGCCGCCTGGTGCACACGGATCTTAAGAGAAGTATCTATGTTACAGTTTGCAAATCTTGAAGATGAAAGAATCTCCATGTGTATGGCGGACGGGGGTAGGGGTGGATCTCAGAAATGATGCCTGAGGAGATTGAGTTGTATTTTGTCTTTCCTGCTCAGTTTTTCTGAGCTCGACTTTGTTCCTGGTTATTGATCACCCCGGTTGCTAGACCTGAGTAGCCAACCATTGTCTAGAGAACAATGACTTTGGAAATATGAATGTTTCTCAAGGAGCAATTAGATTTTCATCTTAAACCCTTGAACTTGTTCCTTCAGATATGTTGGACAGCTGGAAACAGCGTGAACAGTGCTTTTGCCCACGTAAGCAGAACACTGGACCTGTAACCAGGAACATTTATGACACTTATTAGTATTTATTTAGTGTTTATTTTATGTCTTTTAATCTTTTGATGTCTTTTAGTCTATTAGGGAATACTTGAAATGAACTGACAATATAGAAAGGATTTTGGGGTGGTGTGTTTTCAGTAAGCAAAACTATGGAGGTCATTCATCACCTATCAGCAGAAAATTAGATAATGCACTGTATTTCAGCCATTATTTAATTGTGTTATTTAGATAATAAAACAAAGAGTAGAACCAAAAGGCTAGCTGTAATTTGGCATCATCCCCGACACTCAAGTTCTTTCAACTTTTGTTTTCCTAGCTGGTCTTACTGATGTGGCATAAACAAAGCCTGCATGATGTCAGCAGTTTGAAATTTGTTTTGTCAGTTGTATTTTCCCCATGCACTTTCATAGATCTAAGTGCTGGACCATCTCAACATGATTATACCCAGAAATGTCCCAGTGGACTCTTGCCTACTGCCTACTCCACATCCACCCCAGCAACAGAACTCATTCTCTGTATCATCTATTCTCCTTCCCTCTCTTCCTCCTCCTGCTTTTCTTCCTCTTCTCCTTCTCCTCCTTCTTCTCTTTTCTCTCCTTCTCATCCTTCTCCTTCTTCTCCTCCTCCTCTTCCTCCTCCTCTTCCTCCTCCTCTTTCTTCTTCTCCTTCTTTCCTCCCCTTCTCTTTCTCCCTTCTCTTGCCCTCCTTTCTCCTTTAGACCGTGACTCTATTCAGTATGTTTCCCAAGCTGGCCTTGAACTCCTAGAGTCCATTGATCCTCTGACCTCATCCTCCCATGTAACTGGTACTGAAGTTGCACTACACTCTAGGTATGGAGTAACGTTTAACCTTTGTTGCTAGTATACCTACTTGCAGAGAATAATAATGAAAAGGCACAGTGTAAATCTGTCCTGGAATGACTATGTTGGGCTCTGTGCCCAGAGGAACAGAGTTCGGAAAAGCTAAAGAGATAAAAGGGCAATTGTTGACTCCAGGATCCTCAGAGCAGTAAGTGAGAACCCGGTGGTTCAGGTCTTGGCAATGATGGAAGAGACTCAGAACAGGATTCTCCAAGTAGAATTAGCAACCATGGTAGAATATTCTAAGTCCCCTGCCCCTCCAAATCCTCTGAGTCTATTGATGCAGATGAATGTGTGTAAAGGCCTATGCTCTCAGCCACATGGCACCCTCCAAATTCCCAGGATTTGTGCCACTCCCAACACATTCACCATACAGTCTGGTTTTGTGGACACGTCCCATCTGCTGTGCATTTTGAACAAGAGTTAATGCTCTAGTGGGTATGGTACAACTCACAGCGTCCACAGATCAATTTGGCTTGATTTGCAGTGGTTGTTGAAATGAGATATCCTGCAAACGTGTCTGACATTTGAATGCTTGGTGCATAGTTGGTAGCTATATGCGAATACAGCATATATGGCTTCGTTGGAGGAAATATTCTACTGAGGGCAACATTTGAGGCTTCAAAATACTCAAATCATCTCCAGTTTGTATTTTGCTTCCTGATTGTGGTTTGAGATGTGAGCTTTCTACTTCTCCAGCCAACCACCACCGACTTCCTCCACTCTGCCATCATGGACTCTAACCCTCTGCAGCTGTAAGCCCCAAATAAATCATTCCTTCTAGATGTGGTATTGGTCATGATATCTTATCACAGCGATAAAAGGTAACTAACGCATGTACCCAGGATGTGTTACAGCTTTTAGGCACCATGAAACAATAAGAGCAAACCCGATGTCAGTGTTGCTCAGTAAGTGAAACCCCCCTATGCCACCATTTAGTTCTTCACCAATACAATTCTTATAAAAGTCATGCTAACAGTGTGTTATCTTGTGAGCCACTAGATGTTCCAGGGATTCAGGGCTCTCTGTTCTTGAAGAAACTGATATATTTAAGGGAGTGAAAAATAATGGGAAGCATACCTTCCAAAACATGCTCAAATAATAGACACATTTGAAAGCACTTTGCAACCTCTTTTCTCAGAGGCTGGAAGACGTCACCAGGAATTGATCTCCTCACAACATGCTGGGTGTCTGAGCCAGGCCTGTAACTTGAATAGATTCCTAAAGACTAGAAGCAGGGAAAGTTGAAAATTACTTTCTTGGCTATTGTCTTCTTGGCCCAGAGATGCATATCCTTAGACAGAATTCTCCTAAGAGTTCTGCATTTTAAACTCACTTTCTAGATCAAACTTGATTTAAAATAATACAACAAATTAGAAGTAACTCTGGATGGCACAGACTCTGACCTTAAATCAATTATATGTCACATTTCATTTTGAGTTCTGGGGGCTTCCAGAGGAAATTGATGAAGGGCCACTCCTCTGCTCAGTAGTTCATTATGGTCTGCACATCCCAGGTGTGCTAGCCAGCTGCAGAGGACCAAATGCATCCAAATGCATGTACATGTGAGAGTGATACAGCTTAGCCTGCCATTCACCATCTGTCATCAGTTTGTTTGGTGTGACTCATGGGAAGATTCAGGCCTGGAACTCTTGGGGTCATGCCACAATGTCCGTTGTTGGGAGATTTGTAACTCCGTGATTCCTAAAATTGCCATTCTAATGAGATGATTGTCTGCCTATCTAAAAGCTTGATCTGCTCATCTAGAGCTTTTGGCATTTTGAGGATAGAAAAAAAGAGTTGATTTTTGTGTTTGCTTGTTTGTTTGTTTATTGCTTTTGTTTTCTTTCTTCTATGGTGTCTTCACAAGTCTTCTATAATGTGGACTTTCAGTTGGGTACACAAGACATAATAAGCTTCGATGACCAGTGCAGTCTTAGTAAGTCAATAGTACTCTAAGTCACTGAAAAGACACCCCATGACAGCCTCAGGAAGGCATAAGAACACAGGCACTCTCCAAGGCCTGCCAGAAGGTGTTATGACATACCCAGATGTGAGCTCTAACTCTCTGCAACTGTATCAAATATGGCTAGATCAAGGAGATCGCTCAGTGGTCAAACATTGCTTAACATATGCAATGCCATGAGTTCCATTCCCGGCACTGCAGGTAGCAACCATAATGACAACAACCATTGAGATCAAGAACATCCCAAATGCTAAGGAGCCAGGTAATCTGGCTGTGTGACTTTTTTTTTACACTGCCCAAACTCTAGTATCATATACTGTCTGCACGGAGTTAAGCATCAGATAAGCGGACTATCAAATATAACTCATTGACAAGAATACATTTATACTACAGCTTGCATTCTCGACCACAGCAAAATTGTCCCCCAGGAGGGTGAAATATTGCTCTTTGCTATTTATAGCTCTTGAAGATTATTTTATTTAGTACTGTGGGTAGTATAATATTAAACAATTCAATATGAACCATACTCATAACATGACTTAGAAACCATTATTTTAGTTTGGCATTATTTAAAATTTTATCAACACAGGCTTGTCTTGAAAAAAGATGTAATTCTGAAGATTATAAAGAGATTAAAGTAATGTGATTTATTTATGTTTGCATTGATTGTTAATATGATTCATATTTAATGAACAAAAAACTTAAGTCTGTGGACAATTAAAATTGCTCTACTGGGCCTTAAGCTCAACACCTGTTCTTTCCATATACAACTACAACTTGAGATTGCTTGGCAGAATTTCAACATATGTATTTTTTATTTGAAGATAAACTTAGCTGGATGATAACATTCAGGTAGAATAAATCCAATGAGATGGTGTATTCTTGATATATGAGTTACGCTGACTCCTTATTTGATTACACAATTATTGATTCCATATAATAACTGATTCCCAGAGACATAGGTAACCATATTTCCATCATTTGACCACTATCCAAAGACTAAAGTCAAAGACAAGAAGAAAGCTCTGCTCTAAGTTGCGTGCTCGGGTCCCAGAGGGATGAGTCCTTAGTGCCTTACACAGCGATGCCGTGGCTCTCTGTCTCTCTGAACGTCCAACAGCTCTACCTTTGCCTTCAGTTTAGCTAGCTCGACTCTCTTTGTCTACCTTTGCAGGTGGGAAACTGAGGCCAAAGAAAGAGGTCACATGGTCTACTGCAAAGTCTCAGCTTCATAGGATCTCTTCCTTAGATTTGCAAGTGCCACATTCTCTATCATGCATTTCCTACCCTGCTCCACCCACAAGCTAAACATATCTGTTACCCATTTGTAGATGTTTACATCCTTATTGACATTGTTACTTCCCTAGTTTCATCTGTGAAGAGGTAGACGGTTTTTAGATTGGATATTACCAGTTGGGTAGGCAGGTGGATCCCCCTGATAACTAAAGGCTTGCCTACTGCTCTGGAGCCCTGAATATTAGCGGTATAAGTAGCCCATTCCCTTGTGAAGCCCTGCTTTTAGTTATGTATAGAAAGAGAAATGGATGGTGTAGGATTGGTCCTCCCAATAACATTCTATCTTTCTGTAGGTCTCATAGTAGGAGTCAGCATTAGTACCAAATTCAGCGTAGTCTATAGTGATGTTTAATCTCCACATTCTGTGACATTTTGACAGGAAAAGAAAGGCTAGCCCTGATCTAGTGTCTTGTTTGCAGGACCTGGTGATTCTGTTGCTCTCATCCCTATAAAGAAAACAAGACAATTCCATAATAGACACAAGTGCTGAAAACTGCTAGTGTTCTGACCCATGTAGCCTGAAAATTAGCCCCCAAACAATAGAAAACCTTTATATGTTTAGAGTACGTCTTTTCTGATTTGTCTCCAAGTTTTTCACAGGCTTTAGCAAGTGCCTAAATTATTAGTTTTTCAGATTCTCAGTGGATGAGGCAGAACCAAATATTTAGTGGCAATGGGCATACTGAATCAAATGAAGAACAAAATAAAACCCCCAGCATACAAGGCTGTGAAAATCAATAAGGAAGTAAGAAACTCAGTCAAATGTACAGCTGAGCCCTTAGGGAGTTCCTGAACCAAGAATCAGACATGGTGGCAAGGTCACCCAGTTCAAGCCATAGTGCTGGCATGTATACGTAGGAAGAATCCTCTGAGTGCAGACTAACAGGGCCTTGCTGGCTGCTCTTGATTCAGATGGGAAGCCACACAGCAATGAGGACAAGATACCCCATCAGCGAGGGTGGGTATCCCAATGCACAGATTCTACAAGATGCCTAGAGTAGCAGAGTCACACCACATAGCTGCACTGCCCTCAGATTTTTCCCCCCTTGGAGTCTGAGAAACTCTACAACAATCAGTAGGAAAAAAAATCCTGTAGTAATTGCTTCAACACTGGGCAGCAGCATCCATCTTGAGGTGAGTTATGAGAGTGGGGACACCTAGCCAGAGGGATGAAAAAGACATGAAGACATGGGGGCCCTTCAAAGTCAGAGTTCCAGGTCACATATCTGGAAATCAGGCCATCTTATGCTCCCACCCTTTACTTGTATACTTTCTCTTATGATGATCAAATACTTGGCTAAGTATTCCTTAAAAGGTAGAACTGAGCTGAGCAAGCACAGGCTTTTCTAATTGTCTCTATTCTGAAGCACTAGGGCGTAGCAACAATTTACATATCATTTATATTGTAACGTCATCTAGAGATTGTTTGATGTCTACAGTGATATGCAAACTCTGTGTGTGTGTGTGTGTGTGTGTGTGTGTGTGTGTGTGTGTCTGTGTGTGTGTGCCATATTCTTTGGAAAACTGTATTTTGCCTGGGGCTTGAGAATCTAAGGATTTTCAGATCCATAGAGAGTTTTCAAACTAAGTCCCTTGTAAATATCAAGGGACCCAAGTCTTTCCTCTAGTAGATCTATTGTTGATGTTGGTGCTTTTGGAGTTGCATTAGGCTCTTCTGTCCAAGCATCCAAATAGAATTTTACTTTACTACAAGCTCCTGGTTTATATCCACTGCATATACAGATGATACACATAGTTTATTTGTTTTCATTGTTTGTACAAGATCTGACTGTTAAGCTATCAGTCCTGCTCAACTTCCTGAGTGCTAGGATTATAGGCACACACAACCATGCACATTTCTCATTGTACCTGTTTGTAACAGTGTGACTATGAGTTTGGAACAGTGTGACTATGAGTTTGGAACTGTGTGACTATGAGTTTGTAACAGTGTGACTATGAGTGTGTAACAGTATGCCTATGAGTTTGTAACTGTGTGACTATGAGTTTGTAACTGTGTGAGTTTGAAATAGTGTGACTATCTGTGTCACTCCTGGCTTTGCTTTGTCTTCATTGCAAATGTGTCTCTTTCTTGTGATGAGCTATAATGTTTTTGTAAGGGGGACTATGAAGAGCATTGCTTGGGAAGAGTCCATCCAGGTTAGAGAGCAAACCAAAAGAGTAGAGAAAAAGAGGAAGAGAGAAGGGAGAGGCTGCCTTTCTACACAGGCCACCAATTCGTCCACAGCTTCACAGCCCCTTTCTAATATTTTAATGAAAAACAGAGTCTGGAATCATTGTCTATGCCATTGCATAACTGTGATGATTTTTGCTAAGGCTTGGTGGCTTTCCAAAATACAGAATGAGAGACAAAAGTGTGGCTAGAGGCGAGAGGCAGGCATGGTCTGTGCTTCACCAAAGTGAGACCAAGTCAACTCTACTTCAAGCTGAATTTGATGTATTTCATATTGTCACCAAGTCCATGAAAGCCATTGTTCCAGCGTAGCCTCTACTCCTTTTGATGCCTTGCTTAAAGGTCATTTGAAGAGTACTGGTCCAGCATAGTATATTGAATTATGTACCACAAGTTTAGCATTTTGGTCCAACAACCTGCACATTAAGGACTCGTTCTCTTTTTCTACACAGGCATTCACATCTCTGGCAAGAGGAAATTTTCTGGCCAGGGAAGTCAGCATGTGTGTAGGTCTGAGTCTGAAGGTGTAGAAAGTGCTGGAGTAGACACCATAAGGTACGATCCATACAAACCCAGTTATTGCAGTAGTTACCAGGGCACATACCCATGTGTGACCAATTCTAACATTATCCCACTGGATATAAAATTAGATCTATGCAGACATGTCATCCTGCCAAGAACTGGTCAGGTTAGCGCAAAGAAATAAGTTGGATGTTAAACATGTTTGTGACCTGAGGATTCTTTGTATGTAATAACTGAAATCGTATTGTAGTAAGACAATTAAAAAAAAAACATGAATTCACCCTACCATCAAAGAGTATGAACAATAAAGAATAAAAAAGAATATAGAAAAGAATCATTGTGGGAAAGTTTGTTGGTTAGTTTTATGTGAACTTGACAAGCAAGCTAGTGTCACTGGAGAGGAGAGAGCCTTAACTGAGAAAATGCCTCCATACGATCAATCTATAGGCAAGCCTTTAGGTCATTTTCTTAATCAGTGATTGATGGAGGCAGGTCTAGGCCATTATGAGTGGGGTCATTCCTGGGCTGGTGGTTCTGGGTTCTATAAGAAAGCAGACTGAAGAAGCTTTGGGAAGCAAGCCAGTAGCAGCACCCTCCATGCCCTCTGCATCAGCTCCTGCCTCCAGGTTCCAGCCCTGTTTGAGTTCCTGCCCTGGCTCCCTTCAGTGATGGACTACAGTGTGGAAGTGTTAGCCAAAGTAACCCTTTCCTCCCCTACTTGCTTTTGGTCATGGTGTTTCATCTCAGCAATGGAAACACTAGGACAGACAGTCTTAGAATAAAGCTCTTGTCTAAGGAGGTTGGCTTCTTGATCTGACGAATAGTTGCTGAAAATAATCTTATTCCCCCTCTTATACATGTGGTTTTGAAATGGGGACTTTCTGCCTGGGCAAGTCTAACCACATGTGCCTGGGGTGGGGGTGGGGGTGGTCTATGCTAGCAGATGCAATGCTTATTCGGAAGCCACCAGTATTCTTGAGTTTTCCGTGACCATCTATTGCATTCTTTCTGCCTCTTTCTGAAACACGGGGAGAGAAAGAATCATGACATACCTGGCAATGTACTTTCACTTTTCAACACGAAAGGCAATAGCACCTGTGACAGACATGTAGGTTTTCCTTCCCTCCCTTCTCCTCCCCTCCTTTCCTTTTTTCCCCTCCCCTTCCCATCTTTTCCTTTACTTAGATCTTGGAATCTGTCAAGTGCGAAAAAATTGGCTTTTGGGGTACCATCCCAGAGCTCTTGTGGGGTGTGTAATGGTCATGTTAGTGATGAAGTCCCTTGTGAGAATGAATACTGGGTTAAGAAGTGGGATTAGGCATTTATTATAGTGCTTGGTCCCTGCAGGAACTTCAGCAATGGCAAACATCGGGCACCAAAGGACAGGGCACCCAGGAAGCTGCAGTTCCCAGTTCCTCTTTCTCCTGACCCATATACCGGGCCCTGTGTTATAGCCATTTCCTGGAACATGACAGGACCCTTATGTGTTTGTGGTAAATCATTCATTTAGTGTATAGTCAACACCATCCTGTTTTAGACATGGTCTGCATGCATATGAGGTCAGTTTTGTCAGAGGAACACAGAAGGATATCAGGCTTAGATATGGATTCTTAGTTACAAGTCTTTTTTTCTTCGGGTGCTACTCTGGATTGGAGTCTGCTTTCCTGTGTTCAGAATTTATTTCTTTGATTGCTCTTCCTAGTGAGAAGTACTGTCTTAGTTAGGGTTTTATTTTTGTGAAGGGACACTGTGACCATAGCAATTCTTATAAAGAAAGACATTTAGTTGGGGTTGGCTTACAGTTTCAGAGATTTAGTTTATTATCATCACGGCAAGCAGCACGGTAGCATGCAGGCAGACATGATGGTGGAGAAGGAGCTGAGAGTTCTACATCTTGATACACAGGCAGCACTAGGCCTAGCTTGAACATGAAACCTCAAGGCCCACTCCCACAGTGACGTACTCCCTCCACCAAGGCCACACCTACCCAACAAGGCCACACCTACCCAACAAGGCCACACCTCCTAATAGTGCTATTCCCACAGGCCGAGCTTTCAAACACAGGAGTCTATGGGGGTGCCATATCTACTCAAACCACTACAGGGACCAAGCAGAGTGATTTCATAGTCTTTGCTTTTCCTTTAGCAAGATAACAGCTGGTTTTGTTAATAGCTATTTGTCCTATTTCTGCAACACCATATCCTTCAGAAGCAACTCCTGGAAGGGGAAGGGAGAGACTGTATTGCTCGTGGTTTGAGTGTACAGTTCATCACGGCGGGGAAGTTCTGCTGATGGAAGCCTAAGGCAGCTGATTAGTCTGCATTTGTAGTCAGGAAGTAGAGAGAGAAACTGCTTGTGCTTAGCTTGCTTTCTTCTCTCCATATAGTGCAGGACCCAGCCCATGGAGTGGTTACCTCCTACATTTAGGGTTGACCCTCTCACTGTAGTGATCATAATCTAGATGGCAGGTCACAGATAATTCCTAGAGATTATTTTCATGGTAATTATAGATTCCATAAAGACTAGCCATGACAAGCTCATGTACTAAAATATAAATAATCCATAAATCCTAAGCCATCTACTTTCATTGAAGTTTAATTTGGAATGGCAGTGAAGCCATGAGCCTGCTCTGTGAAGATAGAACTGAATGGCATTCACACAAGGCACTGTCTGGAACACCCCAACCCCCAAGTACCTTATGGGGGATGATGCACCCTTGGTCTGAGGGAAGACTGCTTGTCCTCTTTGGGGGAGAGCAGAGAAGTGTGTGGGAGGCTTGCATCTTCTATGTTTGTTTTGGGCTCAGAGGAAGATAGAATTTTCTTTCCTTTGCATTTAGAGCTCCAATCCTTTTATTTATTTTTTTTAGCTGGAGAATCTGGTAATGCCGCTGGGTGTTGACTTTTGGTTCTGTTCTGACTTGTGCACGTTATCTAGTTCTCGTCTGTTTTCCACCTTGTGTAATATAGATGCCATATCTCAATAATCTGAGCACTTGGTCAGGTTGCAAAACCTCTTCCCATGGAACGTGAAGGGAAAAAGGGACTCGCTACAGAAGATCCCATTTAGGTAGATGTCAGGGATTTTTCTCTCATCTGTTGTCCCTCTCCCTCACATACCTCAGGGTCTGAAGGCCAGTAACTATAGCTTCAAAGCTGACGCAATTACTAACAAAGTCATGAAAGTCTTGCCCTGTTTTCCATTCTAAGCCTTGGCCTGACTATATCATGATTATGCTATGTTCCCCTGACTATGCCATGACTATGCCATGTTCCTTTTTGCTGCTGATTCTCCACAGGCAGCCAGCCAAGGCTCCGAGCTTCGCAGTATTTCTCCTCTGCTGGCCAGTGGCCTCTTCCATAAGTTCTTCTACAACAAGGAAGGCTTGGATCCATACAAGAGCAACAATGAGCACATCATTCAGTAACATGGCGGTGACCCCACACACCACGCAAGACTACTACCTGATGGGAAGATGCCAAAGACTCCTGAAAGTAACAATGCATACCACGATAGACTTGAAAACTCCAGATGAATCTCAAGATGGATCAAAGATTCCCAAAGGGATAATAGTGGTGTGGGGTTGGACAGAGTGAGTTATGGCTGGTTTGAGACCCAGACAATGGCTTTGGCATTTCAGTATTACTTAAGGAAAAGTGAAGCCATTTATCTTTATATGTTTCATACTGGATATGCATATGAATATATGCAATATTTCATTATGAACATTAGCCTACTGACTTACAGAAGTATGCAGACAGACAGTTGGGTATCTTATAATGTCAGCTTGTATTGCAGAAAGAGCCTCTCCATTTTAGCAGATGCAAGCAGAGTTATTTTCTTTCCAGACTTCTGAAGAAATTTTCCCTCTTTGCATTCCACTTGGATTCAAGACGCTTTGAAGTTAAAATAAATAGAAACAAAGGGACAGAAAAGAAACAGTAAACTTCAAAACATCTCTCTGTCCTTGGTAAGCTCAGCAGTGTCCTAAGGGTTGGGAAACACAGAGAAAAGTTTCCTTCTGTTCTACGGAGTGCACTGTCTGTGTTTATTTAAAAGTTCTCTTTTGTGTATTTTCTTCTTCCAAACTAGAACGACTTCTTTTAGAATAATGAAGGCATAGCATCTTCAAACTATTAAGTTAATTTCATTTCAAGTGGAGAAGTTGTTACAAAGCAGAGATGGATGGCTTAGCTTTAATTCGTTTGCTCTTTGGGAACTCACAGTTCATAAAATATACAGAGCCACTAAGGTTGCATCTGAAAAATAATAGTATTAAATGATAGTATTAAATGATACTGTATTCTATTTTATTATCCAAACGAAGCCATCTTCAGGCAGCTGAAAACCAACCAAGTACACTTACTCACAATCCCCTCCTCCTCTTCCTCCATCTCTCCCACTCTCTGTGGTGCCTTCTTCATGTTTACAAAATACACATGGTAATATGAATACATTAGAGAAAAACAAACAGAATGGACAAAGTTAATACTACCAGCTGGATTGCTCTTCTTTGAGCATTTTAACATGAATGTTCAATGTTCCTTCACAAAAAGAAGGAACATATTAAAACCGTAGAGCCCCAAACTAACTTCTTTTATGTATGAAGTATAGACAGTGTCACCAGATTACAAAATGCTGCTTTGTCAAACTAAAGTAAACCATCTGTTCAAGAAGACCACAGCACAAGGAGTCAGCACTGGGCCTTGTAGCCACATTGAATGGGCATTTGATACTCTGATTTTCTATTGTTTAAGCATCATGATGTATGCTTAGGCCAATCCTAACGCATAACAGAGACACTGGATTAAAACACTGATATGTTAAGTTCTGACAGGGCTGAGGAGAGATGCCAGTAGCACTTTGAGCAACTATGTGATGGGTCCCATCCAGTTGCTTGCTTAGTGGAGAGCAGCTGGCCTTAGCAGCCCTCTACACCAGGTTCCCATGGGTGGGTGCCACACTTGACAAGGGGTGGAAACCTTTGTCTGTTCCCTTCCTTAACAATAGGGACTTGACATTGTTTCGAGAAGGTTTTCTTTCTTTCTTCTCTTCTCCTTTTTGTTTTGTTTGGTTTTCTTTTATTATACTGAAGCAACAGCCATGGATGACTGATTTGACTTGGTTATTCTGGTAGCCATTTTTAAGTTTGCTCTGTTGGCAGCTAAGACTGACTTCGCTGAGCTAACTCAGCTGTTGTCTTCAAGACCTAGGCTGAAAATGGTTTTCTTTGTGAAAACTGGATCACAGTGGATTTGGAAATGAGCTTCTTGAAGGCGTGGGAGCCAATACCTGAACATCTGTGTACTGGGGGCACAGAGGGTGGGATTGAAGAGTTCCAGTAGTTAAGGGTGCAGATGGTAGCTGACTGGCCCCATTTTAAATCTTTACTGTGTCGTGTGACATCAGCACAACCCTCAAATCTCTCAAAAACCTTGTGTGTGCCTTTGTCACATGGTAGAAAAGGTGAGGGGAGACTATGAAGATTTGAAGAGAAAAATTTGGCTGCTCTGGGCCAGTGCCTGGTGAACGTGAACCACCAGTTAAGGACTAATACCCAGCGATGGCCAGCAAGTCTTAAGTGAATCCACTTAAGAGAATGGTTGAGCTAGGAGTGTCCTTGCTAGCAAAGCTGCAGACCAGCCTGGGTTGATTAAAGCAAAGCAAAGAGTTTCTGTTGATAAATACAAAACTGCACCGCCCTTGTGCCAAATCATGCAGACAGTTGGGTGGACACTGTGCTCATTAGACTCTGGAAAGGACCAGTGAATTTGCACTCTCCTGTACTATAAGATGGTAACTGGCTGTCTCTGCCCCACTTCAATCATAATAGATTTTTAGAGTCTTTTCACCTTATTGGCATCAACCTCTGACCTAAATTTAAGGTAGATAAGTTGTTTTGGCCATGTGTTAATCACATGCCTAAACCTTTGCCTTCCAAAGGGGTTGGCATCCATAGCTTTCTCAAAGGAGGACGATTCTACCAATAGACATGTATTTATATTCTCGGGGTTTGGCAAACATGACTGGTGTCCATCACAAGGTCCCCCGCAGATGTAGCATCCCCCTTAGCTTTCACGGTTCTTCACCCTTAAACTGAAATCTTCCAAAATCTAAAACATTTCTGAGTGCTAAGAGCAACGCCACAAGTAGAAAAAAAAAATCCCACAAATTGAAAAATTCCATGCAGGGGATTATTGAGTATTTTATAAAAGTAACTTCAGGCTGTGTATATAAAGTACACATGAGACACAAATCAATTTTGTGTTTAGAATTCATTCCCAGCTCCAAGTTATCTCATTAATTTTAATATAGATAATTTAACATCTGAAACACTTCACAATCTACAAGCCTTATTCTCCCCAGCATTTTGGACAAGGAAGGCTCAGCATGTAATAATGAACTGGTTTCCTACAGGCTAATGACAGATTGAAAACAGGCTTTCTGAGTAGTGAACAGGGGAGGAAATTTTCTCTTATACCCTAGATTATGTTAACTGGTTTCATGCTGAGAACGAAAGATTATTCTTCACAGCCTCAACACTGGAATTGAATTCACTTAGTGGAAGGTCTTTTGCACATTGGAATATTCAGATATTATTGTGGATAGTGTCAGGGCATGCAGAGTAGTATTTTTTCCGTGTCAGAGATAAAGCCCAGGGTCTTCACATTTTCAGAAAGCAATTCTACTGCGGTATGACAGCGCAGTGCTTTGGAAAGGCCTTGACAATCTCTTATTGGTTTTGTGACTTGGGATTAGTCACAGCACATCCCTGGATGTCAGTGTTCTTACTGGGAAAGTAGGCACAGCCCTTAGGATAACTGTCTAATGGAGATGTGAAGAACAAACAAACAAAGAAAGCAGTTCAGCCCATGATAGAGCCTGGAATGCAGCCAGCGTTTGATGCCCCCGAGTGATCTGGGTCTTGCCCTCTGATCATCCCAGAGGCTGTGGTGGTAGCTCCCCTCTGTGCCCCAACACCTCAAGCTTCATCATGTCTTTTAGATTTTTTAAGCAGCACTGAGGAATAGATCTCGCATGGGAACCTGGTGGCCTGAGTCTGGGCTTGTAGTGTCAAACAAGAACCCAGAGTCTCTTTGATCATGGGAAAACACACATCTTGAGTCTGGCAAGAAGCCAAGGACAGAAGTCAAAGACAATGAGAGGCACAGCATGGGGAACAGAAGCACTGGTGTGGAACACCCCTGGCTCAGGCATGGGCAAGTCTCCATCACCACTTCAGGCAATACTCCAACAAAACTTCTGTTCCTGAGATTCACCTGTGGAACTAACTCTTTCGGTCTTCCTGAGTACTTTACCCGCTGGGCTACTGTCTATACTGCTGCCTCATGGGGCCTGCCTGCCCATCCTACTGGTAAAGCCCATTGGTCTCTCAGGAAACCTAGCTCCTGTGAGGTACAGATCTAAAAGCCACAATATGGTGGGTAGACCTGGTGGCATACACCTGCATTCTAAGATTCTGAAGCAGGAAGATGGGGAAGGCCTATCTAGGCTACAGAGTAGGTCAAAGCTGGCCTGGGTCAACTGGCAAGACCCTGTCTCAAAATGAAAAACAAAAACTGGGCTGGGGTTGTGTATCAGAGTGCCTGCCTGGTATGCAGAAAGCCTCAGGCTCACCCCTCAAAAGGGCTATGAAAAGAAGGGGAGCCTCAGTGCATAAGGGCTATTTGGCACAAAGCCCCTCAGAACCCCAGGCCTCTTCCCACAAACCTGTCTGGGTTTGCTCTGGAGCTCAGAAGGAGAATGCAGTCTCCTTAGGGAATTGTGTGAGTTTGTAGGAGAAAGGTCTGAAGTGGCTGGGAGATACAATCAGCATATCCCACTGGTTGTCTCTCACTGGTAGTGTCAAACCCTCACAGGCCCTGATGCCCAGCACAGACCCTGAGGCCTAGTGGTGAGGTGAGAAAACTCTTTGGCCTATCTTCACTGCTCAAGGAGTGTTCATCTCTAGGAACGTTTGGGAACATATCTATTCTTTCCCTGGCTCTAGGCCACTCTTTAGCGAGAGCTCATGCCACCTTCCCAACATATCACCATCTCACGTAGACCTGTAAAGCAGTTGATACGGATGCACGGTGGCCTCTGCCCAGGCCATAGAGTAGAAAAGGGAAGCTAGAGCTACGTGCCAATAAATGCTGCTGGGAGAGCCATGAGGGTAGAGGTTGGTTTGCAAAGCAACAGTAGTGCGCATGTCTCACCTCTTGGGAGGCAGGGGGCAGGAGGAACACCGCGGCATGTCTTCTCACTGCTACTCTGGGCAATAACAGCAATAATAACTGAATCTAGTGAAATGCAAATAAATATATCTTTCATTTTTACTTCATAGGATAGCTGACTGTGGTGTGCGTATCGAGCAATCCCAAGCTGCAAATCACACGCTAGGCCCCATGGGATTGCCAAAGCTTTGTAGAATAGAGGCATCCCAGCTCCCTACTTCCGGTGCTCTGGGCTCGCCCATTGGCTTTGCAACAGAGGTTGTGAGTTATCATGGGGATCTCTGTCTGTACCACATGGAGCTTCCTGCTCTCTTATGGGAAAACCTTTGAAGAGTTTCCAAATGTATACACTAGGAGTATATATTTTATTAATGAGGAATGAGGAGAGTGGGAGGGGGAAGGCTGCTCACTGAATACTAGGCTACAACAGCTCGGAGAGAGTTCTGGGTACTGTAAGGTGACTATAGTGATCTTACTCTTTAGGTTTTCACACGCTGAGATAAAGGCTGCGGTATTGTCACTATCAAGAAGTGATACATGCTTAAGGACATGACTTAACTCAAACGAGCAATGTTTGTATTCCCTGAAACATTGCTGTGATGCTTACAAGCACGTAAAATTTAATGCTTTTATACATCAGTTTAAATCCGACTCAGAAAAATCCTCTATTTCTAAAGAATAAAAGGCAACATAGTTTAGGAATTCTGATCTAGTTTTTGGTAGCAATAATCCCATGTTACTGGAGAGCTACTTTGCAGGGCTTCGGGGGGTGGGGTGGGGAAGGTTGTGGCTGGAAGCTGTACCGTGGGGAGAAAATGTATTTCCATTGACTCTAGAATGGGCTAACAATGATTTTAGCATTTGTCAAATGAGTAAATGAATATGTGAGAATGCTCCACAGATCCTTCCTAAGTGTCGGGCTCCTCCAGGATTAACAGCACTGTAGTTAGTGACAAGATTGCGTGGGCTTTACTTTGTGTCTGGTCAGCCAAATGGGGTAGCTCAGTGGTTATAACAAACATGAGCAATGAAGGTGATCAAATCACGAAACTCCAACTTGGTTATTAACAGCTTTCAGATAATTTTAAATAAACTTTCCAAGTTAGTGAATTGACAACTGTTTGCTTGATGTCGGACTTTCAATTCTCTTGAGTTCTTTAGAAATGCAAGACACTGGATAGGATTTGCTTCTTAGTGAATAGCAGAGATTTCTGTCCTTAATTGCTTGCAGGTGTCTCATCCAAACCCCTCCCAGCTCTTCCAGAACGTGTGCCCTCACTCGAGGATGGCAGCTTCCTCCCGAGTTACAGTCTGCATTTGCAGGGCCAGTGCACGAGGCCGGACTGCTAAAAGTCAGACTTTTGATGTGGTCGACATCCCCATTTCTTCGCGTGTGCTTGATGGATGTTAATTAGTCGTTTTAGATTCCCTCCTAATGACTTCCTTTTAAAGGTCTCACTGATCGCATACTCTTTCAAGGCAATGCTATATAAAGCACACATCTGAAGTGTCGCACGTGGCTTGTTGAAGACAATTAAGTTTCTTCATTGTGTGACTCTCCCTCCCCACCCCCCACGCCCCCTTCTTTTTCATTAGTTTTACTGACTTTAAATGTCAAGTAAAAATGTTAGGAAAAAACAAAACCAGTTAAATTATATTCACATGAAAAAGTTGCCTTAGAAGGCGGAACTGTTTGTTTGACCAAAACATATAATCAATATCCCCAGACATATGTGTGCACATATGCATACATATGGGTATGTTTAGATCTGTATCTTCAGACACCAAATGGCAATCACAAGCTTTGAAGATTAACTCCATTTTAGAAAACAAAAAGAAGGGCACTGTAACGAGGAAAGCTTTGAAATGCGTCTGTATGCCATGTGAGATGCATTTAGGGCTTCCAAAGTGAATCAAAGGCTTTCAATTTCAACAGAAGTAAATGGCTGTCATTATTAATAGCAGACATGTGGCCATGTTTTTAATTGAGACCAAAAGTGGGGGTTCTTCCTGGTACAGACGGTACGAAATGGGAGTTTGTTACATGTTCAGAAATGACTTTGAATCCTTTGAATTACTGTTCTCTTTTTCTTTCAAAATGTCTAAAAAAAAAAAATTCCATGTTCATCCTTAAAGTTCAAGGGGTAAGTTGAAAAGTGGGGCCATGCTTAGATCAAGGAAGAATGCCTCCACCTGTCACCCCAACTTTAGGCGAGGGCAGTCAAGGCTGTGGCTTTTAGTAAGAATTAGGGCACACTTCACCCACAGAGAAGCTCAGAGGCAATCTCAGAGAGCCTTCCTTCCATTCTCTGACATTCTTTTTTCTAGGATTACATATTTCTCTCCAACGTGGTTCAATTTATGAAGCTAAATATAGCTTAATAAGTCCGTTCTCTTTATAAAGGGCCCAATAAAGCTGCCACGGCACCATAAACACAGATCGATTGTACCTGAACAACTGCAGCACGTAGCCATGTAGCCTTCAAAGAATTTAGCATCAGATTATGGAGAAACGTGTTGGCAAACAAGTGTGGTGTGGGAAGACAATGAGAATAGGAAGCAAACCAGAATCAACAAAGCACTCAGAGTGGGGGGAGGAGATGAGTGAGGAGAAACGGATAGAATATACTATGTGAAAAAATTTATTTAAAAAAAAAAAAAACTACATGGTGGCAGGAGCTAGGTCTCATTGTTGGCTTTCCTTAAGGGAGTGTCAAGACTCTCCATTGGAGGGTCACCCTTGACTTCACTGTAGTTGTGGCTTTTTGTTCCTGGTCCACTTTCCACACGCCTGTTTTTCTAGTCTTTGTCCCAAGGTTCCCATTAACAGTGTGCATTCTTGGTCTTTTGTCAGTCTCTGGGTGTACACTAAAGTGACTCGCGTTGGTTTCTAAGTGAATTTCTATGGCTCAGACTTAATCCCCTCTTGAGTTTTGGCCCATGGTGTGTGGACGCTGCCAACCCAACTTTTGTGAACCCTGTTGACACAGTGGGAATGTTTCAAGGCTGTACAAGAAGCACCTTCTACCAAACGTCATTACTAATTGGAAGTAAATCCAGGTTTCAGCGTGAGTCAACTGCCCTAATAGAGCTGCATGCAATGCTATACTACTGCTGTGCAAACAGCCTAGCC
The DNA here is from genome assembly GCA_030674055.1 of Rhabdomys pumilio. Lineage (NCBI taxonomy): Eukaryota > Metazoa > Chordata > Mammalia > Rodentia > Muridae > Rhabdomys > Rhabdomys pumilio. Next base: position 25,272,687 of record JANHMN010000013.1, read on the forward strand.
TGCCTTCTGCCTCTGGTGAGGCTTACTCAGTCCAGAGCTCAGCAGCAGGTAAACAGCTCCAAAATCGCAGTTTGCAGAGTGCACAGTGCAGGTGTGGCCCTTACCCTGAGCAGAGGAAAACAGCTGCTTGCAACCTAAATATAAATCTTTTCAATGGACTCCTAGGCACCTTTGTCTCACCTTATTATAAAGGGCCATGTCCTGTAGACTCAGCTGGGCTGAGGCCGTTCCCCCTGACAGGGAGGGCATGAAATGTGAAGTTGACCATCTTACCCTTCTTAAAGCACACCTCTTTTCAATGTTGGAATTTGACTTTCCTTGTGGTCTGAGGGTAGTTGGGGAACTCATTCCCAGTGCCCATCTTAGAACACGCTTAATTTTTTAGACTTATAATTGGACATTTCTGGTACCCAATCCAACATATTGAACCAGGATCCTCCTAAATTAAAGTAAGACAAATCCTTCCTGTCCAACATTTTCTTTCTTCTTAATTTTTAAAATAAAAAATGGTGCATATGTACGGTATACACACGTGTGTGTGTGTGTGTGTGTGTGTGTGTGTAAGAGTATACATTTGTGCATCATGAGAGGGTTAGAGGAGGAAGTTGGGAATCTTGTTATGTGATTTGCCATCTGATTTCCTTGAGAAAAGCAAGTTCTCTCTCTCTCTCTCTTTCTTTCCCTCTCCCTCTCCCCACTCCCCCAAATATGGAGTTAGACTGGCAACTTGCCAGCCACAATGATCCCCTTGTCTCTGCCCCAATCCCCAACACTGAGGTTATGGTTGTGCTGGCTTTTTATGTGAATTCTGGGTACCCAGTACATCATCTCCTGGCCCTGCAAAGAACTTACTTTTATGCTTCTATCTACACATTGCTTGCCTAGTGCATCTTCCCCTTAGTTACTGATTGATGTTGCTTCTCAAGCTGGCATCCTTCCTTGCTGTGTCTCATCCCAGCATCTCTGGTTTGCTCTTTCCTCCTTACCAAGTGTTGCTTCTGACCATCATCTTTACTTCCTTCACCTCCAGCCTCCCTGTGTTTCAGGCATCCATCCCACATCTGTCTTAATCATTCAGCCATCATCCAGGAAGAGAGTCTGGTACACACTTTGATGGGGCCGTAATTGACCATTGGAAAGAATAACTATTTGGGGTGGCTGATGTCTTCTTGTGTCCTTCAATTCATAGAGGCTGAGTGGTGGACATTCTGTGTCTAAGGGAGGCTCTTCACAAGTGACTGTGGCTGTTCATGGCTCTCTCCTCCCTACCCACCAGCTTCCCATTGTCTGGGACCAAGTTACTTCCCTTTAAGAAAGCCTTCCTTAGACACAGAATGTCAGTCGTAATGCATGAGGAAATTCCTAGCCATCTTTATGAAGATGTAGTAACTGCCTCAAGTGTGACATGAAATGGTCACAATCTTATGTTGTACTGTGCAGGTTGTAAGTAAAATAACAAGTATAATTTGCATTACATTAAGAAGAAATTTAAGTGAAAATGAAGTGCTTTCCTGACTTCAGATCTTTTTTTTTTTTTCCCTACCATGAAAGGTTCTTTCCATCCTAGTTGCGGTTTCCAAATGCTGGCATTTTCAACTCTAGACGGGATAGGTTTGTGCTTGTTGGGAGAATGGGACATTTGAGAAGGCTGCTCATCTTCTGGCTCACCCTCTTCTGCTATTCTTTTTCCGTTGAGGTTTATGTTTATATTCCATTCTGTAGCCACCAGCTATTTCGCTTCGGTCCTCTGCAGACAATCCCCATGTTGCTCTTTTACTGTTGTGGTTCCTTTGTTTTGATTTATCATTTGCTTAGCTATATTTCATTCTTAAATGCCAGAAAGGAAAACCTGGCTGGATGTCCGAGTCCTGGATCTTCCCTGAGACTCTCTGGTTAGGAATATTAGCCTCAGTTTCTCCATTTGGCTCTTGGCCTGCTGTCCATCCACACCTCTTAAACAAGGCTCTGGGCGTTCTGATTCTTGACTTCTTTCTCACTCGGGGCTTAGATCTGTTGTCTTTGTACTTGAATGACATCTTGATTGGGTGTGATATCCTTAGATTCTGGTTTTGTTTTGCTCTCTCTCTCTCTGTCTCTCTGTCATTGTTTTGCTCCAATTTATATTGTTATAGACAAGCTTGAGGCTAGCCAGAGCCCATGAGCTTCTTTGTGTTGATACTGAAGAATTCTCGATGCTCTCCCTTGAAGGTGAATAGCATTAAGCACTAAGTAATAGCTCACTATTTATCACTCTTGTCTCTGCTTTCTGGGACTCATGCCTCTATGAACTGGAAATCCTCCTCTTCCTCAGGAGACATTTTCTCTCCTGTTGTGGCTTTGGATATTTTCAGAATTTATTCTGTTGCCCTTTTTCTCTTAATTACACTCTTTTAATATGCATCGCGTTCTCTTTACGTTTAATCGGATTCTGTGGAGTCACACTTACGTTTATGGGTTGATTGCTTACTCCGTCCGTTTCTGTTCTTGGTGCTCCTAACCTTCGTTTTTGTTCTGTAATGGTTTTCCTTTGATGCTCAGCTTAACTCCTTTGCTCTGCAATTTACTTCAGTATGTTTATTTACAACTCCTCCTTCCCCCCATGGTTTTATAGAACTCTTTTTATTAAAGGCTGGGTCAATGATTTTTATATGCTGAAAAGGTTATTTATGGGATAGTTGGCTTCAAATGAATGAATACTTCACCGACTAAACTTACAAATCTTAAAATCTAGTTTTAGGAGTTCAAGTTTAACTCGTGATCCTCATTGTTCTATTTATAAAAATATAAATTTGGCACAGATGATCACCCTTGTAATTTTCAAGGACTTTATCTCTGTATTTATGTTGAAGGGCCCTGTGCAAGTGGATTGAGGTTTCCTCAGCCAAAAAATTCTAGGCATAGGTGGAGTTGTTTATCAGCCAATGGATCTGAGCCCAGGATGAGGAATGGGGCTGTGTACTTGGAGGACGGGTCTATTCAACAAAAGAAGTCAAGCCCTGTTATGTGGGTCATGTCCTGTACAAGGCATCTGTAAGAAGGCATTCTGGGAACTGAATTCCAGCTGGCACTGAGCCAACACCCGGCCCTACCAAGGATGTATGACACCAGACAAAGGACAATTTTACTAGTGGTTCCGTCCAGAGAGGCTGCCTTTTTCTCAACGGCACAGTATCTTTTGAGATGCCAACCTACATTGCTACAGCTGATGCCCATTTCTGAACTGCATAAGGGCACTTCATTGCGGCCAAGTGCTGGTGGTGGTGGCTCTAAGCCACCAATGACTGCTCAACCTTCCCGCCATCATGCTGGCTGTTAACACAAGCAAGCATGATGCCCTTGCTGACAGAGGAGATTCAGGGTCACCTGCCAGCCCATGGTGACTTCATGTCCAGGTTTATAGTTCCATCCTCAGGGTGGAGAGCTCTGTTTGCAAAGAATTCTTACAGCATCCACATCGCTGCCATAATAAATTGCGATCTGAGGAACTCAGTGTATCTGTCTACTGTCTTTGCAAGAGTTTGTACTATTTGGATTTTTCTTAGCCAGATGTCAGCAACATTTTACTATTTCATTAACATGCATTTAAAAATGTTTACGCTATAAAGCCCTACGAAGTTGTTACTTTTTCTTGCTGTATACAATTTTCTTCCATTTTTGTAAGTAATTTCTTTTTTTTTCTAATTGGGTCTGTTGTCATGTGAAGAAGCTCTTCTCACTTTCTTTTCTTCTTCATTTTACTATTGCAGATTTGCACAGTGGCTAAGAAGTCCCTGCCCCCTATGCTAATTAATAGATTATTGAGAATGACAGAGTCAGGGAACCTGGAAACCTGTATCCCAAAGACATCAGGGTGGTTAGGACAAGGTCAGAAGGGTTAAGTTCCCTCTCTCCACTGTAATACTTTACTAAAGACAGATGCCTGAGGTGTTCCTTATACTTCCAGCTTCCTCACCTATCCACACCTGAGCGTACCTAGGATGTCATAGCTGCATCCCCTGCAGAGGGACAGAGTTGACCACTGCCACCTGTGTTTCTGCCACCATTCATTTAACAGAAATGTATGAACACATTACAACCTATTACAGCCAGAAAAAAACAGAAGGCCTTGCTTCCATGTCAGAAGATGTGACTATCTACACCACCATCTTCCTGATTTAGGGAAAAATAGTGTCCAATGAGAGGTATTTTGTTCTTTTTTTCTGAGAAGCAAAGTGTTTCTTGGATATAAGACAAAGGAGAGACATAAAGTCATACAAGTGCTGGTGAGCTGCAAGGTGGCTCATGGCCAGGGCTCTGCCTACACGTTTGTCATCTCCAGTCTTTATAACGTTGCTGTAAGAGAGCAGTCATTCTCCTGTATCGAGCTGGTGCATGGAGTGAGCTCTGCTCACATAAAGTGCTTTGCCATCAACCCTGTTTTTTAGCCCAAATTCCTCAAATAAAAAATATCAGAAGAATGTCAAATGCACTAACTTGGGTAAATGCCTGGGCCTGACATCAGAGCATGTTGGACAGCCGCCTTGCTGGGTTTCAAGAGTTCTGGGGGAGGTCACAGCTAAGGAAGGAAGAAATCAAAACGGCAGCGTGGAGTTAGCTACGTTTGGAAATGCTGCCAAGATATATACTTCCAGCCACGCGCAACCAAAGCAGGCCAGACCGTTTGCCCATGAAATCTACACTGCTTCTGAAGTTCGCTGACTTTTCTGGAACATTTTATGAGCTCCTCATTTGTGTGCTCATTTGTGGGTTTACTATTCCAGAGGATGTCTCTCCTGGTCGGTATGACTGACCTTGTGGTCCCTGTGTGTTTTCTAATCTTCTCTAAGAAGACTGGTTTTAAAAATAGTTTTGACAGTTGTTACTCATGTAGACTCTACTGTAGAACTATTGCAGAAGATATCATGTGCTCTGGCTCCAGGACGTAGAGAAATCTAGCTGGCACTGAGCTGGAAGCTGCCTTGTGGCAGGCCAGCCCCCAGTAGTCTTACATGGCTGTGGACTTTGTGTACAACAGTTCTGACCACCTAGGAAAGATGTGCCACGTGGTAGCAAGTTTGATATTCAGGTAACCAACTGAGAGAATTTACGACTAGTACTGGAACCTGGTCAAAACCCTGTGTCTGGAGAGCTCATGGGCTCTAATGAAGTAGCTATAGCAGAGGGATCTATAGAGGTCGTTTGGATAACCAGGATATACTCATCGATTTGCTTTCTGAATAATTCTGTTTATGCATATAAAGGCTATTGTTGCTGGCTTTGTTCAAGAAGTCTCCTCCCCTCCTCCCTCTCTCTCGTGGTCAATGTTAATAATGAGACTCATAACTGGTCAAAATATTAACAGTGACTGAATGCTCAGCTCTAAAAGTGGTGAGACACCATTGGGAGGATGCCTGTCTTCCAGGTATGATGCAGTCTTTGCAGTCATGAACTCTGAATAGCTACAGTCACCTACACAAAGTGAAGCCTGCCAACACCTTGTCACAGAGCAAGAAGGGTCTACAAGGCTAGACCTCTGTATGTCTATAGACAGTTAATAGTTGCTAGGAGAGAGAGACACATCTTCAGTGGTGTAGTCACTGGTAACTGGTCCCTCACCCCAGATCCTGTAAGCAACCTCAGTGAGACTCATTTGAGTCACTAAAATCAAAACAAAATCATGTAAATAAAAAAAGGGGGACCAGCTGGGAAGAAGAAAATTAGTAAAAGGAGGAGGAGAACAAGAGATAATAACAGGGGTTGGATATGATTAAAATATTTGTATATTCGTATAGGGAAATGTCATCGTGGAACCAATGATTATGGTTAACTAATCTATGCTATCACAAACTTAAAACAACCTTTTAACTTTTTTGATAATAAGAAAACTGCTTTAAAACTTCATTTCCGAACCCATGCAGAAAGCAAGCTAACACTGAGAAGAAACACGCTGGCCTGTGGATGGATACCCTGTTTAATTGTCAGCTGATGTCTCTGAGGTGGGGCAGGTAGCAATGAACTACAGGCTAGAGAGCCTGGTTCAAAGGATGAGTACTGCTTTCTTGCTGGGTGATCCTGAAGTGAACTACTCATCCAGTGTTCTGAAGTCACTCACTTCAATGTTTTCCTGGTAAAGAGGCATGAAGTCAACAGTCTCATTCCCCGACCCCAACCCCTCCATGCGTAAGTGCATAGTTAAATGACAGGTATACCTACAGTCATTTCCTTCAGGGCTCTTGGACAAATGTCCCGTCACAAATGCAGAGCTCTTGGGAATTCTGGCCCTGCCTCATTTCCGGCCACACAGGTTCACTTATCATGAGGTTTTTCTGCAATGTCCATGTCCAAATCCTAGGGGCCAGGGATTATGTGAGGGTATATGACTATGTAGAGCTAAAGATACAGGTTAAAGCTGCTTACTTGCTGACCTGAATAAAGAGGTATGGTCTTGAACTTCCACAAGGGCCCAGTTTCACCACAAGAGTCTATGAGAGGTAGAGGCTGGAGCTGGAGCTGGGCAGTAGGAGATGGCCTAAAGGTGCCATCATTGACTTGGGTATAGAAAGCAGACAGGTGCCTCCATTACTTGGGTGAGGGGAAGGACATAGATTCCCTCCCTGTAGCTCCTCAAAGAACACTTCATTACAGTCCAGAAATTCTCTGAATTGGGCTTTCAGAGCTAGAACATAGTAATCTCCTGTCATTGTAAGTCACATGGCGTGTCAAATTTTGACAGTGGTGACAGCGAGTGGCTGAATCTCTAATAGCCAACTGACAGGAATAGTCACAAGCATGCAGCATCAGCCCTTCGCATCAGTTGCCACCCACAGAAACTTCTCCACCCACTCAACCGACCTGAGATTGAAAACACACTTGCAAAACCTACATCTTTACCGAATACCTACTGACTTGGTTTTTTGATCCTAAGGGGTCCTGGAGTCAGTTCCCCTTTGGATACTGGGGTGCAAGTGTAGTTTATTGCAGCACCAATAAGAACTAGTATGCAGATTAGTTCTCTGCTCTCTGTAGCCTTTCTGGACCCTGTGAATTCATGACTGCCACTCCGGGAAACTTTTGGTCCTTTTCAGACTGTGTATCCTATCTCTCCTTTAGTCCCTGGTCAAAAGTCACTGCCTCCATGGAGCCCTTCCTTTCTTCCCTTCAACCCAACACACCTTTGTTCTAGATTATAGTTTAATATTTGCACAAGTATCTTCTCTGGTGGGCTGGAAATTGCACGAAGAGAGGGATGATTTAGGGGTGGGCACTAAAACAAGTTGTTTTAGTTCACTCGACCTAAAGTTCACTCCCAGCTCCGTTGCAGAAGTAACATGAATTCAATGGACATTTCCCTTAGTAGTTGCTATATCTGTCAGTGTGTTCTGCAGAGATCAGAGCCAATAGCATGCCTGTGTAATGTGGAGCCACTTGTGCAATAAGAGAGGACCCACAGTCTGCCCTCCACATGCTGGAGACCCAGGGAGCCAAAGGCAAAGTTCAGTCCAAATCCGGAGGCTCTAGGGCCAGAACAGATAGGGAACACTCAGTCCAAGACTAGAAAAGATGAGATGAGAAATCTCAGCTTCAGTAGTGAGACAGAGAGAGAGAGAAAAAGACATTTGTCTTTGTGCTGTGCAGGCCCTGGAAGGCCTGGAGGATGCTTACCCACAGAAGGAGGCACATGCTTTAAACCCCATGGAGCCAGATTCTAATCTCCTCTGAAGATGCCTTCACAGACGCACTTGGGATAAAAGTTGAGATATAGCATAGTTAATCATGGCAGCTCTTAAGACCCCTCCCCACATTGAAGAGATGCAGGTGAGCCAGGCAGTCTGGGGACTGTGCTTCTTCTCCCCATTGCCATCAGCTCCTGCCTGAAGTATATGCTTGTTACATTATTATCTTAGAGTGAACATATGCAGTATGTTCTCTCTGTCATGGCTTGTATATCAGACTTCTCCTTTTGTTTTTGATGGAAAGTTCTTTCTTTGCTAAAGCCACTTACTTGGTATATATTTGAAAGTCCTGAACTAGGAGCCAGAAAGCCTACATATAGCACCCTCGTAGATCATTGCTAAGATGTCTTTTATGATAAATTTCTGTAATCCTAAAATTCTTTGAGCAGAGAGCTTGAAAAAGTGGTCTGGCACAAATTTGAAGGAATTTATAAAGCTGCTTCAGCAATTCTGTCCTCCCTGTGATGGTGCAAGAGAAACTCAACTGGAGGGACAGATGCTCTGATCCTGTGGTCAGAGCTTACTCAGGAAGCATCTGGAGAAAAGAGCAGTGGTGTGAGAGATGAGGTGTGAGATGTGGGGTGTAGAATGTGTGTTGTGTGGAGTGTGACTGGACTATGGGGTGTGAGGTATGGGGTGTGGACTGTGGGGTATCTATATCACTTTTGCTGTGTGCCTGGCTCTCTCTAGATCCCAACTTCTCCCTTTGAGTTTTAACTTGTAGGGGTGCAAAAGTTTTGTCAACATGAAGCTGTTTCTGAACACACAGTGACAAAATTTAATTCAGAATCAAAGACAAAATCAATTGAAGGGTTTGGCAGCACACCCTCATACCGCATTGCAGGACTGCAGTGTGGTCTGGGTTCTGAACCCAGCACATGTGGGCTCTGTACAGCTCTGTACACTGCGTGCCATCACGCCACGGAATGCCAATAAATGCTGCCTGCAAGCCATTGGCTCAGATCTGAGACTGTTGTGTTATGAACGGTGGTGTTTTTACTGTACATTCTGCTCTCAGGGAAACATAATGGATTAATTATGGAAAACAAAGACTTAAAATTCTCCTAGCACCCTTCCCTAGCAAGAAATTCCATATTAGCATCTTTTTGGATTGTGTTAGAATATTTGATTTTAAAAAATATTATTTGCATGTTGAGTTTGATGGTATGTGCTTTTAATCCAGTGCTTTTAATGAAGTAGAGGTGGGCGGCAGATCTCTGTGAAGTTCAGGCCAGCCAAGCAACACAGTAAGGCCCTGTCTCAAGCAAAACAAGCACTACATAAATGGTACTTGAGTTGTTGACTTGGGTTCCATGAAATAAAAAAAAAAAAAATCACTACTTTTTTTCCGGCAGAGACAGAAGCCTAGCATCACAGTCCTCTGAGACACTCCACCCAGCAGCTGACTGAAACAGATGCAGAAATCTACAGACATTGGACAGAGTTCAGGAACCCCTGTGGAAGAGTTAAGGGAAGGATTGAAGGCCACCAAGGAGATGGCAACCCCACAGGGAGACCAACAGTGTCAACCAACCTGGACCTCTGGGAGCTCCCAGAGACTGAGCCGCCGACAAAAGGGTATACACGACACATGGGCACATATGAGGTCCCGGCACATATGTAGCAGAGGACTGCTGTGTCTGGCCTCAGTGAAAGAGGATATGCCTAATCCTGCAGAGACTTGATGCCCCAGGGTTGGGGGAATATGAGGGCGGGACTCCCTCTCAGTGGTGAAGGTGAAGGGGAAGGGGAAGGGGGAAAGAACTTTAAAAAGGGTGGACTGAGAGGAGGTAGCATTTGGAATATAAATAAAAAATAAGTAATTTTAAAAATCATTAAATGAGTTTTATCTTGGGGATAGAACAGGAGTTCTAAAAATGACTGCAGTAAGCATACTTGTGCCATTTTGTATGTGGAAGCAGAGTGGTATTCCTAACATTAATGATTACAAAATGTTCCGAATAGTCTTTATCCCTCAGTAGCAAACACTCAAGCAAGATTTAATTCTTTGTGTAAAACAAACGCCTTCATCTCATTTGTGTGCAAATTTGTTGCCATCTCTAAGTAAATTTTCAAAACAAAGAATTGTTTTTGAAAACACATGTTTTTGTGATTTACTATCAGTAAGAGTTTGATTTATATTATATATGTTTATATAATATAAGTATATATGCATATTTATATTATATTATATATGTGTATACACACACACACACACACACACACACACACACACACAGAATTGTGCAAGTTTAATTGGGTGAACAGGGTCACCGACAGAAAGAACCCTTGGTTTAGGTAAGTTTCCTTTGAGTCCTTTGAGGGACTCCTGTCCCCATATGCTGGTCAAAGAGACAGGTAATGGTGAGAAACAGGGAATGATGTATTCAGTGTCAACTCATTGGAAAGAGAAACAAGTAAAAGGACTTGGTGGCCCTGAATCTCTCTTTGGAGGGTACCAGTAAGGTTTAGGCTTAAATAGAGGCAAGAAATATGTATAATTAGTAGCCCTGGTCATGTATGGACCCTGTTTATGACCCATCCACGGCTCATCATTGCCTCTGGTCCATCCTACAATGTGGTTGGATAATCAGTGAGATTCCTGGAAATCTCTTCTTGAAAGGCAAGCTCTGCCTCTCAAGTACCAGTGTTTCAGGCTCTTTCTCTCTACAGGGTGAGAGTCCAGAGTTAAGTTTTTAATTCCTTGGGCTCTGTTACTTCAGTAGTCTAGCAGAAAGCAGGGACATGCATGCCATCTCTCTGTAGATTCTCTGCCCTCCTGACAGGGTACATACAGTACTGTTGAAACTCATTCAAGGGCACTGCATACAAGCAACTTCGCACCCTGTAGGTGAGCAACAGGCTTTTTACTTAAGGAAGAATTGCCATAGGCATTGCATTTTACATTGTAACTTAGACATCATCCAGTGTCTAACTAAACTGAATGCTCTCCAGAGCCAACCAATTTATCATTCCTAAATACACATTATTAATACCCAGTACTCCCTGTCCTGAGCCACCAGATCCTTTCCTATCCTCCAGAGGACCTTGGCCTTGGACATAATCTATGGCTTCAGGAATTCTGCATGTTTGATCAGTGCTGTTTCTCTGCGTTTCAAGTCTGGTTTTATCCCTTGGGCCTGCCCTCTACAGCATAACCTCTCCTTTGGGAGGACTGCTTACTTTTGACTTTGGTTTCTACATATGCTGTTTACTCTAGCCTTGCTCGGTTGTCTCCATGCATCATAGCCCAGGGATAAACCCTACCTGAAAACACTCCACCACGTCTAGGCATGTCGACCCCACCTAACCCCACTCAGGTGCAGTGCCTCGGGTCCTTGGTGTGTGGGAGGACAGATCAGAGAGAGTGACATGGCTCAGGGCTGAAAACCTGGGACTCCAGGTGGCACTCCCTAAATCAGCCACTAGCCAGCTTCACCACCCTGAGCCCAACCCTGGCTCTTTTCCTGGAGCCCTGGACGGTAGCCAAAGATAGAGACGCATAAAGGCACTTCTGAGTGACCCAGGTGACTGCGACAGTTGTCTGCACCCCATTCATTGTATTGGATCCCTGATTTAGAATTTGTGCAGCCCTCTCTGTCATGGTTAATGTTCTTTGGAGGAACTATATGATTTCCAGCTACTTGCAAGTTTTTGGTTTCTGTTGATGGACTTGTGTGTAAAGTCACTGTGTGTGGGTGTAGCTGTCTCATAGCTTAGAACATGCTTGCTGAACATGGCAGGGGCCATCTTTATTTCTACACTGAGTGTTCATCCCCAAACCACAGTCCCTGACTGCAGCATGTGAAGCTTAATATTTCTGACTTCTTTAAGCCCTGTTAAATTAGAAAAATCACCATACGTCATTGGTCCAGATTCCTCTGCATTTGGATTCTAGGGATCTTCTGTGTACCAAAACTTAAACATATCAATTATACTATCCTTGGCCTTGACAAAAATTGGAAACTAGGTTTGTTTTCATTTTCTTCTTTTTACACAATGCCTTTCCTCCGTGTATAAGCCCTTAATGCTTCAAGTGCTATTATTATAATGACCTGGGAGCTGTTAAGGGTGGACACGGGACTCTGCTGAGGCTTGTTAAGGGAGGACTGTTTCCCCATGCCAGCTGCTGAAATTTAAAGCTTCCCTACCCAACTTCTCTTCTCTCAAATTCTAATGAAACTCTCCCCACACTTCCTTCTCTGTCAGCTTCTAATTTTTTTTTTTTTATTAACAAGACTAAGGAGATAGAATCTCAATTTCCAGATTGCAAGAAGCCATGGTTGGAAAATATAATTAGCCATGGCGAGTCCAACAAAAACATTGCACGACTGAACATCGGTCTTGCAGGAGCATCCTACTCCCACCACCCCACAGGAACACCCCACTCCCATCACCCCACAGGAGCACCCCACTCCCATCACCCCATAGGAGCACCTCATCCCAGCCACCCTGAAAACCTATTCTTGGTGCCACTGTGGGTCAGAAACCAGAGGGACAAGATAAATTTCAAAGGCTGTAAAAGAGGACCTAAGCAAATTTCCCGTGGTGCTGGGGAGCTCAGTCCTGCTTCAGTAGGAACTGTGAGTGGGAAGCCCGACTGCCTGGTTCTGCAGTAGTTGAGGGCTCTAAGCAATATCCAGCATTTGAGTTGTGCTTCCTCCTGTTTAAGAATAAGGAGTAGGATTAGGAGAAGTGTGTTCAGATTGCAGAGTATAAACCATTAGTAGATTGTGAGGCCAACTCAGGAAGACCAGTTTCCATGAGAAGAACCAGGCAGAACAAAGAACATTAGATAGCATGTTACACGCTGTAAGAGCATTGACTGTCCTGTTTTCCTTAAAACTGTTGGTCATCCATTCCTAGGCAGTGGGCAAATGTGTGGAATGTGAGTTACATCATATCCCTGACAGGAGGCTTTCCCTGGGACGTGGTACTGTTCCAGATACGTGGTAGTTGTTATCTGTGCACAGCGACTTGCTGTCTGTGTTGGCCAGGCCCTCACAGGTGACTCCTAGGATCAAAACAAAGAGCTGTTCTTAAAATAATTGCTTGGATGCCTTTTCCGAGATGCTTCTGAACACTGTTAACTTCAAAGAACTGACTTCCCCTATGGAAAAATGGGTATTTTAACATCTGCCAGACCCACATTCCATGAGGTGTGATAGCATACAGAGTGGTCTGGAGATGGCCTGATGAAAGATCACCGAGGACCAGAGCTTACTGACATTGCATAAGCCACATATAAAAGAGGCCAGGCTCAAAGATAAGCAAGAGCATCAAAAGTGATATCCTTGGGTCTGATAGGCCCTTCTCACCCAGTTTGTTCTGGCCAGTCATTAGTGGCAGCAACTATAGGGGACAGAACAATTCCTGATTAGATGGAGGGAGGGCAGAGCCATTTAGTATAGGGATTTGACTCTCTCCAAGATGTTAGCAACAAAGGGATCAATCAGAAGTCTAACATAGGAACACCGTGTTTTCATGAGCTGTGTACAGGCACCTTAGCCCTTTAAAGTTTTGTAGAGAATGTAAGAGGGCACCCATCTATCGGCAAAAACCAAGGATGAAATCCTGAGGCAAAGGGGCAAGTGATATCTAGTCAGTGACTGTGCCAAATACTCCAACAAACAGATTTCAAAAGAGAAACACCAAATGATCCATAAATATATAAGCACTGTTCAATGACAGCTACAGTTGAGAGTTTAACCTCACTTCTGTTCGTAAACCAATCAACAAAACAAAACATAAAAAAGTGAATCCATGACACTTTATGTATTATGTTGTATGGCTTGAATAGATATTTTCCCACGGGCTCTTGCTTGGGATACTTGATCCTTGTAGCACTGTTTTGAAGGTGGAGGAGTCCTTGGGTTCAGTTTTGGATGGTAGAAATATGTCATTAGGGCCAGGTCTTCAAAGGTATATCTGACTATGAGGGGCACAGCCTGTAGTCTCTACTTTCTGTGTATACCACAGGAATGGCTGCCAGTACAAGCTCCTGTCACCATGGACATCCATCCATTTATGCCTTTCCTAACACAAGTCAAAGCAAACTTTTCTTTCCTTTAGCTACTTGATTAGATATTTGAATTACTGATATGCTGACAGTAGGTATCAGTATGGAGGGTCTTCAGCACACTCAGGATAGAAGTACCATAGGATCTGGCTATCCTCTCCTAAACATATAGCTAAAGGAATTTGAATTATGATGCACAAGAGGTATTTGTGTGCCCGTGCTGATTACAGCATTATCCACAACAGTCTAGGTACTCACAATACATGAGTAAATGAGAGAACCCAACAGTGTATTTGTTGGCCATAAAGAATAACGACTTCTCATCATTTGTAGGAAAGTGAACAGAAGAGGAGATTATTGTGTTAAGCAAAACAAACCAGATGCAGGAAGAAAAGTACTACACGTCTCCTTTCGCATAGAAACAAAACCAAACACCCAAACAAAACCTGAAGATAGAAGAAGGACTATCAGAGAAAGAGAAAGGGTTGGGGCTGGGGATTGATAGAGAGGGTGGATTCAAGCAAAGTATAGTAGTTGCATGTATAGAAATGTCAAGGTGAAGCGTATTAACCTGTTTAACCTATATAATCAATAATTAATTGATAGTTATAGTTTTAAAAGGGAAGGCAGCATTTCTCCAGATTCCTGATGGATCCACGTGGTAAAACACAATGTAGGGTTTCCTAGTTCAACTAAGATGTTTTCCATCTCAAACTTTTGTTTACATTATTTTCAACTACCACCTTTTGTGTGAGCTCAGGGGCAGAGGGTACCCACATGGGTGTGAGAGACTGGGTTTGGCCAAGGTCATTAGGCAAGGGTGTGCTACCTACATACAGAGCTTTGCCTGGCAGGCACAAGAATGGAAAATGATGTGTGGAATGCAGTATCACCAAGTCTGAGCATGGAGGGGCTGGGCCTGCTGGGTCTTGACGGTGCCGGGGAGCTTGGCTGACTTCGTTGGGCAGATGGGCTTGGCGGGCTGCAGTGACTTTTCTGCCTTCTGCCCATTTAACACTGTCTTTGTGGAGGACAAGTGTACACAGCTTGAAAGAATGGGTATCCATGGCAACTAGCAAGATGGGGAAGAGCTTGGCTGCCCGTTACTAGGACAGGGATGGGGTGAGGGGATGATGGGAGGGATCACGTGGAACTCGCAGAAGCAAAAACAACTGTTTAGCCTGCTCTTCTCCTGCCCCCACACACCTGTGAGACGAGATTGGCATGGACCGTTCGGAAGGATAAACTACACTGTGTCAAAGGGAGAGGTGGAAAAGCTACTTTGTGGACCAACTTGGCTCGCATGGGAAGAAACAGTGTTTGTGAATGCTGAGGTGGGAAAGGCATGGGAATGAGGCTCAGTTTGCGACCCTTTCTGTAGTAACTGGGAGAGTGAGAGGGAGGACTACAAGATGAGCTCTACTCCACGTAAGATGGGAGCTTGCTGGTTAACAGAGCAATGAAAGAATGAGATAGGGTTCCGGGGCAGAATGCACATCTGCAAAAAGCAGGCCTGTGCTGAACCAGCCGGGGAAGTGTGGGCGCATTAGTGCCTCCAGCCTGTTTTCTTATCTGGAAACAGGCACTCGTCCAACTCTCTCTCTCTCTCTCTCCCCCTCTCTCTCTCTTTCTCTCATTCCTTCCTTCCTTCTTTCCTTTCTTCCTTCCTTTCTTCCTTTCTATCCCTCCCTCCTTCCCTCCTTCCCTCCTTCTTTCCTTCCTTCCTTATTTTATTACTTTTATATTTTTACATTCCAGTCACTGCCCCCCCTCCCGGTGTGCCCTCCCACAGTTCCTCATCCCATTCCTACTCCACCCCTGCCTCTGGTCTCCAAGAGGATGCCCTCCCTACTCATCAGACCTCCCCGCTCCCTGGGGCCTCAAGTCTCTCAAGGGTTAGGCTCTCCTACTGAGGCCAGACCAGGCAGTTCTATGCTGGATATATATTGGGGGCCTCAGACCAGCTAGTGTATGTTGCCTGGCTGGTGCCTCAGTGTCAGAGATCTCAGGGGTCTGGGTTAGTTGAGACTACTGGTCTTCTTATGGGGTCACTCTTCCCCTCAGCTTCTACCAGCCTTTCCCTAATTCAACTACAGGGTTCCCTGACTTCAGTCCAAGGATTGAATGTAAGTATCTGCATCTGTCTCAGTCAGATGCTTGTTGGGCCTCTCAGAGGACAACCATGCTATTTCTTAATGAGTACCGATTAGATGTCATGCTCTGGATAGTCCATGTTCCTCCAAAGAGTGGAGAAAAGGGGTTGGGATTCTGCTCCCATCTGCAGATTCATGAGGAAAAAAAGAAGAGAGACCCAAGTACAGCTTGCCCTGGGCAGTGATAGTATTCGTAGACAATAAGGCAGAAAAAGGATGGATGTGGTTTTTTAGTATAGGATGTGACCGAGGAGGAGATACACAACAGCTGTTCTCATGATTGCTATTGACCTGGTTTTGTTGGTTTGGTTTTGGTTTTGTCAATTGACAGAAGCTAGAGTGAGTTCAAAGGAAGGACTCAGTTGAGGAAAATGCCTCCATCAGATTGGCCCGTGGGCAAGCCTCCATCAGATTGGCCTGTGGGCAAGCCTCCATCAGATTGGCCCGTGGGCAAGTCTACCCAACAATGATTGGTGAAGAAGCACCCAGACCATTGTCGATGTTGCTGCTTCTCATGGTCTTTGGGTTATATTAAACTGAGTAAGCCATGAAAAGCACGGGGAGCAAGGCAGTAAGCAGCACTCCTCAATAATATCTGCATCAGCATCAGCTCCTGCCTCTAGATCAACTGTGACCTAGGTTATATAAACAACGCCCCTTCCGCCGCCCCTTTTGGTTATCATGTCTTATCCCAGTCATAGAAACCTTAACCCAGAAATCACTTTTTCTCTAAATGGAAGGGCTCCAAATACCCCTAATATGGAGCTCCAAAAATGACCCCACTTTGATCATTTAATCTTGGCTGCCAATTTGAGTAGGCTGGGGAACACTTAGGAGACGAGTAAAGCACACCTCACCTCACCTGTCCTTAGACTGTGGCTCCAGAGAGGATTAGCTAAAAGCAGAAGGCCTGCTGTGAACTTGGGTATCTCTGTAGGCTGTGGACCCAGCTGGATCAAAAGGGAAAGAAAGAGGAAGCCTGCTAGTACAGGCAACCTCTGCCTATATCCCTCTCTTTCTCCTTCCCAGGCATGATGAGGTGACCAGCTCTGCCCAATATATGCCCTTGTACCATGGCATTCTGCCTCACTGCAGACCCAGAAACATGAAGCCAAATGACCATGGAATGTCACAATCCAGGAGGCAAAATTAATTTTTCCATTCTGTAAGTTGCTTTGTCAGGTATGTGATGAAAACCCCAGCACACCCATTCCCAGCAAAATGACAATGTAGACCCATCCAGGACAAGATGTATTTTCTTCTTATGTATTTTCCTGACACTGGAGAGGCAGTTGCAGTGGCCTCCCTTGGGCGACAACCAGCTTTGTGAACCACCAGAATGCTAGTCTTTCAAACCATCTGAGTACAGAGGTGATGACAGAAGGCTCGGTCTGCCAGGAATCCTGTAAGGGTAATCCCATCAGGCACGTCACTCCTATCAGGCATGTCATGGGTGGGGGATTTAAGGCTCAGAGCTGGGATGAGTAAACTGGGAACAGTTGAGAGACCTCATGCATGATCTGAGGCGGGGGAGGGAGTGTGTGTTACTCCTAGGAATCCTGCCATCTGATGTGCATGGATTAGAACAGCCACCTACCTTCTGGAACCTCTGTTAGCTACTGTTCAGGAACAGGAGACAAAGGCCAGAGACCTAGAGCAGCTTCTGTTCTGCCCACTCTTGGGTCTGCTCACTGTATCGCAATCACTGCATGTGAATTTCACAGCAGACACTGCAAGGTTCTTGGTTCTTTCTCTGTGTGGTCTCAGGAGGAGAGATGCTCTGAGATGAGAGTAGACCCAAAGGCATGAGGGTAGTTTCTGCTCCCCCTCCCCAGTCTTACAGTTTTAATCACAGCATACTAGGGGTCAGATGGATCCCATAATTGGGTCTGTGCTCCAACTGTGACTGTAGCACAGGATTGTATTTATAATAAATGCCTATGTATGTATGTATGTATGCATCTAGATATGTAATCTACCTATCAACAGTTAGTCACCTATTGAAAACAAATTATTGGCTCATGATTATGGTGTCTGTGAAGACCCCTGGTCTTCCATCTGTGATCTGGACATGCAAGAGAGCCAGGAGTGAAGCCAAAGTTCTGGAGGTAGGAGAGCCAGTGGTGCAGGCTCCATTCTAACACCAAATCCCTGAGAACCAGGCTTTATAGGCAGGAGACTAGTGATGACTCAGTTTAAGCAGTTAAACAAAAATAAACTCAACTCCCTTTCTATTTTGCTCTATTAGGTGATACCCACTCACATCCCAGAAGGCCATCTAATCTTATTCAGTCCACTAATTCAAGAGCATCTGGAGATGACCTCAGAGGCAGAAATAATGCTTAGTGAGCTATTTTGGGCATCCCTTAAGCAAACCTAACGTGGAGACATCATCATCAGTGTTCAGTTAATACTCACCGTTATCCTGTGAGGTTAGTAAAGCAGTATTCCTCATTTAGAGTGGAAGAAATTAGTACTATGAACAATTTTTCCAATGCAAATAACTAGAATCTATGAAGCCAGGGGTTGAAGCTAGAGCCATCTAGCTTTAAGATGTGAGCTCACCAAGCTTTGTAATATATTTCCTTTTAGAAACGAGTTAGCTCTTGAAAGCTGTATGCTCCTTCATAGTTGAGAGGGAAAGATGGGTAGGAGACAATACTGTCAGGGATTCTGCCCTTTCCTGGTTAAGGTGACTGCAAAAATAATAGGATACTTCAAATATAAGAGTCATTGTGAGTCTCTTGGACCATGGTAGGACTTTATCATGGAGGGGGAAAGACCAATGATCACAGGTTAGGCCGTCTCTATTACCCAAGATGACAATTATTTTCTCTTTCACCTTAGAGAATTCCTGGATAAAAGAAGAGTATCTCAGAGGGCTAGATGGTTTTTGTTGGCCGTTGAAGGCCCATATCCTAGCCAAACAAAAAGCAATTTAACTACCGCCAATGATAGTGGCTCCCAGGTTGGGTGACATTGGGTGACACTGAGTGCAGTTGGATGACATTGGGTGCAGGGGGAACTGTACTTAACTGGCTTGTGCACTGGGACATCATCCTAAGTCTCCTGTCATACAGATCTTGGAATAGTAACAGAACTCTTCTCAACTTCTGACAACATCTGTCTCTTAGGAGCAGGGATTTCTGGAAAGCACATTGAGCTATTTCTTCTGCCATCACCCCATAGGGAGGCAACTTGGAACCCATGGCTACTCCCTCCTATTCTATTGAACCCCTGTTCCACTAGCTCCCAGGAGGCAAGACATAGATAAATCAATCTTTCTTTCTGTTGAGTCTCTCTGCCTCCTGTTGATTTCTGTATGGCAGAGAGCATGAGAAAATATAAGGGCTGTGTGACACTGAGTCCTCCTTACACAACTCCCTAGGAGAATGAATAGCTACTGCTTGCTACTGAGTTATTTTGCTCACATGTTTACAGAATGAGGATCAAGTGGTATCTCTAAGGAGCAACCATGGATATAACAAAACAGACTTCAGCCCCTGGTAACAGCAAAGAGCCAAATTTTGTCATCAGCTACACAAGCTTAAAGACAACCCCAGTCCCCATGTGAGAATGTGATGTGATCCCCTCTGATGGCCTTAGGAGACTGAACGGTATGTCTGGTTAAGTCCTGCCCAGATCACTGTACTACAGGAATGTAAAACGATCCAAGGGATTTGTTTCAAGCCTCTAAGGTTGTAGGAATTTGTTATTCAATACAGAGGAAGAGAAGAAAAATATCAGCCTCACGAACAGATGAGACCTTTGGGTTCACTTGAGGGTAGAGTGAATGCTCTCCTCTGGAAAGTGAGTGTGGACAGCCCTATTGGCTACCCTGGCTTTCTGATGAGATCCATATACCACTCATCTTTCTGGGGATGATGTTACTCTATACAAAGGTATATACACTTTGAAAGCTTTGAGTCCCTGAGTACCAAAGGGAGGTGTGTGTGTGTGTGTGTGTGTGTGTGTGTGTGTGTACAAATGACACTGACATTTTTATTTTGTAATTCCATGAAACATGAGACACAAAGATGAGAAAAATAAAAGCCCTATGGATCATAGCTGAACCATTTGTAACCTATGTCTATAAAGTAAAAGTGTCTATAGGAACAGTGATTTTAGATGAATGTATGGAAATTTAATACAAACTGCTAATGATGGTAAATTGCTGCGAGCAATTGCCAAAACTCTACTGTTATCATTTTAATTTTTACTTATT
Source organism: Rhabdomys pumilio (assembly GCA_030674055.1). NCBI lineage: Eukaryota > Metazoa > Chordata > Mammalia > Rodentia > Muridae > Rhabdomys > Rhabdomys pumilio. The sequence continues at coordinate 25,292,796 of JANHMN010000013.1, forward strand.
TTTAAATTTCTGATCAGCCATTGCCTTTTACACTTCAGATATTATAGTTTCATTTTGCTTCCTTAATTAGACCTATTCACGTATATAACCATCCCAAATCTCGTTACACTCGGGTGAAGTGTGAGTTAAGAACATGGATTCTGTGTTATAAAACTTGAAGTCAAGTATGGGATTGACTTCTTAACAATCACAGTCTATTTAAGCCAACAACTTAACAGATCTTAGCTCTCTTTTCCTGGACAGGAAATAGGAGACTCGGTTAATAGCCATTTAAAGGATCGTGAATCTCAAATCAGTTGTTGACATCATGTGAACAGCTTTACAGAACGTGACCTTCACTAGCTTTTGTTTTAGAAGCATGCAGACATAACACAACAGGGCTAGAATAGTTTTAGTCCAACCAAGGCAGTACCTCCAGAGTCTGTAAGCATCCTAGCAGAGTTCTGAACCGTCACAGACAGAGCTGTCATAGGGGTGCTGGTGGCCTGCTGCCTTGGTGGGGATGGCCCTGTTTAATCTTGTAGCCATTGTGCTGCAGAAGGAAGTAGTGTGCTTTTCCCGCAGGGCTGTCACGTTGTCTCCTGCTGCATGCTGTCTCTTGTTGCCTCCACACCCTCTCACTATGGCATATGCCCTATATGGAGAAAAATAGATGCCAGATGCCATTGTGGCCTGCTCTTCCCCTGGCCCACTCTCATCATTCCTGAGACCCCGGCTTTGGGTCCTGCTCAGCCAACGGTCCCAAAGATTTGAGATATAACAGTAAGAAACAGGTGGTTCACCACCTGTACAGTGTCCCCTCCCAAACTCAGTGGGTACCCTGGCATCCATGCTTCTAAATACCATCCCTGACATGCCACTTTCTTCTTCCCCTTAAAAACTCCTCTCTGCAGGCTTTAGTCCTACCTCCTGTAGAGGTCTCAATGACCATGGCCTCCATAGGTTAGCACATTAGAACGTTTGGTTCCCCAGTTGATGTTGCTATCTGGGAAGGTTTAAGAGGTACAGCCTTTGGTGAAGGCAGTAAGCCACTGAAAGTAGATTTCTGGATTAAAAGCCTTGTGCCACTTCCAGTTGGCTGTCACTGTTTGGTGCTTGTATTTGAAGATATGAACTCAGTCCTCTGTTCTTGCTGCCAGGCCTCCCATCATGCTGGACTCTTAGCTCTCCAGAAGTACAAGTCAACACAAACTATTTTTTTTTCACAAATTGATTTGGTCATGGTATTTTATCATAGCAACCACAAAAGTAAGTAATGCAGTGTCTCTGATACTTTCCCTATTGGTGTGTATCAGCTTCCTCTGAGATTGAAACATTGTATCCTGAAGAGAAGCTCTTTGAACAGGGAGATAAACAACTCAAAGTCAGGAAGTTCTTGAAGCTGGCCAGATTCATGAGGCCCTTCCCTCCCAGAGTCATAAAAGCTGAGAGTCCCTCTTAGTCTTGTTGAGTTTCTAAAATAGACTTTCAGATAAGCAAAGCTGCAAAGAAGACCCTGAGACCAGACAAGCTGCCTGGAAGAATCAGAAAGTAACCTAGCTGCCTGGAGGAGGTTTAGATCAGCGTTGCTTGGAAAAGACCCTCTCCAAGCTGTTGAGCTGCCTGCAGGCTGTGCCCTGTACTTCAGGTTACCAGCATTTATGAGCTATCACCCATCTGGGGTGAGCATTGATGATGTAGCTGTCTTTGAGTCATTTTTGCTCCCTTGGTCACATCCCTGTAAGTAATCCCAATAAAACTCATTGGATCACCAAGATGTACTTTGGTATGTAGTGAGGTCTCTATCTGGGGAGAGTAGATGTGTGTGTGTGTGTGTGTGTGTGTGAGTGTGTGTGTGTGTGAGTGTGTGTGTGTGTGTGTGTGTGTGTTGCATCTACCCAGGAAAAGTTTTGTCACTCAACGTTTATCTTCTTCAAATCCAGAACAATGAACATCTTTTCTATCATCAGCTTCTAAGGATCACTCCACCTTCCTCGTCACCCAGGCCAAGAGACAATTAGAAAAGGTCTTGTTTGTGCTTAACTAGGTCACTTATTTATTACACAAACATTTGTCATAGGCATACTGTACAAGCTCAGACACTTCTTAGAAGCCTTATGCGTTTTTAATCCTCATTTAAGTTAGAAGATCAGCACTGTTATTATTTGACACTGCTGTTATTACCATTTGTTTTCTGGTGAGAAAAAAAAGGCACAAATAGAGTCACATAGCAAGTGAATGGACCTTAAATCCAAAGCCAGTCTGCTGAGTCTCAAGTCTTAGCTGTTCCATGACACTGTCTAGTCTCTTTTCAGGAGTTAAATCCTTCTAAAAGCAGATACTGAGAACTATTCTCAGAAGTGTAAAAGACCTTGTAGTGGCTTTTAAACCATTGGCTTATATATTTGAATACTTGGTCCCCAGTTGGTTGAGAAAGATTAGGTATGACCTTGTTGGAAGAGGTGCATGGTGGGGAGTGGGGCAGGTTGGAGGCTTTAAAAGCCCACACCATTCCTGTTGAGCTCTCTGTGGCCCATGCTTGTATTTCAAGATGTGAGTTCTCAGTTACTGCTCTGACACCATGCCTGCTTGCCTGCCTGCTGCCATGCTCCCCACCATGATGGTAGTGGAATCCAACCATCTGACACTGTAGGCCCTAAACTATTCCTTCTACAAGTTGCTTGGTGATGGTGTCTTATCATAGCAACAGAAAAGTAGCTTCGATAGGCCTGGTTGGGACTAGGTACACCTCCTATTGCAATCAGATTATCTCTGTTTAGTCAACAAATGACTTCATCTTGGGGTGCCATCATATATAGCCATGTCCCTGTATTGTCTGCCTTATAAATCATGTAACCTGAGGATAAATACCTCCTTGGTAGACAGAGAAAGTCTGCCCTGAATGTAAAGTCAATTTAGATTCTACTTATACTTTGAATATTTGAAATGAGAAGTTATTTAAGTTGCTTTCTGTTTTCCTCTATTGCCTAAGACATGTAATTTTTTTCCTTGGCTTATTAATGTGGGAGTTGATTTGGAATGATATAATATAGGTCAGAAGAGGTAGCTTAAGCTTATTTCAAATTTACCTTGCCACAGAATATTGAGTTTATTCACAATCTTATGAGTTCTGGGGTTGATTTATTTATTTATTTATTTACTTATTTTTAGCAGTGATGGGTACACACATGCTGTGTATCTGAGGCACACTCTTGGTATCAATAATTTTTGTCTCCTTTTCGGCTAGGTTTACAGATAATTGTGTCCACACACTTGTGGACTGTGGTGTGGAAGGTGTATGAAATGAGAAGAAGGAGCCGTCTCCCACCTCTGAGACAACTCTCGGTGTCCCACACAGGACTCCAAGTACTAAGTACAATTTTATAAGGCTCGAATTTCCCAAAATTGGTTATGACTTCACATGTGCATATTTAAGGTCACCCTATAGACTTCGGGGCAGACTTTCTCTGTCTACCAAGAGGTATTGGCCCTCAGGTCACATGATTCCTTCCAGTTTGTAAGCTTGCATCTCCTTTGTTAGTGATGGTTTTTATGAGCATGTCTTTAGGTGACAATTTTACTTTTAAAATTTATTTCTGTGTGTACTTGTTTAAGCCTGTCATGGATCATGTAAACAGATAGGAATGTGTACAGGGAAATGGACCGTCTCTCCAAATAGGCTGTGCTATCCTCTTGCACAGACCTGAATATTAGATATTGTAGATACGGATGCAGAAGCAGGTGCAGACACACAAGCACCATGTGTACTTCATAAGGAGCTGAAGTGTGCTTGTGCACAGACCTTAAAGGAAATGAGAGAAACAGCAGAGAAAAGGAGGAAAGGCAGGGAGGCCATTGTTTGAGGGAAGCATAGAATTGCAGTCTCAATGATACTGGCTATCTAAATTGACTTTACATCCAGGGCGGACTTTCTCTGTCTGCCAAGGAGGTATTTATCTTCTGGTCACATGATTTATAAGAAGGCATATTGCCATAGGCTTTGTTTGTGTTATGACAGAGTGGGGGACTTCTGTGGTGGTGGCAAAGATGGGGTATCCAAGATCAGGCAGGACTGTGCAGAGTTTAGATGAAGAAAGCAGGAAATATATCTCTACACCCAGGCATTGTTGATAGCCGACATCTTGCTTGTAAGATGATCTTAAGGTGATCTTACTGTGGCAGGCATTTACACAGGTGCCAGAGGATGGCTAGTACTTCTTGGCTTTTTAAAAATATCAGCCAGTGTTGTTTTCTATCATAAAGGCAGATGGCTTCCTTGCTCCAGCTTCTCCTAGGGGGATGTTGCATTCCTCTGATGGTGATGATGATGATGACAACCACGACCAGGATGGCAACGATGATATGGTGATAGATTCCCTTTATCCTACTGATTATCTGAAGAGGGTATGGCTAGGCCCCATTCTCTCAATCTGTAACTACAGATAATTGTGTGTGGTGTTGAAGGTGTATGAACTGAGAAGAGAGGGCTGTCTCCCATCTCAGAGACAACTCCCCGCACAGCCCCCGTATCTTCCACACAGTTGCTTTGGGCCATGGCAGCACTGTACATATAGTATGAGGGAGCATGCAATAGAGAATGCCTGATCACCTCCTGATGACCAGAAAACACAAGTTGGCAGTCACTATGTCACTTTCAAAGGCACATCTACAGGCACCTAATTTCTTCCCACTAAGCTTCACCTCTTAAAGCTTCTGTCACTTCATAGTAGTACCATGACTGGTGACTGAGCCTTTACATTAGCCTTTGGGAACATTTAGATTCAATCAATCTATAAGAGGTTCCCATTTCTATATAGGTGATCTCATTTATTCCCCCCCCCCCCCCCCCACCGTGAGTGTGTGTGTGTGTGTGTGTGTGTGTTGTACATGCACATAAGGAAGGGCACACTTACCTGTGCTAGCTTATACTGATGACAGAGGAGCCATGCCTGGTATCTGCCTTAATTCTTTTGAGGCGGAGTATCTCCCTAAACCTGGAGCTCACATTTTCCACTACGCTGGGTGCTGTGGCTGATTGCCCCAACAATCTTTTGGTGTAGGCTTCGCACAGAGCCTAGGGGTTACAGGCATGCTTAGAGGACACCAAGCTTAGTACACAGTGCTACAATCTTAACTCAGGTCCTGAGTGCACTCAAGTCCTTTTAGGCAGTAAGCTACCTCTCCAGCCCTATCTTGTTTTTGTTTGTTTGTTTGTTTTGTTTTGTTTGTATTATTTGCATTTGCCTATTTTTGTATATAATTATTTTTTGATCTAAGTATTTCAAATGTAAGTATATTTGTATATAGTTATTTGTATTATTATAAAACTATAGTTTTGTGACCGACAAAAGCTAGCCGAATTGAGGCTATAACTTGACAAAGATCTTGGCCTTGCTTATTAAAAATTATAAAGGCAAATTTCTTACCTTCCTCTGATTTAAGAAGCATTGCAAAAGCTATTACACTTAAAGACGCACACCCAGACGCAGCTTTTGGCTCCCCGTCTTGATCACCAAGGACGTGACACTTTCAGTTGAGACCCCTGTCTTCTTCTCTGGTCATTTCCCATTCTTTTTTTTTTATTCCAAACATTCCTCACCATCACTTCCTAATTGATAATGAATTTGAAGGACATAATGAACCTACCTCAAGGATGGGGTTGTTGATGTGTTCCAGATGTGGGCAGCTGTCAGGAGAACAAAGTGATGGGGGAGGGGTCTAAACTCATTACACAAGTGCCAAGAGCTGAGGGCTCTGCTTTGATTCAGGACCTCTGTCCAAGTCAGGAAGATTTGTGAAGTTCAATCATGATGGCACCAGTTTTTATTACTCGTTTAAAAATATTATACACTTTTTTATCTGGTTGCTGGATGCCGCATTTTGATTGAAATTATAGCCATAGAGTTGACACTGTTATAAAGTAACCACTAGGGATAAATGCTAAACTATTAATAGCTTAATACAAGTTCTGTCATGGTTAGCTTTCCGGTTCATTGTTTTTCTTAGTATAAAAATTGCTTTCTATTTAAAATCTCTCTTTGAACCAGAGATGGATATGAAATCTCTACAGGTCCAAGATGTACACAGGCTTCATTTAATTTTCTCTAATTTCTGCAGTGTTGTGGAGTTTAACTTTGGACTTGAAAATGGACATTAACAGATCGAAGGTACCTACATATATAATCCTATTTTAAGATGACTTCAAACTATGCCACAATAAAAAAAAAAAAAAACCTCAATAGTTACTATATTTGGGAGCAAGGAGGGATTTTAGGAGGCTGGCAGCTACAGGATTTTTGGAACTACTCTTAAAACTCAGCCCTTCAATTTCTAACCTGCTGTCATCATCATTTCATTGTCATCGTCGTCATCATCATCATGTTTGTGGGTGAGGTAGAGAAGGATAAAGTGGTACCCTCCCAGCCTGGGGTCCCCTGAGCTGTTCCCCTCCTCTCTCTCTCTCTCTCTCTCTCTCTCTCTCTCTCTCTCTCTCAACTGCTCACTTTCAACATCAGCATCTCAGCATGCTGGGACTTTAATCCTCTTAGAGTCTATTCTTTAGGGTGGTCCTGACTTGGCACAGAGGAAAGAATAGGCTGCTATGGAATCAATCGCATCAAAAGTAGTCTGCGTTTGTCACTCTGCTCAGTAGTCAGCATAAAGAACAAGGAGGCTGGATTCTCACATTTTAGTTTTAAAATTTTAAATCGGCATAGCATTTGTGTTTATGGGATGTGTTATAATTTAACACTTGCATACAGTATATAA
>JANHMN010000013.1:25304542-25321612 GCA_030674055.1 Rhabdomys pumilio
GAGAGAGGAGGGAGGAGAGAGGAGAGAGGAGAGAGGAGAGAGGAGAGGAAGAGAGAGAGAGAGAGTTCTTTCAAAGTTCCAACAACTAAAAGAATAAAAAGAAAGAAGGAAGGAAGGAAGGAATGTAGGAAAGAAAGAAAGAAAGAAAGGAAGGAAGGAAGGAAGGAAGGAAGGAAGGAAGGAAGGAAGGAAGAAACCCCTAGCTACTCCCCTTGACCCTTGCCAGGCTGAACCACATTTCTGTTATGGGGGTGGGGTGGGCTCCAAACCAAGTCAGTGGGGCCAAACCATTTCACCCTTATGGTGGGGTAGCTCAAGGCCATGGGTCATAAAACAAAGAACACAAGAAACTTGCCTTAAAATAGGAGGGAATTTTCCATTCCTTAGCATTCTTATCTATGGAGTCTTTTAGAGGCACACCCAAACTGCATCTCTACCGGACACACCTAACTATATCTGAAAAGCACAATATCTATTTACGTTTTTTGTAGTTTGCTAAGAATTAGGTTTTCTGTATACAATAATCAAATAGCCTGTAGCAGTGTCCACAATCAGGAAGAACACCAATGAATGCTTTCTCCTGATATTTCAGAAAACACATAGTGCTTTCTCCCGATTATTCAGTCTGGAACTCCAACCCACACTTAAGGTTGGGCTCTTCCTCAGTCTAATCTAGAAACTACTTCATAGACGTGTCTTGAAGTTTATGTCCTAGGTGATTCTCGATCTTGGGAAGTAAACAATATTAAGAATAAAGCACCCCGCCCCCGCCCCAAGATGTTTATGACTTGGGCAGAACTGGTAACAATCAAAGCGGAATAAGTCAGGTATTGAAGAGAGAGTATCATCTCATCTCATTCCCGTGTGGAATCTAAAGAAATTGACTTCCTACAAGATGAACAGACCTTTAGTTTCCAGAGGCTAGGGAGAGAGGGGGAGGGAATGAGAGGGTGGGGGAGGAAAATGGTTGGCCATTGGGTGATTTGTTACAGCTAGACAGGAGCAAGATGCTTTGGGTGTTACTGCACAGGTGACTGCAGGTAACAGGTATGTGCTGTACACTTCAAGAAGCTAGAAGAAAGGAATGGTAAAGTCTTTGTCATAAGAAAGACAAATGAATGCATTAAGAAAGCTCAGTAGATTAAATGCTTGCCTGGTAAGCCTGAGAACCTGAATTCCTTCCTGGAACACACATAAATGTGGAAGGAGAAAATCTAATCGACAAAGCTGTCTTCTGACCTCCATAGGCACAACATGGCATGTACTCATCCACAAATACGTCCTATAGGCATGGAATAAAACAGAAAAGAAATACCAAACCTGTGAAGAGATATGTTTTGCTTGCTTTAAATGATATAAAATATATATGTGTATATATTGCATAGTGCTCATTAATATGTATATTTTTTGTTCCAGGTGTCAGTTAACTACATTTTAAAAACTTAATAATCTTTTACAAATAAAAATAAAGTTTACCAGAAGAAAAATTTAAAGCCTTATTAAAAATTGGCGAGAGGCAATGAGCTGTGGGCAAGCCTTTGAACATTTTCTTTTTAACTAATGAGCCCAGATACATTTGGGGTCTTGGGAACCTCAGAGCATTTCCAGAAAGCAGCTTTGACATTGTCTCACGGAGGAGGTAGGTCTTATAGCTGTGGCAGTGCAACCATTGGTCAATTAGCCAGACTCCCAGTGCCCAGCTCCGGGGATTCCCATGTCAAACATCATGTGGTTTTGCCACTCTTTCTCTGCCTGCCTTGTAGTCCATGAGGGGAGGGGGGGGGGAGGGGGAGGGGGAGAGAGGTAGCTCACACTTTGTGGGGCTGGGATGGGGGGTAGGGAGCAGCCTTGCAAATCCCTCTGCATGGATGGGAAGTGGCCCCAGTTACCAAGGAGTTTTTCAGCCTTCTCAGAAATTAAGGAGCTCATGGAAGGAGCTTATTCTCTATTTATGGCGAATTCAAGTGGGACAATGGTCTGTGTGGCAACGGATTACCCAGCCAGCTACAAAAGCTCCAGGACCTTTTAATCTGAAATCGTAAGGATGTATCCAGGAACCTCACTGTGGGAGGGACGGGATGGCTCGATGCCAGTGGGAGGAACTTTTTCTCTTTTCATGGTAGTGGACCTTTCTGGGATGGAAAGATCACTGCTAACTGCTTGAGATGTCACCAGACTTTTCCAGATCCCCCATTAATATATCTCCCCATGATCCTATAGGGGTTAAGGGCAAATCAGGAGGCTTAGGATGTCCTCTGATGTGCCCTAGTACTGTATACAGGTGTGCGGGTACTGCCTGAGCTGGTTTCTGAGGCAAGAGGAATGAATGCCACCCAGGGTCCTAGGCAGGGCCAGATCAGTCATTTGCTTAAGGCCTTGAAAGCATGTGGGATGAATTCATCAGATTCTCTAGTTCGCTTCTGGCTGATTTGTTTCTTTCAACTCAGAGGGTCTATACACTGGAGAAGCCAACACATTAGAGTAAAACAGGTAATAATAAAAATCATAACATACATTCATCACATCACACACACACACACACACACACACACACACACACACACACACACACGAATGAGGACAAGAGGGGAAGAGGGAGAAAGAGAGAGGAAGAAAGAAACAGACACAGAGAGACCCTCAACCCACAAATCCAAAGCCTGAAATGGTCCTAATTTCTGAATGTTTCAAGCACTGTGTAAGTGACTGACCCCATGTGAGAAGTTGCATCTAAAATGTAGGAAGAAGCACTGTGATATTTGTCACCGTGATAAATGGCCTAACATCATGAAGACAAGGGAGACAAGATCTTCTCGGGATCTTAGTTTCAGAGGGTTCAGTCATAGTCCAGAGACCTTTCCTGACACCTGGAACAAAAAAAAAAATACACAGATTAATGAGCACTATGCAATATATACACACATATGTTTCATATCTTAGGCCGTTTCAGTAGTCAGAGAGACCTTTAAAGGATGCGATGGTATCTTCCTCCATACGAATAAGTGTGCACTGTGAAGACTAAGGCATTCAGGCCTCACCTGAGGACCAATGCACCAAATCAAATGGCCTCTAGCTTTAAGGTTGATTGTGGTGTGACTGGAGGAAGAATTCTTCTCCTAGGCCATGAGCTCTGAGCTCCTGCTTCACTTTGGGATTTGTATCCAAAAGACAGCAAGCTTAGGACTCTGTTAACCTGAGAAAGACCATTCAGATCAGAAAGAACACAAGGCTAGGGGCATCACCATATGTGTACTGTCATGGTCCTGCCTCAAGGGTGGTGAGGGCAGATCACCCTAAGCTGTGTCCAGTTCTGTTCCCACTTCAACACCAGGCAGTTGTCTCTGTGGCAAAGAAGAATAAAAAAATGCAAATAGTTTAATAAAAAACGATCCAATTAAATATAGGTATTTTTCAAGATGAGAGAGGTGTGTCTTCAGGTCTGGGGAAAGCACAGTTCATGGTGTCCTTTGAATTTGGCAGGTTTGCTCATTACAATTGTGAATTGAGTGGACTGCTGAGTACTTTTTTCTACATCACTTAGGGCCTGTGAGTAGGATCCGAGGTGTGTGTGTGTGTGTGTGTGTGTGTGTGTGTGTGTGTAATTGGGATTCAACATAAAGTCTTGTTATACTAAGCAAGTGTTCTACCATTGAACTGCACTCCTGGAGCTCTTGCTCTTTCTCCTTCCTCTTTTTAGGCAGGATTCTTTCACACCAGGCTGGATCTGAATTCACTCTTAGCCCAAGTAGACTTTGAACTTGTAACCCCTGCTCTGGATTCTGGAGCATCAGTAATTACAGGCCTGTGCCATCAGGGCCAGCCAGAATTCTTCCTGTGATTCTATGTATAATATACACAATTCTCCCTCACATGTCAATCTGAAATGCTTGGAATCATTCCAAGAATTGATAGTCCCACTTTAATATTTAAAAAAAAATGAAGTTACACCTTAGTGAGGTTTATGAGTCAGGAAGTGGGAAATGGTTATCACCAAATCCCTAAAACGTTAGCCTCTTAGGTGGTGATTTCCTCATCCACCATATTAGAGGACTATTAGCAAGCAGCTGTAATGTTAGCTTCTCTCTCTCCTTGGTTTTTTTTTTATATATATATATTTTAAACAATCTTCACAGTCCAGTCACTATCCTCCTCCTGGTCCACCCTTCAACAGTTCCCCATCTCATTTCTCATCTCCTCACCCAGTCTCCAAGAGGATGTCTCCACACCCCACCAGACCTCCCCACTTCCTGGGGCCTCAAGTCTCTCAAGGGCTAGGTGAATCTTCTCTCACTGGGCCAGACCAGGCAGTCCTCTGCTGTCTATGTGTCAGGGGTCTCAGACCAGTCAGTGTATTCTGCCTGCTTGGTGGTTCAGTGTCTGAGAGATCTCAGGGGTCCAGGTTCGTTGAGACTGCTGATCTTTTTTTTTGTATGTCCTGGATGTGATCTATAAATTTATACCCACAAGTGACACATATTAAATTTCAGCCACTAAAAATAGCACGAGTTTCAAAGAATCCTGGAAGGTCACGGATCGACAGCATGATGTACGGCAGGGAGTGGCATCAACGCCTTCCTCCTGGGTGCGGCTTAGTCACGGATCCTGCCTCTGTTCCTTTGTGGCCTTTGTGGGATTGAGAGCACAGAAGTGCATGGGCTCTGCTGTCACTCCAGACTGTGACAGGCTAGCTAGAGGGAGAAAGGTTGATTCTAGGGTCCATTTCTTTCCAGAAAGAAGTCATCTGTAGAAATAGGGAGAGAGCAGGAGAAATCAGGTCAAACAAAGCCTTAAAAAAAATGAGACTTTCCAGATCATAAAATAGTGATTACAATAGTTGTTTCCTGTACATTCTTACGTAGACAAAGACCAAAATGTGTTGATATGGGTGTCTTTTCATGTATCCCTAAGGATAAATTACTTAGAATTGGCTGTTGCTTTGAATTAGTTCACATTCTAAGCTTATTTATTTTCTGCAATATGGGTAGCCTAAGTCACAAATGGGCATTTTATTATCACTATGGACAAACTGGGGGAGGCATGTGTTCATTGCTTTGCTTCGGAGGCCAACAGACAGTCCTTGCCTTCTTTCAAACATGTGCAAATATCTCTCGAGTTCGATTTCATCATATAAACTACCAGCATTGTGACATTTAAAGCTACAACGAAACTGAACCAGTTTCACTTAGGAAGAATTTATACAAGTTGATTTTATTAATCTACCTTTAAGGAGAGAGAGAGAGAGAGAGAGAGAGAGAGAGAGAGAGAGAGAGAGAGAGAGAGAGTCACTGATCCCTGAGCCTTGTCAAGGAAGGCTAGCATGATATAGATGTTCCTCACAGACACTTATTCTCTGAAGGTCAGACAGTTTTGAGTTTCTGCGTTAACCACTGTCTACTAAGAGATCTGAGAGCTGTGCTCACCTATGAGTTTAGGGATATGAATTTCGAGGAGAGTCTACTTAACAAAATAATAGTAGAAAAAAATAGAAGTAGAACTCTCTAAGCATAGGTTCTGGATCGGATATATAGTACCAGGTGAGCAGCTCCTCCTGTGCAGTGAGCCTTAAATCCAATCAGAAAGCGTTATCCACATTGCATTTATGCCTTCATGGTGCCCACAGGCTTATCCTGAACTATTCATCCTTATTACAATTTAAACGTTTCAAACACTATTTTCTCCTAGCAGCACCTTCTGGTACTATAGAAGCTAAGCAGCAGGGAGGTAGATTACTGGTCATCACTTGATTTCTCCATGTCCTGTGACCGAAGTTTGAGATGTCCTTAGCAATGAGGTCTTATCATGCAGTTATATTGGGAAACCAAGAGCCATGGCAAAAGCTTTTATTGTTGCAGGAGTTTCTGTGACACGTCTGTCTTGCCCTGTCATATCAGTTATGCTAGATTATTTACATTTTCAATATTTTGTACTTAAATGCTTAATTAAATGTTATTCATTTAAAATATTTATATACTTGCCATCTTCCTTATACACTTTGGTCAATTTTTTTTTTAAAAAAAAATAAAATTCTATTGGTTGATCATTGGCGTGGCTGGATAAAGAGAAAGACAGAACTTTGCAAAGGAAAATGTAAATTTATTTAGGATGATATAGTCGAAGAAAATTCAACAAATTCCACGGCATATGATATTCCAGTAATGTCAAATTCAAACAGTTTCATTGAGTAACAATGGGCAAGAAAATAGAGCAAGTAGAAACCATCTACAACTACAGAAATATCTGGGAAGCATCAAAAATTCACACGCTGAGGGTAAGAGGGTCTTGTACATGAGAATCCTCTGAGTCAAACTGAGACCCTTCTCATGGGGTTATCTATGCCTGCTCACAAAGCATCACTGTTGCTGTGATTATTGACTGTTTACTTTCCCTCATCAGAAAGGGACAGAAGGGTCTTATCTCCCAGCCAGTTATCTGCAATTTTGCCTTAATTGTATGTGGTTTTGTGGCCTTGGGATACTGGAGAAGGATAGTGTATAGGCTGGTGAGGACTAGGAAAAAAAGACCCCATCTGTGTAGCCACTGGAAAGCCATCATCCATGCAGGGTGCAGAGCTTCCTGTGTGACACCTTTAAGGTCATTCATGCTCCTGCTCAGAAGACCTCACCCATTCTCTGTTAAGTAATTCTAATAGATCCATTGCTTCCCCAGGACAAGATTTTGTTTATCATTGGAATCTTAATCTTCTAAATCTATAATAAAAATTCTCTTGACAAAGCTGTTCTGAAAAATATAACTTAATTTTGAAAATCAGAAACCTGAATAAGTCTCATTCCTGGACATGATAACTAATGCTTTTAGGATATTAATTTTTTGAATGCTGTTCTATAATTTTAAAAATACCCTCTGTCAAATTTCAGATACACACACACACACACACACAGTTAAGCAAAAGTGGTGAACTTCTAAAATGTATACAGCAAAATAATTGAATATTTAATGGTTTATGAAAAGCTAAGTCAGCTCTGAAAAAGAAGTACAGGGTGGTTTGCTCTGTGGTCTATTAAAATAAGCTTTAAAGACACAGTAGTAAAAACATGACACTTGTTGGGAACAAGCAAATAAATGTTTGAAATGTCACAAGGACCTCAGGCTGGACCCTCATATGTATAGAATCGAGATACAGAATGTCTTAGGGTTTGTATTCTTGCACAAAACATCATGACCAGGAAGCAAGTTAAGGAGGAAAGAGTTTATTCAGCTTACACTTCCCCATTGCTGTTCACCACCAAAGGAAGTCAGGTCTGGAACTCACACAGGGCAGGAACCTGGAGGCAGGAATGGCTATAGAGGGTTGCTGCTTACTGGCTTGCTTCCCCAGGCTTGCTCAGCATATTTTCTTATAGAACTCAGAACTACCAGCCCAAGGATGGCACCACCCACAATGGGCTGGACCCTTCCCCCTTGATCACTAATTAAGAAAATGCCTTACAGTTGGAATTCGTGGAAGACTTTCCTCAAGGGAGGCCCCTTTCTCTGGGTTAACTCCAGCTTGTGTTAAGTTCACACACAAAACCAGCCAGTACACAGGATAAAGGAGGCCCTGGAGCCCAATGGAGACAGCGGAGAAGTAATATCTAAGCAGTTTCACGTGAGTGGAACACTGGAAAACAAGATCTCCAAAGAGGAAAGGCCTTATATGTAGCCCTTGCTGCTTTTTACTATACAAACACTACCCAGGTTTGAAGCCTACCAACGACTTAAATAACCAGACTGCAAAGAGTCTGTATTTTGCACTTGAGTGTCCATCCCTGAATAGCTTGTTTTACGGAGAAGAAGAAAGCCAGACACTCACATTCACCATCACTCACATGGGTGTGTGCTGAGATTTTTGTTCTTCTAACTCCATGAACTATGATCTCACAGGAAGTGTGCAGATTCTTGCTGAGGGTGAGCAGTGGATCCTCCCACTGGACAAACCTTAACTTGTGAGAATGGAAACAGTTAACTGGGCAGAAGCCTCCCTGTTCTTCCCTCATTTGAGAAGCACCCCTGTGGTCTTTCAGTTCAGCAGCCTTTCAGGAGAAACATGTTGTCCCTGCAGACACACATGCCTGCCATTTGCTCTGTGACTTGCCTTGAGGCAGCAGCCAGTAGACATTCTTCAAGGCTTCTACTACTGGTCCTCAAGGTCAGAGCCCCTACCTATTACTTTAGTAGTGAAAAGCAGACTCATTCATTCAGTTGACCACACTGGGGAAGAGAAACAAAGAGGTTCTGTGACTCCCCAAGTCTATCTTTGGGGATCTCAGCATTGAATCCCCAATGAATGAGGTTCACATTCAAATAGAGAGGCGGAGGTTTGAACTGCTAGACTGTCAGCCTTGTTATCTCAGTTCAGACTCTGTAAGGCGGTCTGTCAACTTATCAGAAGTGTGTGGAGTCTCTTCATGGACACAAGTTCCTCCTCTGGCTGCACCAGGCTTCAAACTTCTCCACCCAGCATGAGATTTCTGGAGAAATTCCAATTTCTGAGGCACCATTGTTTCAGCAATGCGATAGCAAAAGGGAGAGGCAGAGTCTCTCTAGGATATCTTGATTCCCGCAGGACAGTTACCTTTCTACAGTGTCCCTGTCTCCTTCCTTCTTCCTTATGCCCTCCCTTAGGTTTATTTACACTTTCCCAGTGAAGATGAAAGGTGAGTGCTTTAACCTTTGAGTTTGCTTTCTGGAGAACATCCCTAACTAGTCAACAGGCTGAAATCTGTAAAATGACTTCTGGCTCAAACAGTCTTAGTGTCCACTAATGTTGTTTTCTTTCAAAACCACAGGACGTAAGGAAGTTTTCAAAAGGCTGCCCACTTCCCTACCGCCACTATCCATGCCCCACCCCAGGTTTTCTGCATCTCTTAGATGTCAAGAATCAGGTGAAGCTATCAGTAGCAACCACAACATGGACCACTCTAAGCTGCAGCCTCCATTTGACTGCCCAGTGCAGGATTTTGAAGGGTTGGAACACACACACACACACACACACACACACACACACACACACACACACAGGACCTTAGCACAGAACTCAAAATCCTGGCTAGTTCTCTGTAGTCTCCATGTCTTACTCTGTGTGTTTTTGAGTAGGTCACCAAACTGGTTTGCCATCCTTAAAAGTAGACAAAGTCACTGTTTCCTAAACATGTCACAGAATCCCAGTAAAGGGAACTGGAAGCTGTCCCCAGTCCAGCACAAATGAGCTGAAGAGAGGCAACATGGGGAAATGACCAGAAGGCAGAGAAGAACGGAAAGTGTAAAGAGCAGAGGATGGGGAAGGCATTAGCAAGTCAAAGCCCAGGGTTTTAAGCTACAAAGGGTGAGTGACCTGTTGTTCATAATTAGTTGGCTAGATGAATGCTAAAAACCTAAGCGTCCACTTAACGATAGCTGTATTAGATTCTAAGTATTTCTAAATGTGTTAGAAATAACCCTATAAAACCCTGAAGACTGTTCATCAGAGAAGAGCTTGAAGAGGCTCAGGCTGATCCTCCAGAGGGCTCATCTGAGCACAGGACATCGATAATTACTAGGAAGACTATTCAAGCAGTGATCGAACACTTAGAGCAATGGTTTGCGGTCGGACATGAGGCGGATGGTGTTTGGTGTCTGGCTTTCAGAAAGCTTGCTGCTTGAAGATGCTGAAAGCAATGCCCAGGTGTGCCTTGGGAAAGAACCATGAGCTTGAGAATTAGGAGGGAAAACTCAAGAGTGAAAAAACAGTTGCTGGAGACACAAGGATTAGAAGAGTGGCCACCGATGATTGTATTTCAGGCAGCGGAGATAAAAGTGAGAAAGAATAAAAGAGATGCCGAGGAGGCTAAGTGTCTGGACACCTCCAGGAAGTGGCAGTTACAGCCACCCAGCATGGACTTTAGGACATGGAAAATTCCCTAGTGAGAGAAGAGGAAAATAATCTAACCAGATGCAAACGAACCCAAGGTGTGAGCCAAGGAGGGTGGCCTGTGATTCCTGTTCTGCTTTCCAAAGACAGCGGGACTTCGAAGACTGTCATATAGTCCCACCACATTGGCACCTCTGACATTATTTTTTCCTATGGGCTATCCAGTTCCCACCTCAAACCCACTCCCACAACACATTTGAAGAGCGATTCAGGGAACAGGACATTTCCAAACCATTCTGTGCATAACTTCATCTCCCCGCAGTGAGTCAGCTTGTTTTACAGACTCTAAGGGTTTGGTAATGAGTCTATTTTAAACATCTTTGTTCTTTTAAGAACACAGGAAAGCGATCTCTGCCCTCAGTGATGTGCAAATACCATGAAGGACTTGAGTTCTCTGAAAGATCGGGGATCGGGAATGTCCTATAAGCTAGCTAGTGCTGGAAAGGCCAGCTGTGACCTGTTTCTGTGTCTCTGAGTTGGATGCCTGGATGCAAGGTTTAAACCCTACTCTGTGAGTGGCATATCATGAACTGGGCTAGTGAAGGGGTGGGGCACATGTACCGTTAGATTCCTCCAGCAGTGGGAATGGAGAAAGACTTACATCAAGTCAAGGAGAATGAACAACATTCCTCCATTTGTGATTTTACAATTTCTGTTTTAAATAACCTTTGTTACAATATATTTCTGCCATTGCTCTATTGTGTTATTTTTTAATTTTGCATGTTTATAAGTGTGGGAGCATATGTGTATACATGTTCATAAGTTTGTGTACATGTGTACATGTACATGAGTGTGCTTTCATGTGAAGGCACAACTTGTTGTCAGGCACCTTCCTTGTTTACTCTTCATATGATTCTTTGAGGAAGGAGCTCTCAATTCAACCCAGAGCTCACTAATCAGTGTAGGGAGCCAACTTGCTCCAGGGATCCCCTGTCTGCACCTTCAGAGTACTGGATTATGGGGAAGCCATCACACCTACCCAGCGTTTACATGAGTTCTAGGGATTGGAATGCCAATCCTTATGCTTGTATGGAAAATGATTTATCCTTTGTGCCACCTCTCCAACCCCGTATTATTAACGATCACTGTTATTCTCTTACTGTGCTTAGGTTCCCAGTTAAGTGTAATCACAGTATACAGAGGGCTCAGTGATCTAGGATTACTTCCTGTGTTGTGAAAACCAGATAGCAGTTCTTCATTGCTCAAGCGCATTCCACCTTTGGGGATGTATTTGAGGCAAAATTTTAAAACACAAAAGGTGAGAGAAAAAGATACTACCACCTCCCAAGAATTCAAATTACCCATAATAAATTGACTAATACAGACTGAATACAAGGAGCCAGAATAGCATTCTCCTTTACAATAAGCCTGACTCATCCGATGCATTAAAAAATCATTGCAGCTATAATTATTTGTGCGTGTGTGTTTGTGTGTGTGCTTGTGCATGCGTACCATAGCGTGCATTCGGAGTCCAGAAGACAATCTGTAGGAGTCAGTTCTCTCCTTCTACCACTCCAGAGATTGAACTCAGGGCGTTGCATTCGGTAACAAGTGCCTTTACCCAGTGAGTATCTTGCCAGCATATTTTGTAAAAAAACAAAAACAACATTTTAAATTGCGATCCACATTTACACGCGTATCAGTGCAAGGGAAGAGATCTTGGCCTGCTCTAGGGTGGGTGTAGCTAACAGAGATTGTCTCCATGATGACTGGATGCCTTAAGCAAGAACAAAGAGAACACAAGATCTTATCAGTGACAAGATCATAGTAGAGACAAGACTGTGTCGGGAGGAGAGTGGCCAGTGGCCCCTGTGATCTTAATGTGACTACGGCTTCCATACAGTTGTTGCCTGCCTATTACAACAAACATTTTTGCAGGATGGTAAATTAGGATTAGCTGTTTCCTATCGTTTTTCTGTAATTCTGTTATTTTCTTTGCACCAAGGATTCTGGAACACTGTAAAGAAGATGCCTAAAATACCCAGAATGCATTTCATGAGGGATGTAAACGATCTGTGAGCTGAAAGCTATAGGACACTGGTGAAGGAAACTGATGTGTATGCAGAGAAGACTAACTCCTGTTCATGGATTAGAAGGAATCATAACATTTGGATGCCTATGTTATTTGGTACAATATACAGATTCCAATTCTCTGTCAAAATACCAGTAGCATTAATCACAGACCAGTACAAAATCTAGACTTTGTAAACTATCACGAGTAGCCAAAAACATCTTGAGAGAAAAAAAACTTCTTGACTAGAAATTATATTGCAAAGCCATACTGACGTAAACAGTAAGGTAATTGAATTTAAAAAGGCACACAGATCAATATGCTAAACAGAAATAAATCACCTGATACAGTCACTAACTTCTAACAAGGCAACCAAAACCACACATTATAAAACAACAACAACGAAAGAACAGTCTTGGTTGTCGGTACTAGACCTACACATGATCAACGTTCCACACAGGAAGGGGAGGAGCTCCAGAGGCTCCACCCCGGAAGGAAGAGTTCTTGGCAGTTCCGGATGTGGAAGGGGTGTGTGGCCACTGGAAGGTTGCTGTGTTCTGGTTGATGACCCGTGCATACTTGAGAGCAGCAGTGATTGGACTTGGTTGTCTGTGCAAGACAAGATGGCTCCACCCCACTGCTCATTGTGGAAATGAGACCCAAACCACAGTCTTTCTATCTTCTAATTAGGATGGACATTCTTGAAAAGACATTCGCTGTGCACAGCTGAGGCTGAGGAGGATGGGAGCCCAGGGCATTTGTTGCTAATGTGAGGCTGGTCTCTGACTGGTGTCTAGACTTGTAGTACGTATAAAATGATCATGAGCTATGTCTACTGACAGGGGCAGGTCAAAAACCCAAGCAGCAATGTTATGGAATAAGAAGGTAGTGGACTTAAGAAGGAGCCATTTGATATCGTTGCTCACGTTACTCGTGTCTCCCAAGGGAACAGACTACAGGCTCCTGGCACAGTCATGCTACTTAGGATGAAGAATTCATTTATTGTGTGTTTCCTTAAAATGAGGCAGTGTGTTACTTTGTTGGTTTCATACGCATTTTAATTTCCTGTATGTGGCATGGGCTTAATTCTGCTGCTTACTCACATGGGTGAGATAGAGGTTAAGGGACAGACTGTGACGTTGTGCTCAGAGGCCCAGTGAGCTCAGAGGCCCATTTTCAAGTCTCTGCTAAGAGAATTTAGAAATTATCTCGTTTAATGCTTATAAGTACCTTAAAAATTAGGGGAGTTTCTACTTCACAAACTTGGAGACATTAGAAGCATAAGGTATGAGTGAATGAGAGGAAGGAATCTTCCCTTCTATGGCTCCACATGAGGTGCCCTCTGCTCACCCCTCGGTTTTCTGTGCTCCTTTGCTGAAGCGCACAGTTCTACAAGGTGTCGAGGAGGTGTGGCTCTGCCACTGAACAGATGAGGCAATGGAGGCTCCGGAAGTGATTCCGCTCACTCGGTAAATCAGGGACTATGGAATTAAATTGGTGTTGGCTTAATTTTAACCAATACTTTCTTCGTAAACCATGGACTGCCTCAGGTCCATCCCATAATCAAGGCTCTATGGTAGACTTCTACTTTCAAAGTCACTGTTTCCAACTTGCTTTTGTTTCCTGAAACATCACACAGTCACAGGAGATGTTGCTTGGAGTGCTCACTGATGAGGAAATCTTTGCAAAGAGTAGTGGAGTAGTTGACGTGATCTTGCTTATCACAGGATCTGTTCCCACAGGCCTGGAAAATGAACGCTTTCTTAGAAGAGACCCACCAAGAGCGTTTGCTTGCTGTGGCTACAATGTTCCATTTCAAGCATCTATTGTTGAGGTCAGGCTGTGCCTGGATTTAAGTGATTCCATATTGTGTTCAAAAGAGTGGTTTCCAGGCTGTTCTGTGCCCAAAGAAACTCCATTTTGCAAGCAATTCTTGACCACAGTTTGAGGGTTGAGGATGACTGCATTTGGGTAGGCACGAGAATGATGCCATTGTCCTGAGCCACCAACAGGACACACACTGATAAATGACAGGGACAGACTGTTTGTAGCCCGGGCACAATGCCATCCTCATAGGTCACAAACCACATATTATGCTTCCCTTATCACTGTGGTGCAAATGTCTACACTAAGGTTTAGACCTCATGGAATAATCCTGGCACAGGGAAGAGTCTGGTGTTTAGACTGATGGGTCCACAGTTTCTCAGTATGTTTTCTTTTAAACACTAGCCTATTAAGCCACCCAAAACTCCTCTAGGACTGATGGGCCAATTGGATTAAACATGACCTAACCCTCCGAGGATTCTTGAGCTTCTTAGAGGGACAAATGGCTATCAGTCCATGTTCATGTCTTGGGATGATTTTTGGAGACTTTCTAGTACCTGACGCCTACCTACTTTGTTCCTATAAGGCAGATCTCTTTTATGACTTTGTCTACTTGTCTGCCGACCAAGAAGGTCCCTTGACTTGGGCTTTGTTAAGAGCAATTTTTGTAGCTAAGAAATGATGCAGATGTAGGCTCTGATGTGTTTGTTTTTTGTTGATTAATACTGGAAACAACTTGGATTTTGATTCTGGGTTGAAGAGGGAGCCTTCCTGGTAAGCCAGTGCCTGGGCTGAATGGATCCATCAGTAAGCACGTATTTACATTAGTTCCAACAAAAACACACTTGTTTGGACAAATGTGGACCAGAATAAGAAACTGTTTACAGCATCTCCACTTACCAACGCTAAAGAAAACTCATCCCGCAGACTAACTGGCTGATCCACCCCGCTCCTTCTCATCATCTCAGTCTCTTCTCAGCTCACAGAGAAAGCCACCCTGATGCTTGATATCCAGTTTTCCAAACAACAAATTCACCACTTTCAAGAAGCACTGGAGGTCATCTGGTTCTCTGACCCAAGTCAGAGGTATCTTGTGGGATCACTGCCAGGGGCTGCTCCAGCGATTCCTGAACAAATTCAAAGACAGGACCCCACCCTCCTTAGAGCATTGCCACAGCTTCTCTGAATTGTTCAAATGTTCTTTTCCTATTGATGTGACTTTAGATCTTTATGACTCCTTCCTATCTGTTCTAAGTCTATCCGTTGGCGCCAAAGAAAACAAAGGCTTTTCCCTCTTCCACACAATAGTACTTCCGACATAGCAAGGAAGCTGACATCTACCTTTTGCTTTCAGCATCCAGTAAACACTTCATTTTTAAGTGTACCGTTTAGGATATGATTTCTACATCTATCGCCACCCCCAGCCTTGGCCTTGGCCTTGGTCTTGGTCTGGCACAGAGACAGGACATTTCCTCACTTTACAATATCCTTTTGGTTATTTCCCCTGACAGGCTCTAAGTGCCCAAGCCTCATTAAAGCCAGAAAGTCATTGTTTTCTTTTTTGATTTTTTTAATGGAATGTCATTGTTAAGCTATTGTGAACATGGATCTGATGTAGCGATGATAGGCCACCTTACCGGGCTGGACTTGTGTGTTCTGAAGTTTCCAATAGGCATCTTGTAGCCCAACCAGAACTGACCAGGAAAGCCTCCATCTCTTCAAGGACCAGAGGAGAGGGTTTGGAAAGGTTTGATGGTGTCATAGGTAAGAGCATCTCCTTTCTGGAATTACTGTTCTCATGACTCCTCTGCCTTTAGAAGAAGGATTCCCCAGTCACCCTTGCATGTACCAAAGAAGAACTCCTCCCCACAGGCTCATGGGGACCAATATCCCTCTGCTTTTCCATGTCTCGATGCTTCAAGGGGGAGGAAAGGGGGGAAGGAGATCTATGAGACTAAAGCACACTCTGGACTCTGACGTCCACACACATACTCTTTGTTGGGAATGCTACATCCCATAGGGACGTCAAGTGCCCTGAGTGTTTATATTCCCACTCAGCAAGGCTTGTCTATGCTCCCTTCCCAGATCTCCTGCCAATCTCTCCTTTCTTGTCTTCAAGGGGCCCAAATGATGTCCAGACCCGAGTTCAGAGGCCTTACAGCCTGAGATCAGTTTGAAGTCCAATGTCTTGGAACATTTTTATTTCTAATTTGTTATTTTAAGCACATTGTGATTTAATGACTCTTTGGGATTCCAGTTAGCGGTTGATGTTGGAGAGCCGAGGAATGCATGTTTAATTTTTTTCATCCTGTAACCAGTGTTTCATCTTAGACTAAATAGATGCACATTTGAGAAATCCCACAGAATCGCGGAGAGAAGCACTGATGTTTATGTAAGTGTCTTCGTGAGTGAATGACTTCAGCAAAAAGGAAACAATCAGATTGGAGTCCAAAGGCTTTGTGGAACTCCACCAAGTCCTTAAACTGTCCATCAGCATCAGCTACTTCCCCGTCTGTGTCCTCACGGGGCTGTATGCGTACTGCTGAGATCTATGTATTGGCACTGGGCTCCCGTTTCCATACCTCCCTGCACCAAACACAGACAACACTCATCTCTGTTCTGGGGCTGGACCTGAGTGGGTTTTGATGTCCGTGGGATTTCAACCTCTTCTGCATTCCCTTTTAGTAAAGCGAAGTAGTGAAGGGAGCTGGCTGGAACAGGAAGTGTAGGGGGAAGCTTCTGACAGGAGCCTTGTAAGTTAAAAGCCTTCCCTTCTCTGTCAGGTTCCACAAAAGTTTTAGTAAATGCTAGAGTTTCTGTTAATGAAATGTTTCAGCACTAGAAAGACAGATAATTCTTGGCCACATAGGTCAGAATTGCTAAAAAAAAAAAAATAATAATAATAATAAAAAAAATAAAATAAAATCTTTTCTATTTGTCTGTGTGTGCTCTGTAGACCAAATCTCTAGAGGACAAATCTAAGTCATATTTTTCTCTAGATGAAAGCTGCTGTAAGCATATCACTTTGGCAGGATGACTATGAAAGCGTGCTGAATTTTCATGAATAAAAATGAGTTCATGCTCAGTATGGGACGGAGAATCCCAGGAGTGCGTTTCTCACACTTCAGTCACACTGGCAGAAAGATCATTGAACAGCACGCCCAGGACAAACTCCTTAAACTAGTTATTTCTGTCCCCTCTGCTGGATAGGTAGAGCTCAGAATTATCATGTTACCCACACATAGATGTATTACATAGGCACAGGATGAGTGGTGATAGATAGATAGATAGATAGATAGATAGATAGATAGATAGATAGATAGATAGATAG
>JANHMN010000013.1:25324615-25374615 GCA_030674055.1 Rhabdomys pumilio
GAAGAGGAGGAAGAGGTCAGGAGGAAGAGGTGGAGGAGGAAGAAGAGATGGAGGAGGAGGAGGAAGTGGTGATGAAGGAAGAGGAGGAGGAAGAGGAGGAGAAGGAGAAGGTGGAAGAAGAAGAACCACTTTCAGTCCACAGACTACACGAAAATAATCAGCAGGTGTGAGACCAGAATGCCACATGAAAATGTCAAGGCTTAAATTCAAGTCTGTCAACTTCGATGTAAATCAAACCAAACGGATATTTTTTGTGTAGTCTATGTGTTCCTGAACTTTGATCACCTTCATTACCATAGCTCAGAACTGTCCTACAGAAACCATCAGGAGTCTCCACTAGACACTCACGGAGAAGCATTACTTTCGGGGCCTCCCGGGGCCATTGCACATGTGGACTAGAGCAGCTGTAACTGAATGCACAAGACCTGTGCAGGATCAAACACGTAAAGGTCCCAGCATGGAAAAGTAAGGACTTATGAAGCCTGCCTCCCAGCTGAGGAGATGTTCTGAAAGACATAGATTCAAGGTAAGTAGCATCAGAAGCTAGCCTAGCAGAGCCAGAAGCCATCCAAATCCAGAAATGTGAATGAACCCACTCCATCAGTTGAATCCCTCAGGCTTGTAAGTAGACAACGGTTTTGAAGTGCTTGGACGCTCAGCATCACTGTGTGAAAAGATGCATCGGAAGAGGATGGAGATAGCTGAAGAGAAAGGTTGCATTTGTATTCAGGCTGCCTAAAAGCCAGCAGATTATACAAAGTAGATATTAATGCCTGACAGGAGACCTGTAAGTCTTTCCCTGCATAGAGATAAGTGTCATCTGTGTCTTTATATGTGCCCACTGTTGAAGGCAGTGGGAGATTGTGGAGAGGGAGGTCATGGATGGCTGTTGGTAGAACAAGAGTCCGTTTTCTTCAGGGAGCTGATCCAGGAAATGGTCCAGCAGATGGTCAACACCCATGCACATATAGG
Organism: Rhabdomys pumilio; assembly: GCA_030674055.1. Taxonomy (NCBI): domain Eukaryota; kingdom Metazoa; phylum Chordata; class Mammalia; order Rodentia; family Muridae; genus Rhabdomys; species Rhabdomys pumilio. Next base: position 25,325,588 of record JANHMN010000013.1, read on the forward strand.
CAGTGCTGGCGGACTCAGTGGGCTTAAATAACAAAGCATAGGAAATTAGAAGTTGGGAGATCTGGGAGAACTGGAGGGAAAGAGTTAGGAGTGCGTATGATTACAGCACAAAACCTTGTAGACTTGTACGAAATGCTCAAACAATATAGAGAGTTAAAAAAAAATAAGGCCTTTCCAAATTACTCTTGAAATGGTTGTTCTCTTTTCTCTCTCACCTCATTGCAGGTGTGTGTGTGTGTGTGTGTGTGTGTGTGTGTGTGTGTGTGTGTGAGAGAGAGAGAGAGAGAGAGAGAGAGAGAGAGACAGAGACAGAGACTATGTGTTGAAGATAAAGTTTCAGAGAAGCAAAGTGTATCATAAAAGATGAGGTATTAGGAAAGCAGATACATATTCCAGATGAGGAAACTGAGCTTTCAAACTCATAAGGTACTTGCTCAATAAGGAGAAGCAAAATTCAGTGATCTGTGTATTTGGCTCCAGACCCAGAGCAGGAACAGTCACTGACTGTACTCTCATGGGGAAAGACAGTCCCTTGGGCCCTGGCTGGCTAACAAAGCCCTTGCCTGCCACCATGGTCTCTGCATCAGGCTCTGCCTTAGGCTGTCCAGCAGAACCAAATGGAAAAATAAATAGTCATGACAAGATAAAAGGACCAGCATGGGCTGTTTCCAATCATGGGTGGAAAGCAAACTTTAAAACACTGCTCTGCTGTGGCCTTTTGTGCCGTGTTTATAAAGTTCTGGGATTGGTAGGGTCTAATGTCATTCTGTCGTAATTTGATTTCCATGAGAGTAGCTAATCCAGTCCAATTGTTCCACATGTTGTCATGTCCCAGAGCTGGAATGACATCCAGGTGCCTTCCCTGATCCTGAGTACGGCACCTAGCTTTTTCTGTAGGAGAGAATCCTGGGCTTCTTTCACTGGGTCCCCCACAGAGCTCTGCATATAGGAAAAGCATCTTCTGGCATCCTGACACATACAGTCCTGTGTACCAGGTCCAGAACTTGTGTATGACTGTCCTCTCCTCAGCCACCATTTCCTGTTTTCAAAGCCACATCTTGCCACTTGTTTTCCAGGCTCTCTCATGTAGAGAAGGGTATACACACATCCTGGACAGTCTGTTTGGGAATTCTGGAGTCTATTTCTCCAGTTCCCCTGTGCCAGCCTGGTGCACTAGGACGAGATGGTTCCATAGCTGATTCTCAGTTTCCTTCTCTGCAAAATGAATGGTTGTAACCCTATTTGTTAAAATACTGAGAAAATTTCAAAGGCCATTGTTGTTGATAAGCAAAAAATATAACAAACTCACCAAGGGTCAATAGCTCAAACTAGAGCAGTAATTGTCATGAGCCAGGAGTCAAAGGGTAAATCAAATGGAATTGTAAAATCACAAAGCCCCTTAGGTGAGTGGATTCTGGAAATCTCTGAAAAGGCAGACTGCAGCCAGGCAGTGTCTCAGCCACAGAGACCTCGGTCAGCCCTGCTGCCTGTGTCCTTTTCCATCTCTAAATTATTTCAGTGTTGTGGCACACGTGGATCTGAAAACTTCAGGTAGAGCCTCTGCAGCTAGATCCACAGTACCCTGACCCCACCAAACCTACTGAGCTCAGAATCTAAGGGATCTAATGTGCAATGGGCAGGCACGATACTGAAAGAGGGTACGTCTATGATCCGGTTATTCCAGAGTGCTCTGTCAGTCACAAAACAATTGCCTCCAGAAATAAAGCAGCACTAGAATAAAATGTGCACATCTTTCCTTTTACATCTTCCTCTCCTTCCAGTAGCCACACAATCACTGTGGAACAAGTCATAGGCAACTCGGCACTAGTCACCCATTAGGAAACTTTACAATGCCCCTGGTCCATGAAGCATCGTCAGTCTACTGAGGGAAAGAGAAGGGGTATCTTCAACCTACTCTATGGAATATTGAGATGAGATGGGGAATAGTCCCAGGTCATGACAGACTGTTCCCCTGGAAGTAATGCTAATGGTTATGGAACATCAGGGGCTACAATGCACTGAACTGAGACTGGCTTGTTTGACCCAGAAGAATAACTAGGCAGTGATGTGAATGATAGCTTTGTTGAGAGGAATGATAAAGTCGGAAAGACACTGAAAACAACCGCCAGAGCTAGAATGACTATCAAAGCAAGGTGGCTTGGTAGGGTTAGAAAAGGAGGAATTAGAGTTGGTAGCTATGGAGGAAACCAATGGCTAGAAGCTGAAGACTAATCAGATGTTGAGAGGAAAAAGAAGGAAGTGCTGAGATTTCCATGTCACCATGGCAGTAGGGGAAGACAGAGATGTGCAGAAACGGGGAGGGGAATGAGAAGCAGTTTGCGAAGGCAGAGAGTGGGTTTAGTGTTTGACAAGTTTGGTTTGAAGTGTTTTAAAGACATCCAAATAAAAGATGCCCGGCAAGCATTTGAGAGAATGCTTGCCAGCCCCTGCCGGGAATGCCAACTACTACATGGACACAAATGCAATGATATTGAGCCATCCAGGAAGGTTGCATATCTTCCTTCTTTCTCTTCTCCTTCCTCTTTTCTAGCTCCATGTTACACTCCCCTTTCTTCCCTCTCCATCTGCATGTTAGATGCATGCAATCCACGCAATCTATGGCCTGCCGTATGCTAGGCAAGTGCTCTGCTGCTAAATTTATCCACTGCCTACCCAGGAAGATTCTGTGGGTCAGGGCCACCGATGAAACCATCAAGCATATACATGTGATGTATGATATGGACATAGGCACAGAAGACCAAAATTGGACTGGTGAGCTGTGATGTATGTGGACCAATTATCAAGAGCAGGACATCCAGGACGGTCGTATATTATAGAAGGATAATATCAAAAAGTCAGGCTGAGAAATGCGTGTTAAAATTTGCTCCCTGGAACTTAATTGAAACTTGGTGATCATATCCTCGTTCTTTGTTATGTGAAGGGGATCAGTTCTAGAACACTCTGGAGACACCAACACCAGTGAATGCTAAGCCCCTTATAGCACATTTGTTTATCAGCTGTGAATAACTCCATGAGTCCTTCAAATAATCTCTAGAAAGACTTTTTAAGGGTTGAAGGTGAATTCTCTGTGTCTGTTCCAGAGATATGAATGTACCAAAAAATTATAGCATCTTTCTTTCCTAGAAAACTTACAGGTCAATTCAATATTATTGAGGGTTCATTATATATATATTTTATTATATATATGTATATATTATATATATATATTATATATATATGTATATATATATAATTATTATGTATACATATATTATATATATGTATATATAATAAAATAGCCAGGTTAAAGGCTGGTTAAAACTGGTGTGATGCATGTTAAACAAGCGTCAATCATGTTTAGGATGGAGGCTCAGTTCTAAATGACTGCTAATGTTTGTTGATATCTTGATGTCAATCTTGATTTACTGTTCAGAGAAGACACCAATAAACTTGACTACACAATCCATTGCCTGGCCCCTTGGACCAGCTCAATCTTCTATTGCTTGACTAATCACCAAAAATCTGCCCTAGTTCTGGAATTTGAGAATGGAAAAGCAAAAAGTGATAATAAGCAATGATCTTATGTGTTTCCATATATTATGGAAAATGTGCCAGGGCCTTCCTTTGGGTCACGTGTCAAGTGGAGTTGAGACCCAGCTTTGGCACATTGTATTCATCCATATTTTGCTGTTTTAACAGTCAAAAGCTATGTGACTATATAAAGAAGGATAGTTTATTTAATTCATACTGGGGAAGGTTCAAGAGCACAGAACAGGCACCTTCTTGCTGAAGGCTTTGTGGCTGATGGCTTCACAATGTTGGGAACCTGTAGGAGGAAGAGAGCATATTGCCAGACAGAAGACCAAAGTGCAGGATGCGGCCAAGTTTATTCTTCTTCTATAATACTGTGGAGAAAACTCGTAAGTTCACAAGAACTATCTCAATCTCTCCCAAAGTCACGGTGGCCCTGTGATGTCCTGCCAGGCCTCACATCTTAAGGGTGCCATCACTTCTACAGCACCACTGTATAAGGCAGCCAGACCCCATGCCAACCGTGGCACATAGGACGCAGTTCTGATCTGTGTGGTCTGAAGAAAGCACAATGAGTGCTACCCTATCACGATGAAGACTTTTACTTGGTAAGTCTGTCAGGCAGCTTCCCGTCGCTGTGATACAGTGACTGAGATAGCCAACCTGAAAACAGAAAGACAGATTTCGGCTCACGGTTTCAGGGATTTGGTATATGGTCAACCTGAAAACAGAAAGACAGATTTCGGCTCACGGTTTCAGGGATTTGGTATATGGCCACAGTAAATCACGGTGGCAGTAGCATGTGGCAGAGAAAGGCACCTGGAAAGCAAATAATTAGAGATGAAGAGGCTCCCACTGGTCCCTTCACAGGCATGCCCTGAAAGGTCCAATTTCCCTTCACAAAGCTCAAGCTCTAAGAGGTTCTGACACTTTTCCTTAGTGCCACAGGCTTGGGACCAAGGCTTTATTTAATACATGCGCCTTTGGGAGATTTCTAAGGTGCAAACCACCCTTACAAGGAAAAAATCAAACCTGTATCCCTTCTCTTCAAACAGCCTGGGAAGAAGGGAAAGAACTGGCTAAACTGTTTGTCTCCACTCAGACAGCAGATAAAGGACTGATGGTGGCCATTCTAGTACCGTGGAGACTTGAGGTCCACAGGCTGGAGTAAGTCACATGATCCATTTTTATTACACAATTTCTGTGGCTACTAGGACCTTCATTAAGGCCTAACTTACCTCTTCAACAATGTTATCTTGCATTGTTTCCAAGAGAAACTTGGGCTGGTACTTGAGGATGGAAGGGAGAAACACTGAGCAATGATATAATTCCCAGTACACTTGGATTCAGTTGAAAGAACATTTGTATATTTCTGACCCCACTTTGGGACAAGTGCTCATGTGTTCATCCCACTGACAGGTCACCCTCCATACAGTGTGTGATTAACTGAAACCCACAAATGGCTTCTTAGGTCACAACTCTTAGAGGATGACTTTGTACCTAGAATTAAAACCTTCTGATTTTCCTCACATTTCTATCAGTGTGACAATCATAAATCAAGTGGTGGAAAGAAGTAATCTGGGTAACTTTCAGTCTTAGAATTTGAGCCTGGAGTTTATTTATTTTATCTATATTAGTACACTTTAGCTGTCTTCAGACACACCGGAAGAGGGCATTGGATCTCATTACAGATGGTCGTGAGCCACCACATGGTTGCTGGGAATTGAACTCAGGATGTCTGGAAGATCAGTTGGTGCTCTTAACCACTGAGCCATCTCTCCAGCCTGAGCCTGGAATTTAAAATAATCAAAATAGCTGTTAGGGGTTCATTTTCCAGGAGTCTAGAAGCATCCTACAGTGCTACATGCTGTCCCTGCTATGGGTGACTGTACATCTCTGAACTGAGCTAAGAGACTACGACATCCAACTAATCGGGTGGGAGGTTTTATCCACAGTGTATTTCAAAGTTAGGGGCCCAGCCCCTCTCATCTCTGTCTTCCCTAGACTGAGCTCATTAAATCAGCTCCCAAACACACTGTGCTTAGAGGATTCTTTTTATCTTTGAGCGATAGAAATCTAACTCGGTAATTTCTAACAAAATATCTTTGCTTTTATGTTGGAGCTCCCCGTTTGACTTCCTTAGGACTTGAAGAGTTTGAACATCATAAATAATAGTGGCTCATAAGAGCCTGATGAATGACTGTAAAAGCCTTAAAAAGAAAACTTTGAAGTTGGTGTCTCGCTGACTGCAGTGCCAGGCAGAGTTTGTCCGAACTATACAGAGCAAAGGAAGCAAACTTTAGGATTTTCAAAATTGAAGAGAAAAATAGAAGCGAGTTGTTTTTATTTGTTTGTTTGATTTTGGTTTTCTTTCTTTTTTTCTTGTTTTTTTTTTTTTTGTTTTTGTTTTTTTGTTTTTTGTTTTTTTTTTTTGCCTCTATGTAGACATTTTTTTTTCATTGAGGGAGCTGTATTTTTAATCTGGGGTGACAGAGATTTGGGGGGCAGGAGGGCAGTCTGAAAGAAATACTCACAAGCAGCTGGAGGTGGTTCTCCATCTCTTCCTTCGCACAGCCACAGGATCCATCGCAGCCTGCAAGCTCCTTAGAGAACAGAAGCATTAGAATTATACTTTATTTATTAACTATTTGATTGACGGATAGTAGCCGTACATGTCTTGGATACAATGTGATACTTTGCTTCCAGTAAACAACGGCTACAGAGTAAAGTAAGATGATTAGCATAGTTACAACCTTGGGCTTTTACCAATTCTTTACAACTATCTCTTGTGGCTTGATCCAAATATTCACTATATTCAGTTTACACTATATTCATCCTTAGCTCTCCAGCATGGGTTCCCTTGAGACTCACTGTTTCTCCCTTAAGGACCAAGCAGGGCCTGAATGCTCACAGAAATCTCTGTGGTTAGGAGCAGAGATTTCTAGATTGGATCAATGCTTTCCTGGGCTGTGTCAGTCCAGGCAGAGTTCATATGTCACTCTTGAGGAGCTACCAGAAGCCACAGCCTGTAAGAGTGGTTTTGGTTCACAACCATCCAGACTTGGGAAACATACAGCCAACTTGAAGGATGAGGCTGGGGACTTGTAGACAGAAGGGATAAAATAAACACATGAGCAAGCTGAGACCCACCATCACAAAGGACTCTGTGAGGCTTTGGGATAGCTCTGCCTCCCTTTCCATCAAATTTGGATTAGCTGTTGCAAAGAAGGAAAGAGAACAAATAAAGGAAATCCACAGATAATCCCCAGGCCTCTATCTGAGCTGGGGTTTAAATTCCCTCTGGCCCAAGCTTTTTTTTTTTCTTCCAGAGCCTACAATGAGCAGGTCACACCAGGCATTCTGTGCCCAGCCAAGGCTCACCCGTCCCTTCCTGTCATAGACTGAGTGGAGCTCACTGGCAGGTTGAAGGGTGGGATACAAAGCGACTGATTCTGCAGAACAGGGTGCTGGCCTAGGGAGTAGATGCTAAAGGCTAATCAATTCAGGATGTGCAGATGACAAGGGCACAGGGTGGAGGAAGTCCTGCGGCAGCCATGGAGAAGTATGGGACCAGCTGTGGTGAACACAGGCCAGAAGTCACTGGACACAGCTTGAATGGGAGGACAAAGGGAAGGGAAAGATACTGAGGAGCAGGAGAGAGATGGGGGTGCGAGCAGGCAGGGATCTCTCTCTCTCTCTCTCTCTCTCTCTCTCTCTCTCTCTCTCTTTCTCTGTCCATCTCTGCCTGTCTCTGTTTCTGTCTCTGTCTTTGTCTGTCTCTGTCACTATCTGTTTGTGTGTGTGTGTGTGTCTGTGTCTGTCTTTCTCTCCTCCTCACTTCCTGCCTTACCTCTTTCCTTCCTCTTTTATCTCTTTCTGTTTTTCTTTCCCTCTGTTTTTCCTCTCTTCCCTCCAACTTATTCCCCTCCCTGCTTGCTCCTTCTCCGTCTTTCCTCAACACTACACCATTTTAAAATCCCAGAACATGGACCAACAAGGCAAGCCTCTAAATAGATATCATCACTCCAGTCTCAGTGAGCCCTAAGCCATTGCATTTAATGCACAGGGGGTGGGGGGCAGAAGTGGCTGTCCTCCTGTGTCCACATGTAACCCAGGCACGGAGATGAGACCTTCTTATCTGGGAGAGTGCCAGTGAGATAACAGCTTCTACTCAGGACTCATATGAACATTTCATGTTACTTTTCCCAGAGAAACTTTCCCAAAAAGTAAAAACATCTGCCTAGGGCTTTACCATCCCAGCGGCACTAAGGAATCTGGACTCTTTTTCCTCATAAGTAAAATGGAAACAAATTGGTCCACTCACACTTCAGCTTGCAGGCCTGATGCAGGCTAGAGAAACCAAGGAGTCTTTCCACTGAAATGAACTTAGTCACCTTCCCCTCAGTTCTCCTCTCCCTTCCCTTTCTCCATATTTCCTCCCTCTCTTAGTCATCTTTTTTGTTACTGTGACAAAATATTTGAGAGAAACAGCCTAAGAGGGACGTGTTGATTTTGCCTCAGGTTCTCAGGGATTTCATTCATTTGTATTCAATGTATTCATTTGTATTCCAGTGCTGTGTGCCTGGGGCTAGGCTGGAGCTTCAGAAAGGAAGAGTGCTACAGGGAAGAGAACATTCAGACTCATCCCAAGATGGGGAACAGAGAGAATGGGAGAGAGATGAGAGGAGGGTTGAGGAACAAGGCATCCCCTTCATGCCCTGTGACCCTGATTCCAACCAGGCCTCCTCTCTGAATGGGCATTTAACATGAATTCATCAATAAGCCCGTTCATGCTGGTAATCATGTTTCTTAATGCTACCTGCTAGGGAGAAAGCCTTAAACACTGAGGCTTTTTGGAGGGACATTTGGTTTTCCTCTTTCCTCCTTTTCACTCTCCTTCCCTCTTTTCCTTCTTTCTATCTCTCCCTTGCCCCCTCCTCTTCTTCTTCCACGCCTTCCCATTTTCTTCTCTTTTTAAAAACTACTTACAGCTAAAGGAATCAATGAGCATTCTCCTCATCGATGTTCTAGTGCTTCTCTGCTATTTCCACGTGTTAATGATTTTTGAAATGTCCTCTAGAAACTTAAAAAAGTCTCAAATGCTATACTTAAACTGGAGCAGGAAGCTGGGCAGACACGCTGTAGCTACCTTTAGGTGAGGTGTTAGTGGAGAAGTAGAAGCTTCAGCAGTGCAGTTAGGAGAATACGGTAGGCTCAACAGAACCAACGTTCAAATTCATCTGGAGTGTAGAGGGAACCTGGACCCAGCCTTGGAAACAAGGTCTTCTCTGCTGGGTGTCTCAGATGCTCAGTGTAAACACATTTCCAGTGGGCTTCTTGCAGGTGGGGGTGAGGATAAGTTCAGGCTTTTAAGTCAGTCCTGCTCTTGTCTTCTGCCAGGTGCTTCAGTCTAGTAGTGAGTAGTCAAGCCCTTACAGTCTGCGACTTCAAAGGCGTGACTCATCCTGTGTCACATCCTCACTCAGAGAACCTTTTAACCACCACACTCTCCTCCCCTTGATCCCCACCTTTGCCCACAAATCTAAGAGCCCTTAACCAGTGACCCTCAGAGAGGCTCCCTCAGAAATCCCTTAGGAGAGGAGCTGCAACGGAGAGCCACCAGGCATAAGGAACTTCCTAATGTGTCAGTGTCTCTCAATGCAGAGGGCGCTCGTGGCCACAGGTCTTGCTCCCCCACATTTAATTAAATGACAAGACAAATGTGTGGAACCTCTGCTGGACATGTGTGGAATCTGTCGTAGTCGATACCTATAAACAATGGAGTGTAGTAACTACACTGTACTTACACTGTAGTAAGTAGTATGAGTCTTCATGAGACCATTTATATACAGGCAGATGCCTATAAATCCAGGTGACATCATTTTAGATAAGGGGCAGATCATCCTGACTTTATGTCTTTAGAAGTCCTGAAAGCCGTTACTATTGGTACCAAGGGACGTGTTGTAACTTCAGCACAAAGTTTCTCAAATACCTTTTGGTTACTCTGTCCTGAAACTCTGGGCTTAGGAAATTCATGCAGAACTTCTGAGTCCTTGAAGCAAAGAGCTGTCAGGAAGGACATAAAAGGACTGGGAAGGACTGGGAAGGGCATAAAAATGCTTCTAACAGAGGACCGGCACCAGGGCTTCCTGTTTGGGTCTAGCTATCCTAGAGAGAAGTAGCACAGGAAACACATCTCAGCATCAAGGAAGGGAGGTATCTGCTGGTTTGAACCACACAATGTATGCCTCCCCATTCCCCCTTCTTCTCATCCCATTCCATTCCTCTCTGTGTTTTAAAACATTAGACTGAGTGCATCCATGGAACTAAAATGAAGCATTTGCTATTTCTATCCACCACTTATCCTGGAGAGATACGGTGATGACCGCAGCTCTGAGGCCTTTACATGAGTTTTGCTATTTGTGCCTCCAGGAGACTGTGAAGGCAAAGTCACCAAAAGTAGCTGAAGAGAATGAGAGTCACCTTGGATCACCGAGAGAGAAGCTCTTGGCTTTTAAACAACTCTTTTGATCTTTGAGGTATTTGCAAGGCCTTGCCATTTTGACGTTCCTTGAAGGACTTTTTATAAAACATGAGATGCCCTCCCCATGAGACATTTGAAATACAACCTTTATTTTTTTTTTAAGTTGCAGAAGAAATATTCTTTTGCAAACCATCTGTTATTTGGTAATGTGCAAATTGCAATAAATAATTCCAGATTCTTTTCTGCAAACTCGGTTATAAACAAAGTGCTCCACATGCAGAAATGGAAGTCATTTTCCTTTGAAAATTCATTAAGTTATGCATGATTGGGAGAGGTCAGGAGGAAGCTTGCCAGCAGATGCCAGGCAGCTTTATTACTGCACACAAACAATGACACAGAGCCAAGCACTGATGATCCTTCCGGAACTTTCCACATTCTTCATCAGGTCTACTTCTGGCACAGGTCTCACAGAGTGTGTGTGTGTGTGTGTGTGTGTGTGTGTGTGTGTGTGTGTGTGTGAAGCCCTAAATTACACTAGCTAAAACATTGCTAAACTCTAATTCTTTTTGAGCCAAACAACAGAGAATCCCAAATAAAAATTACATTAAATTTTTATTTCCCCTTGAAGGTTATTGGAAAACCAAATTTCTCAATACTCACTAAATATGTTGCTGCCTTTTCTTTGGAGGGAGACATTCTGGCTCATGTCTCTTTCTAATGGTCAAGTGAGGACTTATGGGAATCAGAACAAACGTAATGATGGAGGGAAGTGTGAGCTGAGAAGATGGTAACTCTCACTCAGGGACCACTCATTCTCTTGGAGCAAAGGCAGATTTCTGGGGACAGCACCAGTGAGAATTAGGAGTAGGGCCAGTGCCTCTCACTGTCTCAAAATCCCTCCTGCAGACTGCCTCTCAGGCCTCACATTCTTCACACCCTCAAGGGCAATAAAGCTAATACTGTTTGATCGAGTCTTCTTTTCAGATCATAGGGTTTGAGGTTTGCTTTGCTTTTTTTGTTTCTCTTTTTTGAGATGTGCATTCAAATGTTCTGAGACAAATAGGAACTTGTTGGCAGCAAGCCACCAACTCTCAGCTTAAAGATGATGACTGTGCTTACATCTATTACCAGAATCTACAAAAGATGTCGGGAAAATTTCTTGATATTGTGAAGAAAGCTGCTATGAACATAGTTGAGCAAGTGTCCTTGTGGCATGGTGGAGCATCTTTTGGGTGTGTGCCCAGGAGTGGTATAGCTAGGTCTTGAGGTAGAACTATTCCCAATTTTCTGAGAAACCACCAAATTGATTTCCAAAGTGGTTTGACAAGTTTGCTCTCCTACCATCAATAGAGGAGTGCTCCCCCTTCTCCACATCCTTGCCAGCATGTGATGTCACTTGAGTTTTTTATCTTAGCCATTCAGATTGGTGTGAGGTGGAATCTCAGAGTGGTTTTAATTTGTATTTCCCTGATGTCTGAGGATGTTGAACATTTCTTTAAGTGATTCTCAGCCATTAGAGATTCCTCTGTTGAGAACTTTCCTTTTAGCTCCGGTGCCCCATTTATTAATTGGGTAATTTGGTTTGTTGGTGTCTAATTTCTTGGGTTCTTTACATATTTTGGATATTAGCCCTCTGTTGAATGTATGGTTGGTGAAGTTATTTTTCTATTCTGTGGGTTGCAATTTTGTCCTACAATATTCTTTGCCTCACAGAAGCTTGTCAGTTACATGAAGTCCCATTTATTGATTCTTGGTCTTCATGACTGAGCCATTCCTGTTCTGTTCAGAAAGTTTTCTCCTGTACCAAGGCATTCAAGGCTATTCCCAACTTTTTTTTTTCTGTTATATTTAGTGTATCCAGTTTTATGTCTTTGATCCACTTGGACTTGAGTTTGGTGCAGGGTGATAAATATGGACCTATTTGCATTCTTCTACATGCAGACCACCAGTTAGACCAGCACCATTTGTTGAAGATGCTTTCTTTTATGTATGGTTTTGGCTTGTTTGTCAACAATCAAGTGTCGGTAGGTATGTGAGCTTATTTCATGGTCTTTGATTCTATTCCATTGATCTACCTTTCTGTTTTTATGCCAGTATCGTGTGCTTTTTATTACTACAGCTTGAAATATAGAATGGTGACACCTCCAGTTCTTTTATTGTACAGGATTATTTTAGCTATCGTGGGGTTTTGTTTTTCCATATAAAGTTGAGAATTGCTCTTTCAATCTCTATAAAGAATTGTGTTGGAATTTTGATGGGAATTGCATTGAATGTGTAGATTGCTCTTGGCAAGATGGACATTTTTATTGTTAATCCTAACTGATTCATGAGCATTGGGGATCTTTCCATCTTATGATACCTTCTTCAGTTTCTTTCTTCAGAGACTTGAAGTTCTTGACATACAGGTCTTTCACTTGCTTGGTTAGAGTTACACCAAGAAATTTTATGTTATTTGTGGCTATTATGAAGGGTGTTGTTGCCCTAATTTTTTTCTTATCCCATTTGTCATTTGTGTAAAGGTGGGTTAGTAATTTTGGGGGTTAATTTTATGTCCATCCACTCACTGAAGCAGCTTTATTCATAATAGCCAAAAATTCCAAACAACTAAATGCATCTCACCTGAAGAAGGGAGAAAGAAAATATGATACATTTGCACAATGGAATACAACTCAACTATCAAAAACAAAGGCATCATGCAATTTGCAGGGAAATGGATGGAACTAGAAAATATCATCCTGAGTGAGGTAACCTAGACTCAGAAAGACAGGCATATAGATGGATATTAGCCATAAAGTACAGGATAGTCATGCTATAAGCCACCGACCCAAAGAAGCTAAGTAATAAGGGGCGGGGCAAGAAAGAATTCTTGACTCTCACTTTAAAGGGGAAATAAAGTAGACTTAGAAAGTAGATGGAGGGAGGGAACTGGGTGGGAGAGAGGTGGGGGGGGATGAGTGTGGGACTGGGAAAGCTACTGAGAGTCTATGGCAGTGGCCACGTCCTATAGACAGACGGGACTTCCCACAAAACTTTTGATACAAAATTTGTCCTGCTTACAAGATGGGCAGGGATAAAAGATGAAGCAGAGATTAAGGGGATGTAACATGAATAAATGAATAAATAAATAAATAAATAAATAGGGAAAAGATGTCCAACCTGAGACCCGTACCACAAGAGAGAGCCAACACCTGATACCATTAATGATACTCTGCTATGCTTGCAGACAGGAGCCTAGCATAACTGTCCTCTGAGAGGCTTCATCCAGCAGCTAATGGAAACAGATGAAGATACCTACAGACAAACACTAGGCAGAGCCCAGGGATCCTTGTGGCAGAGTGTGAGGAAGGATTGGGGGAGTGGGAGGAGTCAAGGACAACACAAGATCTGCAGAGTCAACTACCTTGGACCCATCACAGACACTGAACCACCAAGCAAAGAGCATGCAGGAGCCAGACCTAGGACCCCTACACATGTGTAGCAGATATTCAGAACAATCTTCATGTGGGTCCTGTAAAAGGTGGAGCGGGGGCTGACTCTGACTCTGTTGCCCCGTTAGCTGGGCTGCCTTGTCTGGCTTCAGTGGGAGAGGATGTGCTCAGTCCTGCTGAAATCTGATGTGCCAGGGCAGGTTGGTACCTATTGGGTAGGGGACTTCTCTTCTCAGAGTAGGATCGGAGGGAGAAATGGGGGGAGGGGTTGAGGGTAGGACTGACTTGGAGGAGAGGTAGGGGCTGTGATACAGATGCAAAGTGAATGAATAAATAAACAAACAGGGAAAAGATGTTGGGGGAAAAATCACAAGTAGACATGGAGGAGGCTCTGGGTTCAGTCCCTAACATTGCCCAAGAATATTGGGGTTAGAAGTTACTAGAGTACTTCTCAAAGCAGGGAGAATCTCAGGGTTGGCCTGTCACTGAGATCAGATATGGGCAAGTATATTAGTTTCCAATGGTTCCATAACAGCATTTAATGATTGAAAACTATGCCAGTTCCTCAACTTACAGTGTCTGTGGATCTGGAGTTTGGAAGCATGCTGGTGTTCAGTGTCTCCCAGATAGAAATGACAGTGACAGCCATGGCTGTTGGACCAATTCAGGGGTGGAGGTACCTTTACCCTGCTCACTGATTATTGGAAGCACTCAGATGCTCACAGGACTCTTCCATAGTATCGGGGTCTTTCTTCAAAATTTCTAGGAGGGCCTTTTACTACATCTCTCATTAAAAAAAATATTAAATTTATTCTTTAACATTTTCATGCTTGTATATAACGAATGCTGATTGCTATCACCCCAGCCCTCTGTTATCTTCCTTCCCCACTGTTCACCCTCCTCCCTGCTGTTCACCCTTTTCCCTAATGTTCACCCTCCTCCCCACTGTTCACCCTCCTCCCTACTATTCACCCTCCTCCCTACTCTTCACTCTCTTCTGCTCCAATCACTTCCCCACAGGATGTCTTTTTTTGTTTTGTTTGTGTCTCTCTGAGCTTGACCAGGACCATCTGTGAGGCTTTGAGATTGGAACTATCTGCTGGAATCTTGTGGTTATATCAGTAATTACAAAACTGAAGAAGATAGCTCCCCATTACCCACCATCCATCAGTGGCCTTTAATTAGCAATAAAGGGTAGGGTCCTATAAGCCCATCCTCCATCCATTACTGACTGCTGAGGGGGCTGTCTTGTGCAGACTCAGTACAAAGAACTGTACTTGCTATGAGTTCGTGATTTTAGCAAGTACAGTTGCTATGCAGTTGCTGCACCACATCTAGAGGATGGTAGTTCACTGTTTTCTTCCTATCTTCTGGCCCTTACATCCTTTCCATTCCCCCTTTTCACAGATTCCCTGAGCTTTCCAGTCTTGGTATAAATTACTAGGAAGTCCTAAGTATAGGACCGAGTCATCACCTGTCATTTATTTTTGGCATCTGAAGCAACCGTGGGTTGCTGTTTGAATTGCCATATACTGCAAATACATACTTCTCTGATTAGGGTTGAGAGTAGCTTTTGTTTATAGATATAAAAATAGATATTTAGAAGACACTATTATATTATGCTTAGATAGTAAAACATTATGCCTATTTAGGTAACCATCAATAGTGATTTCCCTCATGGAGTCTATGACTTCCAGGGTTTTTGACAGGTTTATACCACTAGGCCTCAAATCAGAGCAGAGAGTAGTTGGTTATGACTATGACAGTCATGCCACTATTGCACATGCGAGTTCTTGACTGGTAGATAATTGTCATTTTTTAAGGGCTCATTCAATTGATTAGATTAGGCTCACTTACTCAGGTATATAATCTTAGAAACTGGGGGGCTGAAGCAAGAGAGTTCCAGGCCAACCAGGACTAAGGAGTGAGATTCTACATGGAAAGGAAGAGAAGAGAAGGAAGGAAGGAAACAAGCAAGCCCTAAGAACATCTTAAATATAAAACACGTTTTTAAAATGACGTTAGAAACAACTATTCCCCAGATAATCTGAATGTAGATGAAATTAAGGTATTTTGGGAAAAATTAAAAGGATGACAGACACAATTTAATTAGTTCAAATGATAAACAAAAGTCTATAAAGCCAACTTTCAATAGCAAAGTAAAATTCAGCAAGTTTTAACCTTAGTGCTACTCACATAGTCTGTCAGTCAATGAATTGACAACTTTCATCTATTAAAAAACTTTAAAAGACAGAAAATGAATTTTATAAAGCCAGTATCTTGATATTATAAATGAACTATTGTAGGCTCTCTTGGTTTATAAAATTGTAATAGGTACGATAATCATAACTAAGGTATGTGAGCTTAGCAGTACAAATGTGCACAGGAAGTTCCAGGGAGGAAGCTGTGCTTTTTTGATACCTCTTACTATGAAGGAAAAAAAACAATAATTAAGTTCTGGACAGGAGGAATTAAAAGCAAATGCAGTTGGCAATCAGGTTAATAGTTGAAACTTTCTTTCTGGGCATTGGATGCTAGCATGAAGTAGACAGTCTACAGCTTAGAAGTCAAGTACACATACAGAATCCAATGTTTTACCAAAGCATCATTGATTTGTTTAGCTGAAAGAAATATTTGTGACTCTTACAAGATTCAGTACACATCCCCAAATTGGGCTGTGTGTTAGGATTTTTCCACCTGACAATAGTGTATGTGAGTGACACATGATCAAGAGATACTACATACATATATACATACATATGTACATATATATAATTATATATACACTTAAAATTATATATACTTACTTATACATTTATATATACATACAATTATATTGATATGTATAATGTATGATTATATTACATATAATAGTTAAATATTCTAGTATATTATGTTATTTATAATATATAATATAAATTATATGTATATTAAATATAATACACTATAACTGTTATGTAATATAAACTATTATGTTTAACATAACATATCATAATAATTATGTAATTATAATATTGCTATAATAGTATATTAACTAGAATTATAAATTATAAAATTTTGAATTTTGTCATTTTGAATATTCTAGAAAATAATTACTGTCTTGAAAACATTCACAATGGTTTCCAAAATTAACTAGAGAGGTATAACACAGGAAACATAAAAGGAGATGGAGAAAAAAAAATCTAGGGGCAAAAACTTCTGCTTCTTCTGCTGCTTCTTTCTTCTTTCCCTTTCTATACAAGTTTTCTCTGTGTAGCCCTGGCTGTCCTGAAACCTCTGTAGACCAGGCTGCCCTTGAACTTAGAGATCTGTCTGCCTCTGCTTCCCTAGTGCTGCGATTACAGATGTGTGCCACCGCCACTCCATCCTAAATCACAAGAAATACCACTTATGTACCAACACAGGTGTAGGTAGTCCGTGAGTTACAGCAATTTCACTTGAGGCTGACCAACTTAATACTCACTGGATTTATGATTTTTTTTCAATGTGCTGGTTCAAGAGAAAAACATTTTCCATGGAATCCATATTTGTCATGGTATATTTTGTTTTTTTTTTCCTGGGCCGGCAGTATGCAGTATGATCCTCACTAGTGAGGATCCCGGTCAGCCACACACTGGGGAAACAGTATTCCACAGTGTGCTTTGTTGTGAAGGTCTGACACAATAAGCACATTTATGTTTGTAACATTTTCAGCTTGCAATGGGTTTACTGAGATGTAGTACCATTTCAAATTCAGGAGCATCTGTATTTTAACTCACTGTATGGTTCTTTCACAAATAGTATATACCTGTGTAGCCTGTATGCAGATCAAGAATTGGAGGGCCAAACTCATGTTTTATTCATATTTTCCCTTGCTACTAGGCTGATAATAAGCTCCAGGGAAGCATGAACTGCATCTTTCCTGTTCTCTACCATGTTTCTAAGGTAACAGCAAAGTTAAGTACCTAAGGGCATAAAGTTTTGAGTGAATGTATTAATAATTTTGAAGAGCCATATTCACTTTTATAAAAAAAATAATAATTTGAGACCCATTTGTAAAACCTGAAATTCCTTTCTCCTTGGGTGTTATACATTTCTTCCATGTATGTTAATAAACATCAGAGCCCAATAAAATTGCCATTATTGAAAGCATATTCAAATAACACTTACAAAAACACTGCAGACTGCTTTTTGCTGTTTTGCCTGTGGATGAAGTCGCTATAAGCTCTCTCGTTATGGCAAATGCTAGCAATCAACATGGTTTATGATAATGTAAGTGCAGCTTGCTGTGTTTGCAGGAGTAGATGGATGAGAAATGGGGGGGAAAATGCATTGAAGCTGGCAAAATCCACTATTGCCTGGCAGTCCTAGTGACAATGAGAATCTTGTTTTGCTCCTTTTGGATGACAAAAAAAAAAGGTGGTCACTGCTGATCAAGAAGGGAATAAGGATTCATTTAAATTTATCATCTGTAGATTGAATTTGCATTTTGTACTTGGTCACTATGTCTCAGGCTAGCCAAGTCAGGTAGCTGACTTGCTTTTCTGTTGGGATAATCTCTTGTGCACTGCATAAAAGCCATCCCCTGTCAATCAAAAGCTGGCAGCCTGTAACAAAGGAGGAGAAAATTGGTGGGACTTCTCACAGAGATAGAACTCTGAGAGGCAGTCAGACATGGAGAGGGAGATTCACCACCAAGATGCAGAGGAAGTTGGAAGTGTGAGACTGAGGAGAGGTAACCATGGGCAGGCATAGAATAGTGTCAACAGGGTAAGTTAAGAGCTAGTTGGAGAGCATGCCTAGCTTAAGGCCTAAGCAATCATTAATAAATATAAAGGTCTCCATGTCATTATTCAGGAACTGGGGTGGGCAAAGAAAAGCCCCCTACTTTTATACTTGTCTTTGTGTTAATGTTATTTTTTTTTGTTAGTGAAAGTATACTTATAATAAATCACACTTTAAAAAGGCAAGTTTTATTTTGACTTCCAGCTTCAGAAGTTCCAGTCCAGTTCTGTTGCTTGGACCTTCAGTGAGTCAGAACATCAAAAAAGGGAATCCATGTGAAGACAAAGCTCTGTGCCTGGTAGAACCCCACAATCCATTTGAAGCACATGCCTCAGATGACTTAATGTTTCACCTACTTGGCTCCAGCTCATATAAAGGGTTCACCTCCTACCGGTGTGTTTGGAATGGAAGCAATAGGCTCCTTAACACTTGTGTGAGACATTATTCAAAGGGTAGTAATTTTCGAATGACAGAAAGACAAAGAGGGTCGCAGCCTGGATTTGCTCAATTTAGAAAAATGTGTTGGGTGATTGTATAGCCCAAAGAGTGAGACACTTACTAAGATAATCAGGTCTAGAAAAACAAAGGTTTATCTTGTGACCTGAGGAGTGGGTTAAGACCAATAAGAAGCTTCCTAGCAGTAGGAGGAAAGACCCAGGAGATGTAGTTGTCATGCTGCCATCATGGACCCGGTGCTGCTATGTTTCTGTTAAGTTTTTTATTCATGTTCTTGTGGGGAGGAATGGTCAGAAGGAAATGTAAACAGCTGGCTTGTGTGAGAAAATGTGATGCCTTCCAGTAATTAAATTTAGTGGTGTACTTCCAGTGAGTCACCCACCCAATATGGAAAGGATAAAGGTGGGCTGAGTAGGTGGGGTGACACGTAGTGTAGAATAAGCAGGAGCTAAACACTTGTGAACTGTTCCAAGCCCTTACAGCTTTCTACCAAGTCACCGAAATACTTTGGCTCATTGTGGGGTTTGGATTTGGGACAATTTTCTCCAAAGAGGGTTTGGCATACAAAAGTCATTATTATTAATAAATATTTTGTGACTGCCAGCCATACGCCTAATGCTGAAATTCAGCCCCCCCCCCCCGCCATTTTCTTTTTCTTGTTAATGTTAAGTTACCAAGTAAAGGAGACTACTACTCAGCCCCTTTATCTCAGAAGAAGCAATTTAAGAGTCCTCTTATCCTTAGTCCCATAGTTTTGTTGTCTTTGATCCCTTGAGTACATTTTCCAAGAGTCTTTTCTATGTTTTTAGGAGAAAATTCTAGAACCTCTCTTGAACCCCTTTAATTCTGAAAGCCATGGATCTCAGAGAGGAGGATGTCTTGTGACAGCATTCATTCCAAGACACTCTCTGAGGGTCTCATCACAGTGGCTGGACTTTAGGGTCATGTGCTACTGAGCAAGGATGTGTCTAAACGACCTGTCTCGAGCTGCGCAGATGAACTTCAGAAGTATGTAACAGAAACAGCTGTGTTTATGTTGGTCAGGATTCCCTCCCATTCCTCACCTTGCAATGCTTATCCAAATGGTTTTTTTGATGACCCATTTGATCATATATGGAATGCAGGCAAGAGTGGGATTGCTCTAAAGAGAGAATTCGAAGTTGCTCCTTGATTTCCCAGCAGTAATTTGAGTAGGAAAGTTGATACCAAAACGAGGGTAGCTCAACATTCCCTCCCTTTAAAGCAGTAAATTGCTCTTTTCAAATGACAGTGATTCCCATTAGAGAAGACTGAGTTAGAGTTGGAAGCAGAATCAAGGAAGGACATTTAGCCAAAGAGGAGCATCCTGACATCCATTGTCATGCTGAGCACCTGATGAGCAGATGTCCACAGGCGACTTAACTGCCAGTTTACAAAGAACTAAACTAAAGAGAGGCAGAAGCCAGTGGAAATCAGTGTGCTTTCTGTAGAGATTTGGGTGGTCTAGCCTTAAGTGAGCCCCATTGCTCCTTCTGCCTCCAGGACACCAGGCTCTCCTCTAACCAAATGCTCTGAAATTGTCCATTGTTGATACAGTATCAGCATCCATATAACCCCTTTCCTTGCTAACCCACCTCAATGCTTGAGAATTTCCACTAAAGAGCAACTGATCCATCCATCCATTTGCTCAATGCATCTTCATTTGGTGCCTGCTCTGCACTACAGCAGGATGACCCAGGTTCGGCATGAGTTGTTAGCACTTCAGGTCCCCCAAGCCATGGCCAACATCATTCATGGACTATCTTGCCATTTGCGGAGGACTCATAATGCAGGTTATCATTCTAGGATTGGCTACTGGTACCTCCCCATCTCCCCATGCCTTAAAATGCTCAATGGCTCAGTTTTCTCTTAAGGAGAAGACCCAGCTGCTCACAGGACCTCAAATACCCTGGATGGACCTGACCCGCCAGCCTGTTCTTCCTATTCATCACCCACTACATCATCAGATCCCTTCAAAGACCCACATTCCGTCTGGCTGTAGGGCCTTCAATTTTATTATCTTTCTTCCTAGAACAGTTCACATGTGTCCTTCCATCCATCTTTACTTAGTTAACTCTCTATTTATATTAGAGATCTAAGTTCCAGTGTCTTCTACTAGAGAAGCATTCCTCAGTTTCCATGGCACCTGTACCCATCCACCCTGAATCTGTTTCCTTCCTTTAGCCTCCTGTGGGGCAAGCTGGTGCCCTGGTTCTCCCAGCACTGATTATATTCTTTGATGACAGATACATCTGTTTTGTTAGCATCTGCCCTCTCAGAAGGACATTATATCATGTCGCCTTACTACATCATTCTAGGTTAGAGATGAGTACCTGGTCCTTAAGAGACATCCCGCTGAAATACATTAAATAAAGGAGCAAAAGCAGACACATGGAATAAGTTTGTTTCCTGTTGCTTTCCAGCTGAGCATTAGGTATTCAAGAATATGAACTTTCGAGTCAGACACAAAAAGGGATAATGTCAGCCATCACTGGACAAGGTGTGCAGGAAGTGGGTTGCTATGTGCCAGGAGCTACCCTTTCCACATTCCTCACACTATAGCTTGATATTTGTTGCTCTTTTACAGATAAGCAAATTGAGAGATGAAGCAGTCATACAGTTAACTGAATAGGTGGCAGAGAAAGAAGTCAATTTTATGTCCATCTGGTGCCAAGTCTCATTCGCCCAACACCTGTAAGCCCGTGTCTTCTCATTCTGGAACAAGATGGTAGTATTCTGACTGCACAACTACTCTTCTTATAAAGTCTGTTCCTCTGTTGTCAATGTGAGAGGAGTTTCTCAGCCCAGGAGTTTCTCAGCTCAACCCTCGAAGGACCTGATCACACAGGGATGCAAAACTGTTTAAATAAATCATAATTTCCCTAGTTCCGCCTAACATGGTGGCTCACAATGACAGTGATCTACTGCTTCTTGAAATCCCATGGCCTGATTTGGTGACCGTGCAGGTTGATGTCACTCAGGCCCACTCCTGAGTATACCTAGAGGGTGGGACAAGCAGTGATCTCAGGTGGTTTCACTCACAAACATGGCTGTCATGCTAATTGTAGGGTAAAGCTCTTGGCTCCTTTCCCTGTGGCTTCTCCTCCTCTGGGGACCTCTATGGGTGAGTGAGGATAGCTTCTTGAGAACTGGCACTCAGAGTTGTGTAGTCTTACCCCATGTTCTGTTGTACAGTGCCAGTTACAAGGCAGCACAGAATTGAGGCTAGGCCTGCCCTATTGATTGGAGAAGTGCCAGAGTCTCATTTCGGAGGGAGGGATTGTGGCTATCTCTGACAATAAAATGCCACACTGTTTAATGGAACATAATGCAGTTACTATAAATAGACAGCCACAAAGCATTTTCATCAACGTGAAAAGCCCTCATGAAGATTTAGGTACAAAGGAATGGTTCAGCTATCACCACAACCAAGCTCAGAAGTAAACGAGACGTGCCTGAACCAATGTGTAAAACAAAAGAACAAAACAAAGACATGAAAGGGTGTGACTGGAACTTGACCTTTACCCATTCCCAGGGTCTGCAGCCCTGCACAGGTGCAGAGATGGCGCCCACTCCACACTTCCTCTTGTCCGGCTTCATTGTGGGATGTTGCTTGCGGCTGAGGGGACAAAGTCTATATCAGACTGGAGGGCAGGGGCCACCCTTCCCACCTCTCCTCAGTTCCCTGCTCTGGGATCCCGTCCTCCTCTCCAGGTCCGTCCCTCATTCTCACATACTCAGTAGCTAGCTTTGAGGATGCTATTGGCTGCCATTCTCGTGGTCTGCTCTCCTTCCTGATGAACACACCTGGGTCCACCCTCTGGCTTTGTCTGCACCAAGAAACTTGAGCTGAGAGGTGAGGGTTCAGGGGAGTGAGAAAACTGCTAGGTCAGCCTACCCTAGAGACTCTCTCTGAGACCTTTCAGGCCTACCTCCCCCCACCCAGCAGTATACCCCAGGAGGCTCCACTAGGAGAGCCCACCCACAATCAGCAGGAAGAACAGCACAGGAGGGGTGTCCAAGGATCCTTTTAAGCCTTTTCCAAGATGCCCAGGGCTACAAAGAAATGAGCCTGGGAATTGGGGACAGGACACTGCACTTGCCTTGGAAGGAGGTGCTCCTGGGGATCAAACTCAGATGTCAGTTTGTGAAAGGGTTTCTGAAAGGTGTTTTATGGCACAGCGAGACTCTGTGTGTGTTGGTTGACTTTCTGTCCTTTTTTCATAGTCTCCAGAGTAGATCCGAGAAGACCATTAGTCATAGGAAGGCTGTGAGATCTATTTCTTCCTGTCTTTATGAGCCCTTGCATTTAAGCATCTTAGAGAAACACAGATCAGAATGTCACTTTCCCAGTGGTGAATTGGTAGACCTGGATATCAGATGACAATTCCATTTCACAAAGTGGCCTGGGCTCATCCAGCCAAGGTCACTCCCTTTGCTGACATCGACCCTCTTGTCCAGGCCTCCCCTTTTCACAGACCTCGGCCCTGGGGGTCTTTTTTTTCAGGCTTAGAGTAGGGTTTGGTTGGAGGGGAAAAAAAGAGACTTGTGTAATATCTTCCAGATGTCAAAAAAGATGACGTGACTGCTGCGATTTAATTGCTCATAATAATGAAGGGTTGAGAAGAGGAGGGTAATTAAAGATTGGGAGAAAAGTAGAAGTTCAGGTTTATATCTTAGTGATTTTGGCAGCAGCAGGAGACAGGGGCTCAAAACCCACAACCTTCTACTCTTCTGAGAAGCGTGTGACCACAGTGACTGTATTTTATAAACCAAAAATACGGCCTGACAAAAAGAACCAAGAACTCTGGAAAGAAAACATCATTTTTGACTTAGGGATTTATGTTTTATAAACCTTAGCAAAGGAATAAAAAAAATAGATCTATAGATTTACGCACTTTAGCTGGCCCTTTGGAAGAGAATCAAAGAACTGATGATTGGGGAGTCTCAAGGGAAATCTGTCTTATAAATATGTCTCAAGAGCGAAAGACAGTTGCTTGCTTGTGGTGTTTGTAATCCTGTGGGTTCTAGTTTGTAACGTCCAACCCTGGTCAGGGCATGCTGACCTCCTCCCCCCGCCCCCCGGTTGTATTTCTTTGTCTGTAAAATGGTAAAGTTATACAAATTGCTATGGATCTTATTGGCAGGTACAAAAGAAACCCAGGGCAAATGGCTAACTGTGCTTCTAGTAGCATCCCAAAAGTCATGCTTCCTCCAGGTACTCTCTCTGCATCATCCCAAGTACCTGTTACAGAGTCCATGCAGGTGTCCTGTCTCTTCTTCTATGAAGGCATCCCGGCTTCTCACCTCCCCTCTACCCTAAACTTCTTCAGCTCATGGCTTTCCCTTATCCTAGCTTCTCATTCCTATATAACCATTTCAGCCATGCACTCTCTGAGTCTCTCTTCTTTGCTCCTTCTCTCTTCTCTTTCTCGCTCACTCTTATCTCTCTTTCTCTCATGACTCCATTCAATCTACTGGCTGTGTTTAGTCCAATACTTTCTTTCCCTGCTCTAGACTCTTCCAGATGCCTCTGGTCATTGTCTCCTCATATCTATAATAAAATTCTTCTCAATCATATCTCGGAGCGGAGCAGTCGTGTCCTCATTTTATTACACACTTAGAATGCTTGTGATTCTATTATTCTATGCCTGCCTACATGGTTTCCTTTTAAACGTGTGTTCCATGTCTTTTTTTTCTCTCTAATTATTTTTTATTGGATATTTTATTTATTTACAATACAGATGTCATTCCCTTTCTCCACTTCCCCTCCCTAGAACCCCCGTCCCATCCCTCATCCTCCATCCTCCTTTATACTTTTATACCATTTTGATTACATTCATGTATTAAGGTCAGTTCTAGGTTGAGGGTCCAGCAATACAATAGATGCAAATAGTGAAGGAACAAGCAATACAATAAGCACAAATAGTCAAAGAAAAAGCAAGGCATTAAACCCAATTATGTGAACACTCCCATGATCACTGTTTCTAAGGGTTTATCAGGATGACCAAAGTATGTGAGCCTACTTCCTTGTCCTAGCCCAAGGTCATTTTCATGTCTACTTCCTTGTTCTAGCCTAAAATTTAGATTCCTGTCTGAAATTGCTTCTTTGTTCTAGCCTAATATTTAGGTTTCTGTCTGAGATTACTTCTTTGTTCTAGCTTAAGATTTAGATTCCTACCTGAAATTACTTCTTTGTTCCAGTCTAATGTCATATTCCTGCCAAGCAGCCCATTTCCTTGTCCTTGGCTCATGTCAGATTCTTGCCAAAAAGCTCCAAAGGCTGTCCACCTCTCCCCCTTTTTTATTTCATTAGCAATACAGAGCCTGTCTTAGGTCATTCTGGCAAGAATGCCTTAATTACCTGTCATATAATATGCATTAACAAAAGCAATGCACTTCTGTCTTAGGTTGGTAAGACTCTGTGCAGAATTTTACCCATCCTTGGCTTGCCAGCCTGTTAATTTAATAACTCTTTCTAGGGGTCCATTTTCAGTTTCAAGCCATGTACTTGGCTGCCAACAGTTGATATTGTTGAAGAAAAGCTTTAAGACAATGGGCAGGAATAAAAGTATTCCCAGGACAAAAAGGGCTAGCATGATCAACTATATATGCCATTTTTGAAGTTTGACCAAAATAGAAATACTAACCTCAGGCCATGGGTAATTTTATCTGCACTATCTACTGTATCAATGCTCAGCAGAGCAGCATTCTTGAAATTCATAAGCTCCCTATGTATCATTAAAACACCCCGAGAGGTGTCAGAATTATGCCAAGCACACTGCACTGTCATTAAACTTCTTCCTAATTATAATGACTACCAATGTAAATTGTAGAACTAACATGAATCCAACGGTATTTGGCATGACACTCAAGATGAGTCCTTACCCTTAAATTCTGAACCCCCTTCCAATAATTTGAATAGGATAAAGAACATCAATTCCTTCTTCCTAATGCCTATCTAAATCCTCTGGTATATTCAACACATTATTAACATTTTTTTGCTAAATGATTAACAAATGTAGCTGTCTTAACTTATTGTGTCACAGCAATTGCAGAAGCAGTGGTTCTAGCAATTAATGTAATTAAAGCTGTTATGCCAGCAATAATCAAGCCCACTACTCTCTTGCTTCTGCTTAAAGCCTGACTCATTTCTTCCAGTACTTGCAAGCTATTTTAGAATACCAAGGTTCTGTGATACTCAGGGCACTAAAACAAATGCTGGTTGATAGACCTCCATAACTGACATGCCAGATTTCAAAACACAAACACAATTAGAAGATGTACAATCAATGCAACTTACATTAAATACTATAGAAGAAACAAAATTATCTTTAACTTGACAATTAAAAGAGCCTTAACACACGTGCTAACACCTGTTTGAAATCTAGATCCTCTTCTTCCTCCTCCTCCTCCTCTTTCTTCTCCTTTTCCTTCTTGGAAGGAAATCAATGGCTGTGAGGGATTTGGCAGACATTTCATTGCTAGTGAGTCAATGAATCAGTGAATGAATGAATGAATGAATGAATGAATTTAACTGTATCTGTTGGTTTAGAAGATGACTTTGTCTTCTTCTCCCAAATTATCATTTTATCAGAATTCTTTGTACAGTTTCCAGGTGAGAGGAAAGTAACTACTCTCACAAATTCACCACCTAAGTGAAAATGTCTCACCTCCATGCAGTCTTTCCTTGGCTGTCTTCACTTCCTCTTTGTATCTTCCAGACTTGGAACTTGCCTTTCTTGCCTGCTTGATCTGGGTGTTGAATACAGAGCAGGAAAGAGAGCAGAAAAGAAACACATTATAGCAGCACCATAACAATTGCAGAGCGTGCGCATGCGTATATATCCATCAATATGCATGTGTATGGAAGTGTTAAATGTAAACATTAAAGTAGGTTATCTTCAATAATTTATACTTCTCTCTCTTTTTTCTGCACTGATGTTGTGTTAGTTCTCTACAAAAAGCTGGTTTCAAATTTTAAAAGGGGTTGTTAGTACTTTTAGGTCACATTGTTGATGGTATAAGATGACTGTCAAGGATACTTTCATCCTTTCACCCAGTTTAAAAGTGTTGAACTGGGGACTGTGTTGACAAATTTTTTTAGCTCGCGACAGGCATCTTTTTTGAAGTTTACCAGTCTTATCTTTCAGTTGATATGTTTCCCCAGTCCCTTATAAATTTTATTTCAGCTTGAATAGGATGGAGTTTATAAGAGGTTTTAAAATACTTTCTGGAATGTATCCCAATATAAATACATTGGCAGATACTGTAAGATATTCATCAGTTTAATGCAAGAGTCCTTAACAGGAGGCTGGGGGAGGGGCACTCACTTGAATACCCACAGAGGGTTAACCAAACCCAAAGCCTGATTTTGACTTTCTTGGGAGAGAAAGGTGGTTGGATCTCACTCTACATTCCTCATTTCCTGGAATCTGTATGTGTAACAAGAAGACTCGGATTAGACAACTAAGCAAACTACCAGAATCAAACATTTTTTTACTAAAGATATATTTATTTTATTTTCTATGTCTATATTTTGCTGGTGTGTATATATGTGCACCATGTGTGTGCTTTGTGGGGACCAGAAGAAGATATCAGATCCCACGGAGTTGAAGTTACAGATGGTTTGAGTCGGTACTAGGAACTGAGGCTGGATCTTAAAAAGAATAGCAGTACGTGCTCTTAACTTCTAAACCATTTCTCCAGCCAACAGATACAGTATTTATTAAAAGTGAGAGACTGAGCTGAACGTACCTACTCTGGAGGGGCTTCTGTGTACACAATAGTTCTGAGTGAGAATGAAATTGGAGCAAAAAGCATAGTGGTTAGCCTCCACCTTCCATCACCTCCTCAGCCCCATAGGCCATTTCTGTGAGGAGCAGGAGCTGACCAAATGCTTGTACATGGTGACTTGGGCTTCTCTAAAGCCTATCAGATCTTATTCTTACTGTTCTTTCCTCTCAAATCCACCACCAGCTGAAACACAGTAGCTTCCAAGGTCCCAGGCCTGAGGTTTTGCAAGGATGCACAAACAATGTCATGTGTGGAGGTCACAACAATGAGCTGCAAACGGACTCTGGAAGTCTCCTAAGTTTGGCTGTGCAAGGCCAGCTGCACTTTCTAACAAGATTGGCTTTTCCAGCCTGGCCTTCCTATGTGCTAGCTTGAGTGTAACATAGACCATTCTGGACTCGCATGCACACTCATGAGCATGCCAGGCACAGGGGACTAAGGCTGCACTTGTCTCGAACCTGATCTTTGAGAGGGATATTTTATTCCAAGAAGAATAAAATGTTTGGAAAAGAGGTAAACATAAGTTGCTTGCTAACATGTTTCTTTTTAAACAAAACATGGTTTATATTTCTATATGAGTATTCTTAAGATGCTTAAAGAGGAAAATCTCTTGAACTCAAATTGGTAATTTTTCAATCAGCATTCTTCTAGGTATGTACCTTTAGAACAAAAATAAAATATCAGTTATTTGTTAAGAGACAGACATCTGAAGGTAGTCATGGATCACAAGTATGAGCGGGTTGTGTGGTGTGTCTTTTGGTTGTGTGTCCATGGAGCTTTGTGTGTGTGTGTGTGTGTGTGTGTGTGTGTATCTGTGTGTGTGTGTGTGTGTGTGTGTGTGTGTGTGTGTGTAGGGGGGGGGTGCATGACCATACTTACATCTGATTCCTGAATCAACATGGTGAGAAAGATGCATCCACTGCGCCTGGAAGGGCATAGTGACCCTTTTGTCATCAAAGTTCTAAGAACAGGGAATGGGATGTGGGCCCAGAAAGTGCCACCAGAATTCAGTTGTTACCATTCACATTGGATGTGACTTGTTGGTTATGAATATTCACAGGCTCTGAAACTGGCTTAGGGAACCTTGCAAGGCCTAGAGTATCCTGTGCAGTTATCCATCTCACTGCAGAGGGATTCTGTTATGGCCTGAAGCCCTGGTCTCTGTGGCTTGGAAACAGAAGTGAGATCTGGGAAAAGAATATTATTAGATAAACTGGAAACTGCACATAAGACTTGTTGCTCATGGATTCCTCTGCCCTGGACCCATATGACCACCGTCATTTTTAACCATGCACAGTGTTTCCTTCAACCCAGTTCAGGACAGACTCATGGCCTGATCCTGAAGGCATCTAGATATATAGACCTCATGGTTGTCATCCTGAAGGTGATGTGTTCAAAGGGCCGAAGGTAAGGCTGCCGAAGGGTGAGGCCATACACCTCAAAAATACCACAATTTCCCTTAGTGAATCCACCATGTGGGCCACTTTTTTCCTCTGACGGGAAAGAATTGCCCTCTTTCAAATGCTTTCCGCCACGGTGAGGCTAGTGGCCAACTTCTTCTCTGAGGCCCCTTGTCCAAAGCCCTGCCTCTGCTGGAGGGAGTGGGTAACTTGGATGTATGGACAGTGCCTGATTGAGACTGACCCACTGGGCTCTTGCCAGCACTTCCAGGGAAGCTGAAGCCCCAAGTCCTTGGCAGAGAAAGCCAGGTCCAGAAAGCTCCCTAACGATGTGGTTGCCCAGCCTTGTAGATGAGATGCAGAGAGGCTAGGAGGAAGCTGGAAACCCTGAGATGGGAGGCAATGAAGGAAAAAAGAGGGGACACAGCATGCACACCAGCTGTCTTCTCTCTCCTCCCTACTTGGTCCCAGATAGGCTCTTCCCCCAGAGCCATGGGCTCATTCCTGCTTGAATGCTGGTTCTTGCAAACAACATAGTTTTTCCAACTCCCTTTTAGGAGAAGCTCTGGCAATACTCAGGCCTTTGTGTGTTCAGCTTGTCTACGTGCCATGTCCTGAGGAGGTTGGCTTCTTCCTTCCAGGAGTCTTCCTCTCTTCTACCTTCACACAGAAGTGACCAGCTTCCCCACCTCTCTACTGAAACAGTTTTCATGCATTCTGAATATACTCAGTGTGTCCGGTATGAAAAAGGAAAAGGCTGATCCAGCCGGAACTGGTTTGGGATGCTAGTGTAATAAAGCAAAATTGTGCTCTCAAGTCAATTTTGTAGGGGGAGGGAGAATCTCGATTTACCATCTTATGGCTATTCATAATTGAAGAAGCCTGTGATTAAAATCAAATGCACTATATAGGAAGGAACATACGCAGTAGAAACAGATTTATAGTCTTAATCTACCAGTCAAAACAGAAAACCACCCTCACTACACCCCTTAGGAAGTAAATTCCTCTTCCTCCTGAACACGATGAAAGGAGGGACCAAACAGTAATTGGGGTCCCTGCATATTTCCTCCTGCCTGTGGCCCCCTGACATCTGCAGTGCACTTTCTGACCTGTCCTGAAGCTTTGCTTCCTTACAGATTTGCATTCTGTGTAGGCTTTCATTTCAGTTCATTGGGTAAGAGACCCAGAGCCTGATACACACCTAATCCTGACCACCTGAAACAGAACTTCTAACTACACAAATAGTCATCAAATCAGCCTTGATGTCTCCGTCCATTCAGGCAGCTACAGCCAACCACAGTAGACTGAGAGGCCCGTAACCAACTCAGATCTGTTTGTCAAAATTCTGGCAGCTGGGCAAGCTGAGGTCAAGGTGCTGGCGACCTAGCTGTCCAGAGACGGCTTGCTTCCGTGTTCACTGGAGATATCTGTGGTTTTATTAATGAGATGCTACTCTTCCCCTGAGCCGTGTCAGCACCTGCCTCCCACTCCATTTCCATGCTGTCACCTGGGGATTGGCTCTAATATTCATGTTAAGTATCAGTATTCAGTCTGTGTTCATTTGTTTGCCCTAATAACCATGTTATCTTCTTTAATAATTGCCTCCATTTCCCATTCATCTGATCTTTGATTTTTTTTTAAAAAAAGGTGTGGAAGGTGACATGAGACAGAGCCTTCTCCATATAACAGCACAGAATGGCTTTGAACTCAAGATTCTCCTGCCCCAGCTCCTAATCCTGAGATAGCAGGTGTGTGCCACCATGCCGGGCTCTATTTCTCTACTTTTTATGTCAGAAAACTATGATTTTTCTGCATCTTTCATAAGCAAACACACCCTGCTAGGCAGCTGCTCCTATTCTGGCATGGGGTCAACTATATGGAAAAGTCATTGGAGGCTGAGCTGGAGCGGCCTGTGCACTCAGCATAAGGTAGGAGGTAGCTCTACAGAGAGATGGGGCCTCCTATAGCCACATAGGAGGACTTCAGGGGACAGTATCCCATACAGAAAGAATCATGTTTTGACACAGTCAGAACACCACCAAGATAGTAGAAATGGCTTGGAGACAGGGGCTAGCAGCAAGGATGAGGGAGTGGGGCTGAGGTGGTGGGAAAAGGCACAAGAAAGGACCATTCGAAGCCTGCCATTGGGATGAGGGAGAATACTTGGGATGCAGGCTTGGGAGAGATGTTTAGACATGGTGTGCTAAGTGCATGGTGAGTTAAGCAGCTGGTGCTCTGAGCAGATGCTCTCTTTCCTTAAGTGTGGCTTACAAAGGTCATTTTTGCCTAGGATAACAAAGTTAGCATTCTGGAACTTGAAAGAGGCAGATGAATTCCCAACAGAGGCCAGGGTGGAAGTCTTGGGAGCACCTGTCCATGCAGGATACAGATAGCAGTCACCAACACAATGCTTGGATGTCTATCCAAGATTTGAGTTCATCATCTGTGGGGATGTGGCAGACATCATAGCCAGGGGTTGTCTTCCTCTCTTCCTATGACTAAGGGATCTCAGGGCTGAGGAAAAGAGGAAATCACTTCAACTGAGGTACTGGGGTTTGGGGGACCTATTTGTTCTTCTCAACAGCAGGGATTCTGGGGCTTGAACAGAACTCCTGACTCTGAGGTCATGTTGTGTCTGTGACACTTAACTTCCACAGTAGGAATTGACATGTGTGCTGCAAAGGGAGGCAGATGGTTCTACTAACTTTTAGTCGAACCATTCACAGTATTTATATATTTATTATATTTACTCCTGAGATGTCGTGATCTTACACTTTGAAAGAACTGATTTCAAATGGATGCTCCGGTAGGAATCTGTATCTCCTCCTCAGAAGGCTGAGGAAAGAGAGTTCCCTGAACTCAGAACAAAAGGCCAGTCTAAGCAACATAGTGAGACCTTCCCTGCCCCCTACCACCCCCACCCCCACAACAGTAAAAGCAGTAAAAGGAATTAATGTCAACCATTTTGCGCTATATATCAGAGAGAACAAAGACCCAAACTATTTCTAGATGTTGAGCTGTGAAAGTCTGGGCTCCTTGGTGCTTGGCAGTCCTTGGTAGGAAGGTGTGGTGGGAGCTGATTAGCTAGGGGCGAGGTGCTTGGTAGTCCTTGGTAGGGAGGTGTGGTGGGAGCTGATCAGCTAGGGGCGAGGGGGCTACCAGTCAGGCACCAGGAGTTTTAGTAGGAATGAAGCAAACACTGTGCTCTGTTTCCAAAACGCAAACGCCTAAGAGTGTCCTCCCATCCCTCCTTGCGAGTGGGCCCTGTCACCCACAGAAGCAGTTGGACTGGAACCAGCCAGAGCAGGTAATACCGGCCCAGAACAAACCACGTGACTTTAGCATCAGCCTTTTCCGTGAGGCACAGAAGGATCTGCCTCCATTAGAGGTTAACAGATCTATTGTCACAGGGCGAGGAGAAAAGAAGGTGGGAAGTTGATGGAGCATGGTTGGGCCTGCAAACACCCTTGCAGGGGAGGAGCAGGGGACAGGGGATGAATCTGCCACTTGTGAAGAAGGAGAGGTTTGACAAAGGAGGATGCAGGCATCTGCTGGATAGAGCAGTGAGGCATCTGGGAAACTGGCATCATGGAGGAGAAGGCAGCCCAGGCTGAGGTGCTGGAAAGGAAGTGAGAGGATTCCGCAATAGTAGGCAGGGCAGAAGAAGAGCCTCTGGCAAACGGCTACACTCCCTAAAGCCCCTCAGGCTCTGATGTTCCAGGTCCTTCAAATTCAGAGTAAGCCTATGAATGGTTGTGCCTGTATACCACTCAGCTCCCAGTCCTGCCCCGCCCTGCCCTTATCATGATCAGAGGCGTGGCTCACTGAAAGTGCTTTACATCCGGGTGATGCTGGGTATGGAAATGTTGAACCGTGGGTAGGCGGGCGCATCAGTATCATACAGGCTGATGGTTTCCTATACTGAAGTCACTATCACCCAGTAAGGTGCTATTATGTAAGGCTTCCATCCTGCTTCACTGCAGCAAGCATATAGACAGAAGTGACATGAAAGCCCGGATGTGAAGAAGACATGTCTAGAGATGCCTCTGTCTGCCATGCCAGCCTTCTGGGGGCTCGTGGAAACCACGGGCTGACTCACTGTAGAGTCTTCCTAAACACCTGCTTTTGCTCCAGTGTGGCCTGTGGGCTGAGTAAAGGCCCTGGGCCTCCTGGCACACACAGAACTGATTTTCTTGGCGTTTTCTTTATTATTTCTGCATCTCCTTCCCACCAGAAGACTGGGAACCGGGCTGGGCTTCCTTTAAAACACGGGCTGGATCACTTCCTCTGTGCCAAGTCACTGAGAAGTTGCTACTTTCCTCAAAACCGGAAAAAAAAAAAAGCAGAAGAGAAGGGGTTTATTTTTTGGCCACTGATCACAATGCCAGATCCCCACCAGGATTCCATTCCAGTAGCCATACCTGTTCCTGAATTTGCTTTCTACAGTTTAAGTTATGCAAGTTCAACTGTGTCCAAAAAAGATTAAATGGAAAATACCAGAAATAAACAATTCTTACATTTTAAATTGTACTCCAGCCTATGTAGCAGGATGAAATCCCAGGTCATCATCTCACATGCCCAGGACGTGACTCACACCTGCAGGGTATCCGGGTATCCGTGTTACATATGCTGCCCTCCAGAGAGACTCTCACAAGAGCCCAGCACCTTGGGGCACCCTTTTACCTAGCAAAGATGCTCAGATAAGAGATGTTACAAAGGAGGCACTGGGGTACCACACACAGGAAGATTAGCTCTGGTGCCCCGGGCAGTGCTGCTGGGTACACAGCACAGAAGATTTTACACAGAATCAGTGTCACCACAGGATTCTTTGTAGGACCTTAGAACATTTCCCTGTGGCCGAGGGGGCAAGTGTATCTATCAGGTGAGGGTGCATGGCCTCTCTAGCAGCAGGCTGTGTCACCTCCGAGAGTCCTTAGACAACTGCTTATGTGCATCGGAGTCTGCATTTCTTTTGGTAAGCCCATTCAGTAATTCCTTAAAGGCTCACTCTTAATGTAACGTCTTCAGCTGCCCATTTTATCCCTTACTTGCTTTTGCAAGTACTTCCTGGTGACACAAGACAGAGAAATAGCATATAAAGATTCTCTGGAAGAAGTGTTGTGCAGTCTGTGGTCCAACACAAAACTGTAAACTTACTTAAAATATGACCCCTTGCCTCCTTTTTGCAAACTGGCTTGTAACTTTTTTTTTTCTGCAATGGCAGGGCTGAGGGTGTTGCCATT
The DNA here is from genome assembly GCA_030674055.1 of Rhabdomys pumilio. Lineage (NCBI taxonomy): Eukaryota > Metazoa > Chordata > Mammalia > Rodentia > Muridae > Rhabdomys > Rhabdomys pumilio. The sequence goes on from JANHMN010000013.1 coordinate 25,359,708, forward strand.
ACTTAGTTTTGTTCTTTGAGTCAGTTCTTACTGTGTAGCTCTGGCTATCCTGGAACTTGCTATGTAGTAGTACAGGCTGGCCTCAGACTCACAGGGATCTATCTGCCTCTATCTACTGAGTGCTGGTTGGTTTTATATCAGTTTGACTGACACAAGCTAAAGTCACTTTGGAAGAGAGGAACCTTAATTGAGAAAATGCCCCTACTAGATTGGCCTGTGAGCACACACATATTTAGGACTGATGATTGACGTAGGGTGTACCCTTCACTGTGGGTAATGCCACCTCTGGGATAGAGGTCCTGGGTACTATATGAAAGCAGACCAAGAAAACCATGAGAAGTCACCACTGCTCAGTGACCTCTACATCAGTTCCTGCCTTGAGTCCCTGCCCTGACTTCCCTGGATAATGCACTACAAATTATAAGGTGAAATAAGCAGTTCCCTCCTCAAGTTGCTTTTGGTCATAATGCTTTATCACAACAATACAAACCCCAACTGAGGCAGCATGCACCCCTAGCCTGGCACTTCCATGGTTCTTGTGTGAGAACTCTGTAGATGACAATATTATGTCACTGTGTCCAGAGATTGGATGTGCCATTGTTCCAAGAGAATGTATCATGGTGAGAGAAGCATCATCTCTAGGCTCCACAGCCATAGTTTCAATTTTTTTCCTGATGTGATCTTGCCATAGCTTTTTGTTTGTTTATTGTTTGTTGTGGTGGTGTGTATCAAGATGTTGTTTTACTTTGCTTGTTTGTTTAAGGTCAAATCTGTAGGCTTACTTTACATTTGGTGTTGTGAGAAGTTAAATGGTTGATTGAGCCAACTGGTATACCTGGGACCCGCAGCAAGCACTCACACCTGGGTCTGGAGCCAACTGGTATACCTGGGTCTGGATGTGTTTGCATGGGCACTGGGACAGTATCACTAGCCGGAGATTTGCTTCTGAGGAGCAGGTTGGTGACTGTGACAACAGCAGCTTACTGTTATAACACTGAAGCAATTGGCAAAGACAGTGTGCCTGGAGCCAAGGACACTCCCAGAGAGATTTTTAGGGATTCTTTGCAAACTTCATAATGTTTTGTTAGTAAATTTAATCTTAAAACTAGACCTCATTTCCCCACACCAGCCTATTCCGTGAGTCCTTTCCCTGTGTGTGAGCATCCACTTGTCAAAGTATCAGTTTTAAAAAGATAGAAAAGACTGAAAATCAAGTGTACAAAACCATAACTTTGATTCTCAAGTGATCACACTTGGGATTCCATTTAGTGGCATGGTGAGGACAGAGATATCTGATGGTACTTAGTTATTGATGTGGGCCCTAGTTCCTGTGTTTTGGAAGACATTCGTCATCATGACCGAAATGCAAACACCATGCATGCACAAGTGTGAGAACGGCGTGTTTAAGTGGGATGACAGATGGCTAGTCAGCCTAACATGAGACCCTTCCCTCCAGCATCCTGGTCCTTCTTGATCTTCCTCTCATCTCTTCCCGCTCTACACCCTCTGGTTTTTCCTTGTGCAAACCCAAGTCTTGCTGATTTGTTTTGGAGCTCCTCTGTCCTGCCACCATCACTATTGGGTCTCCTTACTTTGGGTCCTGCTATTGGCTGCCCTGGTAGACTTGAGAGAAGACATCATACAAAATGCTAATTCTTTCTCACTCTTCCTTATAATGGTCCTACCTGGCTAGTGCACAGGACCCAGCTGTGAACTGGTCCTCTCTGCAGGCCTTGGCCTTGGGTTCCTTGTTCATCTTCCAGCTACCATGTGAAGAGTGAAACTAACACATCTGATTGGGTGTTGAATGTACCAGGAATACTTTAGAGTGTGGAGACCTTTTTGGAGACCCTCAGACACGATTGGTGATGACCACAGAGCTGCCAGTACATGCAGCTGAACTTCTTCCTTAAAGAGGGAGATCTTCACTCTCTGCCTTTAAGCACGATGTCTCTCTAGAGTCACCTGTCTGTATCACAGCATCCTGATCATTTATCATCATATATTAAGTACTTATTGGTTGATTATTTGATGCTTCTGCCCTGAAACAAACAGCCCACGGACCTCTCTCTGTGCCCTGGAGCTGGTGCATTGGGGATAAAATGCTTTCAGTTGGTAGGTTTGATTCGATAGCACCAGGAAGCTTCTTTTCTCGGATTCCTTTCTATTCCCAGCGATTCAGGGAGACCACGTATGTTCTCTGAGACAAAGCAACACTCAGCAAAACAGATGGTGAGCAATGCTTAACTGAGGTGGGAAAATAAAAAACGCAGAGGATCTGAATGGGTTAGGAAAGAATCAGATTAGCTTGTTCGAGGCTTTGTCTCTAGAAGCATGACATTTCAGTCAGTCTATGTAACAGGATGATATGACACAGGACGGCACAACCATTTCTCCTATAGAAGTGTGGAGACCCCAAGCTTGGTGATCTCCTGAGATTCTTTTTTTTAAGACCAGAACCCCTGGGGGGAGGGGTTTTGAAAATGGTGAGGTGGTTGGTGGAGGGGTTCGATGTCTTAGCAGACAGCAACCAGCATCAGGGAGAGAGTAATCTAGCCTAGAATCTCCCTGCCCCTAACGTCCCCACCCCAAGGCACTCCAGCCCATATTTGCTGTGAGATTTTGGAAGCCCACTGATGGCATTCCCTCTACCCAGGGGCTTTGCTGTGTGTCCCACTAACCAACAGTTGTTTACAAGGGTATGGGCGTGGTTCTTTCCTTATATTTTTAAGCATTTTGTTTACTCTCATCCCCCGGCCTTAAAGCAGTAAGATCTTTCAAGACTGGCGACAGTATTTTCTCCTTAGTTATTTGCAGTAAAATTCTCTAATATAAGTTCGTTTTTAGTATTAACATTGAAATGAAGACTGCCGTACAAAAACTGCTCACAAACTGGAATCTTCCCCTGAGACTGTTGCCACTTCCTGGGAGATTTTAGGGTGCCTATGGGAATCTGTTCTTGCCATCCAAAGAGAGAGAGAGAAAGAGAAGTCCTTCTTCTTCATTGTAGATTAGAACACTTTAATTACTATCAAAACAGCATTCCCTAGCCAGTAGTTTAGATATCACTGTGGCTGGTCATCCCAGGTGATTTTTAGAAAATGTTTACATTTTTAACACACAATGGCAAGTACCTTTTCCAAAATCAACATAGCCCTCTATCTTTATGACTTGATTTTGCCCTCCTTTTTATCTAATGCTAGCAAATGTAATGTGGTTACTCCCTAGTTTCAACAATGACTAAGAATACGAGGTTTCTATACATGATTTAGTGCTTGCACGCATTTAAATGATGCTGTACTAAAAGCAGTTTTAGGTCAGTTCTAGGGATGCAAACGACTCTCCTCCCGCCCATCCTGTCTTATTCAAATCAGAGAAGGCCAGGATGGCACTGGTAATAGGAACTGTGACAGTCCTGCTCCTTGCTCATACAGCCTGGGCTATTTTTGTTGAATAATTTGAGGACACTTAACAAATTGCTGTTGGAGCCTGGGGTGTGAGCCTCTATGGCCCCCACACCCACATTCCAACCACTCGAGGTACACGTGTGCACTGCATATCTGGTGCAGCTTGGGGACTGGTCAGAAGGGCTTCACTGGACACATGGGCCACAAGCACAGACATCTATGCAAACATGCAGGAAAGGAAGACAGGGCCTTTTTTTCTTAGAAGCCAGGAAGGACAAAGAGCCCTGGCCAGAGTGAAAGGGTTGTTGAACTTAGATTAAGGTGCTTTAGGATTTAGGAAAGGTTTCCAGTTGTTCAGATTCCTGTGGAAAGCACTCTGCTTCCAGTCCCACTGCCCAGCTGTTGTTTATGTGGGTGTGTGTGCAGGGCTCTGTCATTGTGTTTTTTAGATGCTTTGTTTACCTTCCTTCCCCCTCCCCCTCAGAGCAGTAAGTTCTTTTAAGACCGGCCTTTTCTATTTTCAACAAAGTGTTTCTTGAGTTAAGTTCTGGCTTAGCAAAATAGTAGACGAACACAAACAACCTGTTTCTCAGACAAAAACTGTCACTGAAAGCTTCGGTCTGAGAGGTTCACACTTGATATACTAGGGAAATTTGAACTTTCAAATGATGCTTCAGGAGGTAGAGTGTGTCCTCTGTTCCCGGAATACAGTCATGTGCCTGGGTACCCATCTACCCTTTGGGTTCTTCTAGGACTGTACTAGGGCAGAGGCCTTCATAACTTGCCTTTGCAGTCAGTCTTCTGTCTCTGTGGGTTCTATATTCAGGGATTCAACCAACTGTGGGTCAAAAATTCCTATTAAAAGAGCTAACCATCTGCATGGAACACGTGCAGGCGTTCAAATCTTGCTAGTCTCCAAAAGATACAGCATAATGGTGCTTACATTGTAGGAAATACTTTGAGTCATTTAGGGACAACTCAAAAAAGTGCTAAGATGTGTGTTGCTTATAAAATACTTTGTCATCTTGTATAAGAGACTGAGTATTTCAGAGGAGTACACCCACCTAGATTCCTAGAAGGGAGGATTAAGGATTGACTCTTCTACCTTTCAGCTCAGCTTGCCACCTCTTGCAAATTAACCCCAGGGGCAGCTTGGACCAGACCCTCAGTAGAAAGCACATAACCCTCCAAGCCATGTGCTAGGAGTGACATTATTCCCCTAGCTGAGTATTAGGCGACCTTCCCAGCAATGAAGGACTGGGAGAGGAAAGATGCCAGGATGTTCCTCACAGAATTACAGGTAGGTGTATGATGCCTTAAATTTGAACCCAGCAGCAATGGAGCTGGACAAAACAGGATTGCTAGTAGTCCAACCGCACTCCCCCACCCCACACCCCACATCCTGCTTCCTCTCTGAAAAGTTGGATAACTTGAGCTCCCTGCCTCTCACTCTCCACCAAACTGACTTGACTCATACCAGAGTAATACTGATTGGTCCACATATCAGTTTATTAAAGTAAAATTCATCAGATAACCCCATTGTCTTTGGAGATATCTCTCTCCTTCCTTATGTTTTTGACAGGATAATTTTCAGGTTCTTGGAAGATAGGGTTAGGAAGGACATGCACACCTTCACAATTATATCCAGATGGAGGATTGATGCCCATGGCAGCCCTGCTCTTCTCCTTTCACACTATAGGTTGTATACATCACATACGTATAAGGTTTTCATGACAACTTGGTAGGCAGCAGACTCAAGCATCTGGACTTTGTGTTTGCTTTGTAACACACAGTGTGTTACTCTCTTTAGTTCCTCTACGTGTCTCTTCTATTCTTGCCCCATTCTTCAGTGCTGATGTAATTTTCCTAGTTTGCATTTGATTAAAAAACTATGCCCCATGGCTTTCATGGCTCAGCTGACATCAGACTAGCTAAGGAAAGAGTTAAATGTGCGTGCATGAGACACTTGAAACTCCAGGTTCAGGGATATTTTCAGCCAGTCTCATGAAAAAGCAAAGCTTGTAAATCCAGACAACATGGGAACAGGCAGCATGTCCGTCTCTAGCAGGAAGGAGCATGGGCTCTCAGAGCAGAGGGTGCTAGACTCAGGCACAGCAGTGAGGCCTCAGTTAAATGATTTTGTTAAGAATCATAAATGGCCTTAGCAGGAGCCGAATCATCTCATATTCCTTTTCACGAATAAACATCTAGATACGGAAATGGAAATGCTCATTCTGGATATCAAAGACTTGCCTGTTGGCACCTATAAAATAGGAAAATACATCCCTTGCTATTCTCCACTGCCCTAAACCTAAAAACCCTTGTTCACTTAAATCAGACAAAAATCAGATTTGCTTAATATGAGCTGTCTCTTTTATGTTTCCTTGAACCCATTTGGATTTTGTCCTTGGACAGCAGTCTGTTGGGGAGGGCAGAGCACCAGCCTTTTTTCTTCCCTTGATCACAGGGTATGTCAGAAAGGGCTGTCTATTTAGTTGGCTGCAGGAGGTGACTACCCCAGATGGCCCCTTACAGGACTTGACTACAAGGATCCCAGCAGTGGCCATCGCAAGATATGCCACTTGGCAGGTGTTACTGGACTGGGGTCTAGTGAGAGTCCAGGAGACTCTGGGAATCTTTTCAAATCTATCTGGGTTTGCAAGCATTGCTGGTAGCTTGTGAGAGTGACCCAGTGGACAGTTGGGGAGATGAAAGAAAGCCCTTTGGATTAAGTAAGATTTGGGAAATAAAAGGATTAGCCAGACACAAAAGCTAGATTTACGGGTTTATTTAGCCAGTGCAGTGTGGCATACTGAGATGGGGGAATGTCTAGAAAGAGATAAAAGGAATAAACTCAAGGGTCGTAGGGCAGCTAGGATGAGCAGAGCCCCTACCCCTGCTTGCTAAATCTTCTAATAATTGAAAATGGGCCCAAAAGGGCTGCCTCCCTCTGACTCCTCCAGCAAGTATTAAGGAGAGATACAATGACAAGCTAGCTCATTCTCTGGTAAGGTCAAGCCTCAGCTAAGCTTAGGAAGTAGAACACTCACTTTATGACAGTCTTTTCACAGGTTAAATAGTTTTTATCTTGAGCAATGAAACAGTTGATCCTTATGGGGAGGAGAGTTAAATATATTTTAGGAGCATCAAAAAATCACAAATGTATCTTCTAACATTGGTCATCTCTGCTTTGCATCTTCTTTCAATTACAAAATCAGAAATTCCCATTATCAGATAGTTTAAACACATCTGTGTAAGTGGGAAAGCCTGGCCAACTCCTCAGTACTCTTGGTCATGGGTGGGTAGCATGCTGTAGAAGTCAGCTGCTAATTATGTGCCAACATTGCTACTTCAGTGCTTTGGGACATTGTTAGGTAAGGTTAAATCACCTGAACACAAGCTCTGTGATGCCCTGGTAATCAGTTAGATAAATGAGACGCTAAGTGACAGATGGCCTTGATAGTACAGATGTGCTGGACAAAGGGATGACTGTCACCTCTAATGGAGTAGAGCCAATGGCAAAGATTCATCATGCTATCTAGAGTCACTAGAGTTAAACTTATAATTTATTTATGGTATTTTCTGCTTAACTATTTTCAGACCCTACCTAATGCAAGGTAGGTGAGGTCGTATAAAGAAAGTTATCAGGGACTAAACGACCAAATAAAGAAGAGGGACCCATGGCTGCAGCAGCACATGTAGCAGAGGATGGCCTTGTTAAATATCAATGGGAGGAGAGGCCCTTGGTCCTGAGGAGGCTCTATGCCCCAGTGTCGGGGAATGCCAAGGCAGGGAGGTGGGAGTGGGTGGATGGAGGAGCACCTTCATAGAAGCAGGGGGGGGGGGGATGGGATAGGGGGTTTCCAAAGGGGAAACCAGAAAAGAGGATATCATTTAAAATGTAAATAAATAAAATATCCAATAAAAAATGGAAAAACTAAAAAAGAAAGTTACAGATAAGAGGGCTTCTTGGTATGTTTTAGCTGTCTGCACACTTGACCTTCTGCTGTTTGCAGGACCAAATCTAACTAGCTGACACAGGCTGAATTGTTCACATCTGTGCTGACCAACTACCGCAGGTCCTCCTAATCCCAAACTGCTCTCAGATATCCAGAACCTCTGCTTGAGTCAGCCTTCTGAGGACACTCCCTGGATGCTTGACATCATACCCTTTATCTCCCAAACTCTGCCCAGCAACCAGTTTCCCCGAGGTACTTCCTCCCAAGGTGTTAAGACATTTTTGAGAGTTGGCTACGTCCTTGAGATCATTTGACTTCAATGACAATTTTTTTTTTCCTAAAGCCATTATGAATGTGGCTAACCAGTGATGAGATCAAGGCTTTTAAGATGGAAGCTCGTTTTCCCCACTCCCACCACACAGAGAAAGTTCTTGGAGAAAAGCAGAGAACCACTTAAACCTGGATGGATAATGCTAATTGTCATGAGTGTATGTATCAGAAACCGATGACTGCATCCGTGTCTCTCTACAGCGTCACAATGTACTGAAGAGCACAAAATGGACAAGATACAGCAGTCACATTGACTGCAGGTGGGCCAGTAATTTCACTTTCCTTGATAACCAGCCAAAGCAAACATGGATTCTTCTGTTTTCATCTTGGTTACTAACATTAACTTTCAGATCACATTAGCATTCATAACACAATGAGCAGTTATATGTACTTGTATGTACGTAGGTTGCAAAGAGTTAAAGAGGCTGCAGTAGTGTTTGCAAAGCTTCAGAAAGGCCCGACAGCAGAGGCCAGGACACAGAGAAAGATGCAAGAGCAAGATAACAACTCAGGATGTTTGTGGGAGATGCTGCTGCCGCTGCTGGAGAACCCAGCTGCTGGGTCAGAGATGAGTTGAGCCTTGGGATCAAGTAGTGTTGCAAAAAGGGTGGGACTGTGGAAGCTACAGAAGTGAAGAGCACTATGGGGTCCAGACATACAAACTGACAGATGAAAGGACAAACAGACAGAGGGTGGTGGTGATTCTTGTAGGCCACATCAACAAGAGGGGTTGTGTAGAGCTAATGTCCCTGGGAGGGTCAGTTCTCTGCCTGTCTATACATTCCTTGATGCACGCTCTGGATGATGGAATGACAGATTTGAGTTGTATCCTTGCCTTTAGGGGGTCCTAAATATGAGGGTGTAGCACCCTTTCTTCAGCCCCACAAGTCCTCAGACCCAACTTTCCTGTTAGGAATTTAAGATGTCACATGCTCCTATAGTCTCAGTTAAAATAAATTTATAGGGTGACACCTTTCTACTTTTAGGGACAAGTTACATGACACTGTATGCTTCATGCCAGACTGATGCTGTTGTTTAGAGTATCTACCAGATGACATCCACAAAGTACAATCTAATCCAGATGGTAAAATAGGGTCTCCCAGGGCAAGGCACATCTTGAAAACACAAAATCACTCTGTTACACAATACAGACTATCTTAGAGTCAGACCTGGCCAGATCTCTCCACTACTATCCATTAAAACCAGAGCATCAGGATTCCGGCATTGTTTGTGGGCACGCTGTAAAAACAAACAATTTGTAGTGTAGCAAGATGGGTTAAGGCATCTGCTGCCAAGCCTACCTGACTCATATGGTAGAAGGAAAGAAGCAAATTCTCCTGTGTGTCCTTTGACTTCAACGTGTGCTCCGTGCATGCTTACATATACACTCTCAATTTATGAAGAAAATAAAAAACAGTATTTCCAGTCTAAGCCCATCCTGTCCTCTCCTACAAGACAGTGGAAGTAGCAATACTGCCCCCAACCCATTTTCCAGAAAGTACAGGTGACAAAGGCAGGCAAAAACTGATTCTGAAGATCCTGTGGACCCCACTCATCCATTTTGCAGAGGAATAAACTGATACCAACAGTGTTGATGATATTTGCCCAAATATGCAACATGATTGCCTCAGAGCTAAGGAGCGTTTTGAGCAAATGTTGCAAATGTTGTTTTAACTGAATTGTATGGCTGTGTTTCTATTTCACACACACACACACACACACACACACACACACACACACACACACACAATAATAATAATAAATAAATAAAAATTAAAATTAAAAAAAATTAAAAAAAAAAAACCTTCTCAGTCTTTTGGCAAAGATCAAGTGTATTTTACCAGAAAACTTACAAAATCACTAGGGCCTAGGCAAATCCACACACTGATGGGACATTAGGACATACAATGGGCTGGAATTAAATAAACAGAACTTTTATCAAGTTAACTTTTAATGAAAAACCTAAGTGCCTTTAAAGTTGAGAAATAATGTTTTCAACAGGATTTAAGGAAGATACAGTATAACAAAGTTGATTAAAGTTACCATGGTAAATAACACTGCTGTTCTAGAGAGGCTTAAGGAGGAAGAAAGTCCCACTCAAAATATGGACATGGCTGTCATGGGCACAAGGGTCCTGTACTGAATACAAGGTGCAGAAAGAGAAACCAAGCTGAGCATCAGCAAATGTCACATGTCTCTGCTTCCTGATTGGGATACAATGTAACCAGCCATGTCTCACACCTGCTGCCTTATCTCCCTGCTGTGATGGACTGAGTCTTCAAACTGTGCCAAAACAAACACTCCTTACTATATAGATTGCTCTTGCTGAGTATTGAGTCACAGCAAGAAGGAAAGGCGGTGATAAAGAAAAAGGCGGTGATAAAGAAAGGAGTAATTATTTGATGGTTTAAATCTTCCTGAAGATTGTAATCATTCATTTTAATTGCAAACTTGGCAGGATCTGGAATCTCTCAGAAAGGGAGCCTTAATAAGGGATTATGTAGATTAGGGTGGCCTATTGGAATGTCTGTGAGGGACTTTTTAAAATTAAGTTAACTGAGATGGGAAGGCCCACCATAAATGTGGGAGGTACCATTTCACATCCTGGGATCACATACTGAATGACAAGGGGACATGTGCCATGCTCTCTGCTTTGTGACCATCTGTTGTAGACACCTGACACTGTGACTTCCCCACAGTGACAGCTGGAACCTGGAACTGGGGGTCAGAATAAATCCTTTCTCCCCTAAGTTGCTTTTGTCAGAATATTTTATCTTAACCACCGGGGAAAAAAAACTAAAAAATTACATTTTTAATTGATCTTGTATATTTATTGATTTCTATGTTTGTGTGTATGTGTGTGCCAGTGTGCATGGATGTGTGTTCACAGTGCCATGGCGCACCTGTAGAAGTCAGAAGACATGTTGGGGAACTTGGTACTCTCCTTCTACCATGTGTGTCTTAGGGGTCAAACCCTGGTGACCAGACACTGTGACAACAGCTGTTTTACCATCTAAACCATCTTTATAGGTCAAGTTTCTATGACCTAAATTCTTAGCTCAGACACAAATTAATATGTGCTTGAGCCTTATCTCTTGGGTCTCAGCATGTTCTTTCATAAAATACTATCAATTAGACTGGAACTGTGGATAATTTTGCTATTCTGTAAAACTCTATGCTTACTGGATTACTTCCCCTGGCTTGCTCAGCTTACTTTCTTATTGAACCCAGGACTACCAGCCCAGGGATGGCACCACCCACAAAGGGCCCTCCCATTCTTGATCACTAATGATGTCACTCTATGATTGCCCATTATTGTTGGCTGAATCTTATCACCAGCTCTCAAAATCCACATGTTAAAATCTTAACTTTAAGTACTGTAGAAGGGGACTGGGTCTGGAAATTCAGTGTTTGCAGTGGTAAGTAAGCCATAATGAGGCACGGTGGACCATAATCCAGAGCCACTGCTGTCCTTAGAAGAAGAGACTTGTATCCATACAATCAGAAAGATCATGAAGTCAGGGAAGGAGGCAGCCGTCCACCACTGGGAAGAGAATTCTCCAAGGAACCTACCCTGCAACACCTTGATCCTCTGCTACTGTGAGAAAATGGCTTTTTATTGTATAAGCTCTCCATGGGAACGAAATGGCTACCATCACAGTGGCTGTGAGAACTGCTTATCAGGCACTATTCAGTTAACCTTCTCAACATCTCTGTGAAGTTGGTGTGGTTACCAGCACCACACTAGTTACTTAAGGAAGAGAATGTAGCTACTAGAATTCAAAATGCCACTGCTCACCTCTTGTACTGACTGGTTTTGTGTGTCAGCCTTACACAGGCTGGAGTTATCACAGAGAAAGGAGCTTCCCATGAGGAAATGCCTCCATGAGATCCAGCTGTAAGGCATTTTCTCAATTAGTGATCAAGAGTGGGTGGTGCCATCCCTGGGCTGGTACAAGAAAGCAAGCTGAGCAAGCCAGAGAAAGCAATCCAGTAAGCAGCATCCCTCCATGGCCTCTGCATCAGTTCCTGCCCTGTATGAGTTCCAGTCCTGACTTCCTTTGGTGGTGAACAGCAATGTGGAAGTGTAAGCTGAATAAACCCTTTCCTCCCCAACTTGCTTCTTGGTCATGATGTTTTGTGCAGGAATACAAACCCTGACTAAGACACATCTCTTCTACACATTGCCTCTGAAATCCTAAAACATAAAAAAGATAGGTCCTTACATGTTGATTAGACAGTATCTGAAGCATGTCTTTTAGTCCCTATTGTTGCTTTATTGATAATGGGAATATGAAAACAGAGTTCATGTGAGGCCAGTCCTATTGCTTTCTGAATATCCTGAAACATTTAATCAATATATGCATGTACTTATCATGAACACATCTGCACTAGAGAATTGGTGGGGATGATAGTATATGCCTACAATCCCAGCATTTGAGAAGTGGAGACCAGCATTAGCTACACTGTAACTTCAGGGCCAATGTGGGCCACACCAGATTCCATCTTTTAAATATAAGGACAACAATAACAAAATATATGAAAAAAATACTAAGTTCTTTCCAGAGAGGTTGTTGTAAGACATAAAAGCAAAGAAATTATCAAGGGCAGACTAAAATGCATACTGCTGGAAGCTGGAGAGACAGCTCGGTAGTTAAGTGCATTTACTACTCTTAAAGAAAACCCCCCAAAAATGCAAGTATTAGTAAGGTTTTGTACAATTGTTCATTTCCTATAAGCAGTTACATACTTAAATGACATGGTTGTATAATTAACCAAGTCTATATTAAGGACAATGTATATACAATCACATTTATCTCACCAATAAAATAAGTTATATTAAAATGTTTTACTTTTGTTTTTGTTTATATGTAAAATTATATGTAAAAAATCTTATTTCCTTCTCTTTAATAAATTTATTTTGACAGTCTAATATATAAATTTCAACAATGAAAATTCTAGATATTTCAGCTTGTAACTGAATTTGTCCTGAGCTACAGCATACCTAATTCAAAGGTTGTTTGCTACCAATATTTTTAAAAACATCCAAAAGTCTAATGTATGATTCAATGCAAATTTTACGTATTTGAGTCAGAGTAAGACAAAAAAAAAAAACCAACAAGCCGAAAGACAAATTTTAGTTTAACATGAAAATTAGGAGATAATGAGGGTGTTTATTACTTAATGCTAACAGGGTGGTTTACTTAAAGGGAGACTCTTCAAAAGATGCTTTGAAAGACTGGGCTTTTGCCCAGTGGGAAAATATTTGCCCAGAATTATTCAGGCCATGAGTCTGATTCTCATCAGTGAAGTGACAGGTAAATAAATCAACATTTGATTGTAGCCTTAAGTGAGCAGTTCTCAGGAATTAAAATTTGGCTAGATGCTCTTAGAAGAATGCATCTCCAAGTTCACATAGACATATTTTTAGCTTTGAATGAAAGCTCCGTGGCTCATCTTTAATTTCTGTATTAAAGCTAGCTAGCATACTTAAAAGGGTCGAAACGGTTTTGGAATGCGCATAAAATGTCAGCTGTGAAACGAACCCTTTATTTTCCAAGTTGCCAATCTCACTGCACTTGAACAAAAATACACGCAAGGCTTATTTTTCACAATACTTCAAAGTCATTTGTAATTACTATTTCACAAAAGGCCTCTGTTTGGGAGATCTGGAAAGTACTAATCCATTTGTGGCTGACAAAGTAATAGTTGCTAAATCACTTAAGGAAAACTATAAGAAGTACCAACAAATTTAGTGTAAAGTTTAATTTAATTACAATAATGGAGGGTTTTTTTTTAATTAAAATCCAAGGAATGAGCTATTACCCCAAACCAGGCAGTTTGCTAATTATATATTTAGCTAGCAAACTCCAAAGAGTGAATGAATAGTACCCACGTTTTATTGTATTTTAAAGACTTATTTTGTGAGTGGGTATTTTGCCTACATTTATGTTTGTGTACCAAATGCATGAAGTGTCTGTGGAGGCCAAAAGAAGGTCCTCATGGAACTGGAATTACAGCAGGCCACCATGTGGGTGCTGGGAATCAAAGCAGGGTTCTCTGAAAGAGCAGTCAGTGCTCTCAACTGCTGAACCATCTCTCTCAAGCACATTCATTATGATATGCATTGCTTAAAAGTGATGAAACATTTAGTATACATTATTAATGTAGAATTACTTTGGGATGGCTGATAAAATGAAAATTGCTTTCATCTCTATTTTTACTTGTGTTTTACATAGGTATGTGTAAAATATCTTCTTTTTCAAGTTTATTATGACAAAATATGAAAAATTCTATAGTAGAGAATCTAAGTGTTTCACTCTGTAGCTGAGTTTGTGCTGAGCTACAGCATACAAAATATTAAAGGTCATTTCATGACCAATATTTTATAAATATTCCAAAGCTCTTATATAATTCAGTGTAAGTTTTGAACATTTGAGTCAGGCTAAGACACAGAAGAAATTAACCAGTTGGAAAACAAGTTTTAATCTGAAAAAGAAAAACTATAAAGCAATCTTCACACTATGAAAGAAATTCATCTTAAAGAGTTGATTATATTAAATCTCCATGTAATCACTGAAAAGTTAAGAGTGAATAAGTTAAGGATGTAATTTTTGGATATTGTTCATATCAATTCTGCATGCTTTACTTGTGCAAAGAACATTAGTAAGCCCACCCTCTCTGTTGTCTGAGTAAGGCATAGAATTAGCAGGGGTGTTATCTCACCTATGTGCCTAAGCAAGAATTAGACACATATCTAGATAGCAATGTGCTGCTGTGACATGTCCTGATGAGTGAAAAGTGAGAAGACATCATTGCAAGTTGAATGTCTATGACCTTCTGATTTCTAGAACACACTATCTACATTACATGAGGCTGACTTTCATTCATTTCTTCACCTGCAGGATGCCATGGCCACTCAAACATCAGGATTGTATGAATTGGCTGTTGTTGCTTGTAGCTTTTTGCTACCCCTGCCTTAGCTCCAGGATTGGGCCGCACTACCAGACCCTACCCTGCTACCCTTGAATCCACAGATCAACCACACAGACACACAGGTGTTCAATTTCAACTTGCCTTCTTGGCACAATTGCTGGGCGCTACTATCTCTTGCCAGAAAAACATGCCCTTATCATTATCCTTAACCCTGCTCCTCCCATCTGTACTAACTTTGGTTGATCAGTTGAATCTAGTCCCAGCTAAACATCTCTG
>JANHMN010000013.1:25379615-25396052 GCA_030674055.1 Rhabdomys pumilio
CCCTCTGGAGTTAGGGGTGAAGACATGTCTGGGATAGTTCTTGGGGAGTTTGGTGAAGAACCCAAGAGTGGGACTGCCTTTGCAAGCTACCCGGGCACTTTTCTGAGGGGCTTCAATATATAGAACAAAGGCCTGATGGTCTGTGAAGACATATGCATGGATTTGTTTTGACTGTGTGGTCTATGTGTGATGGTCTCTTTTGCTTTGCTAAAGTACACATTCCCATTGGATGTAGTTAAGATGGTGAATGTGCAGAGAGGGGTTGAGGAGAGACTGGGAGTCTGTGAGGCGCTTCCTAGCATCAGATTGAAGGCCAGCTGCCTTTCAGCTACAGCTGGGAACTTGCTTTGGAGTTGCTCAAAAGGCCAAAAGTAGGGTGAAGAGTCTGATTCCAACCTTCCCATCTCTTTCCCCTTAGAGCAATGTCTTAGTTAAGCATAGTGAAATTGTCATGCACAAGCCTTTAACAGTGGTCTGTGTATGGACTAACTTGCAAGCCTTAGGACCTGCAGCCGTTCTGATACATTATATGTGGAATGGCCCCTCTGTTCCTCTACCACCTTTTGTATCTCCATGTCCTTCCATGAAGGTCATTAGTCTCTTAGAAGAGAGATAACTGAAGCCTTAGCAACTAGACTCTGGGGGACTTCCTTCCCAATTAACTAGCACAGAATTCTTTGTTATCATTTATGTTAGTTTTTGATTCTTGAAATATAATGTCTTTTTCTTTCTGGTTGGATGGATATAACTATCACCTGCTTCTTTATCTCCGTGCTTCCTCTGTACAGAGTTAGGCTTTATTTCAACATCCAATAAGCTCACTAATGATTTGAATACTATAGGCCTATCATTGCGTGCCACTCCTAACCTGTGAGTCTTGCGGTCCATTGACTTCTTCTGTGGAACAATGACATAACGTCGGTCTCTACTTCAGTGGTCTGTTCTTTTTACACCTGACGACTGGTCTGTGTTTATTGAAAAGCCATGACCAGTGTATCCTTAAAAACTGAGATTCCCCCCTCTGCCTCTCTTCTGCAAAGTTTTAAAGATGTCTTTGGCCTTCAGCAGAGTTTCTGTAGTATCCAGAGTTGTACTTTGTTTTGTGTTCCTGAGCCACAGGAACCAAGAAATGCTAAGTGCTAAGTCTACTACACAGCCATCACTTAGAACGCCATAACAGGGACAAGTCTTTCTTCCATTACTTAACTGAGAATGACATTGTGAGAATGAAGATTTCTCCCTGCAGATTTCACACTGATGTGACAAAAGCTGCCATCCCTGCCCCACAGAAAACATTTGTAACAGCTAGAAGAGGTTCCAGGGGTAAACAAAGACTGGGGGCTTCAGATGCTGAGGAGAGTCACTGGGCTTTGAAGCTGCCTGTGATGGTTTGTATATGCTAAGCCCAGGGAGTGTCACTAGTAGAAGGTGTGGCCCTGTTGGAGTAGGTGTGGCCTTGTTGGAGTAAATGTGTCACTGTGGGTGTGGGATTTAAGACCCTCATCTTAGCTGCCTGGAAGCCAGTATTCTGCTAGCAGCCTTCAGATGAAGATGTAGAACTCTCAGCCCCTCCTGCACCATGCCTGCCTGGATGCTGCCATGCTCCTGCCTTGATGATGATGGATTGAACTCTGAGCCTGTAAACCAGCCCCAATTAAATGTTGTTCTTATAAGAGTTGCCTTGGTCATGGTGTCTGTTCACAGCAGTAAAACCCTAACCAAGACACTGCTTTTGGTCCTGTTCTCCCCTCTGTAGCGTGTAACTTGACTTAAGAGTAGGGGCTAACTCAATGGTAGTTTTATCAACTTTTTTGTTTCATATTGCTTTATTTGAGCTTTTTTTTTTTTTTTTGTCCATCACGCACACTAAGGATGCTCATTCAACATGAAGTTTACTGTCCACTGGAGCTCTGGTAGGTACAGTCAGGAGAGGCTACTTCAGAGGTCTCAATGCAGGGACACCAGAGAAAAGACAAGGGAAAAATATGTTATTTGGCAAATTTGATAAATTATATTTATCATCAAAGCACATGGAAGAAATTGTTCTGGAAAACGTAAGAATTCTGCTTTATTTCTCCTGGCTGCCGTGGCTGCTGCTGCTGCTGCCGCCTCCTCCTCCTCCTCCTCCTCCTCCTCCTCCTCCTCCTCCTCTTCCTCTCCTCCTCCTCTTTTTCCTCTTCCTCTTCTTCTGATGCTTTGTCTTGATTTGGAAGGGAGGCAACCTAGGAGGATACCATACTCTCTCTAATCTTGGTGTTTCTAGAAAGCCTTTCTCCGGTCCTGGTGGCACAGCAGCAGAAACAGGTTAAATCTGGGTCAAGAAAGCCTTCCACTGCTGTTCCCTTGGGCTGCAGGGTCACGTGGACCCTGTGGACTTGTTACTAGAGCTGCTAAGGTTAAAGTCTAGACCTTTACAGTCCTAACAAGCTAGGCTCAATAAGACTATTCTCAATGGGCCAATTAAAGAGGAAAACGATGGTAAATAGCAGAGAAATGAGATTTATTTAATGACCACTTTGGGAAAAGGAACGAATAAAGAGGTCTATCTTAGGGTCTGTCTTGAGTTTTAGGTCTAAACAGAGGGCAAGGGTCGTGCATAACTAAATAAGCCTTATCAAAGTGTGATCCTGTCTATCACTGACTGGTCATTGTCTGGGCTCCAGGCTCTCCCACACAGAGGTTTGACAAGTTGTCAGGCCATGTGAAGTCTCTTTCTATGACAAACTTTCCTTTTTACAAGCACCAGAGACACAGCCTTTTCCTTGCCCAGCAGGAGATTCCTGGGGAAATTCCAATTCCCTGAGGTCCACTGGCTCAATACTCAAATAGGCAAGCTGGGCACAGTGTCTCCCTTTAAAGTTTCTTTGCTCCTGACAGCTCAGCGACAGGTTTCTCAAGAGGAAACATTCCTGACCCACACTAGTATCCAGGATGGGAATAACACTGGACAAGGCTGCTGTGCCACACCAGGTTGTATAGCTGGGAATCGATACCTGAGACAGCAGAGGACCAGAGGGTCAGATCTCTGGGCATAGATCTATCATTGCAAAGAAGATCTATCAGGTGTAAGAGAGATGTGTCTTATAATGTCATCTTATCAACCTATCCTAATTATAGCCAAAAGCTCGTTCCTTAAAAATTTCCAAAAGAGCCAAGTCTTTAAAAATTAACACACACACACACACACACACACACACACACACACACACACACACACACAATCTTACATGTTTCAGTTCAAACACACCATTGCATACTCCCTATAGGAAATCTCACTCTGTAACCCAGGCTGGCCTTGAATTTAGAATCCTCCTGCCTCAGTCTTCCAAAACCAGGGAACAAAGGCATGTGTTGCATCTAGCTTGCTTTGATCCACATGGTGCTAAAAGCCTCCTTTTGGCTTAGGGTGCTATTGATAATTTTTTGTTTCTTCCTTGGGAAAAAAAATCTTGGAATTCTGTGTTCCAAGTTTTTGGTTGTATTTTTTTTGATCTCTTTAAAAATGTAAGGAGAAAAGAATCATTTGAGAAATAATCTGAACCCAACAGTTTGATGACCTTTTCCTGAATATTCCATAGTCGCCTCGTCTGCAATAATATGTTGGAGTGGATTTCTTGTTTTCAGCCTTGTCAAAGTATCCACCTTACCTTGACTAGAAAGAACAAATACACTTTTTTCCTCCTTGCCCTTCACTGATTTTTAACTATTAATTTAAATTGTATAGCCATAGTGACAAGTCCAACCAGAATAAACTAGCTGCGAAGCTATGTACCTGTCAAGGGGTACCAGGGACTGAACCCAGGGCCTCTGGCATGATAAGCAAGTACTCTTCCACTGAGCTACACCTGAGGTTCTATCTTGCATCTCTTTTCTGGGCCATGGAGAGCAGGAGCGAACCAGAGAGCAGTCATGAGAACCCTTAGCTCCCTTCAAGCACCCACTGCTGTGCTCTCGGTGAGGGACAAAGCAGATGGGTGAACACCATTCATGGGTTTCTGTTGTTATTATCAGCTTCATGAGATCAAGATGATGCTCAACTTACCAGGAGGCTTCATCTGATAAACTCAGTCAAAACTGGAAATACCACAAGCCAATGTTCCAACTAATTCATCCAACCTACCAATCATCCTAGCTTAACAGAGCAGCTCGTGGCAGAGTCTCTGTTGTTTCTTCTCATAACTACATGGTTGAAGGAAGCTGTGGCTCACTGCCACTACTCAGCAGCAAGAGGAGGATTACATCACAGATCGCTAGCCTGAGAGAAAGGATCTAATCTGGAGACTATTCTACAGAATGGCTTCCACTTTTGCACCATCGTACGTCTGAAAACTGTAAGCTGAACCGTTCTAAGTTGGAGGTGTTGGGGGCAAGGTCTCCCTGGTTTATAAGAACAAAGTTGTCTCTTCTTGATAAAGGTTATCCTCACATTGGCAGGAACTTTATTTCCCACACTCCATGTTTAGGGGTTCAGTGAGGACCTGGCTTTAGAAGTGAGGTAGAGGCGATGAAGGAAGGGGAAGTGGGATCATGTAGTAACTTTTGGCTTCTGCTGAAAATTGGCATGGACCTATAAGGTTTCCATTTTTTTGACCCCGAGCTCATGTGATCAGGCTTTTTTATCAAGCATGGGAAAACAAATTCACAGAGGGCATTACAGCACTTTAACCAGCTTGACCTCAAAATGAGGGAGAATAACTCTCTCTCAAGGGAGGGAATGGCTACTTGACATGAGACATTCTTTACTATGTGTTACATAGCAGTTACCAGATCCTGGCAGTGCACTCATGTTCCATTCACTGACAAGGATGGGATCTGACAAATCCTTTGATGATTTGAGCTTTGTGTAAGCATCTTAGAATTATGTAATCTAATGGCACTCGTGACATCGATAAGAGATGCAAGAAGCATCAAAGGTACCACCTCATACACAGCCTACTGTTGATATGAATGTCTTTATGTAGCCTGTGTCTGTGTTTGCTATGAACTGATATCAGCAAACCAGATGATGTCACAGGATGGTTTGTGGTTTAAAGGAATATTTGTCCCTGAGAACCCTATAGCCCAGCACTTGTCTGATTCTAGATGTTACTGCTAGAAATCTGAAACTGTAAATTTTATTTCCTACAGACCCTCCAAAATTGAAGCTAGGCCTGGCATGTAGCATCTGCCCTCTGAAAGTCTGATGACTGGATGAATGTGCACCTCTTATTCAGTATGGGTCTAGTTACAAACAGAAGCTTCCAAGCTCTGTTTGGTGAAGACAGACTGAAGTGACAGCCAAATGTTGAGGCTCAGGTCACAGGTGACATGACTTTGCAGTGCATAGCTGCACCTGGAGTCCTTATGTAAAGCTCCACCTCGTTCCTCTTTGGACAAAGATTTTTTTTGTTGTTGTTGTTTTGTTTTGTTTTTTCTACTTAACTTTAAAAGCAAATCACAGGATTTACTACTAAAAAAAGTAAGGCTGGAGAGGTGATTTTGTGAGTGACATAGCTAGGGTTTCTATTGCTGCTAAAAGCACGTGTAGGGAGGAAACAGCTGATTTCAGCTTACAGCTCTCAGGTCATAGTCAGTCACTGAGGGAAGTCAGGGCAGAAACTGAGGAGGCCATGAAGGGAGGCTGCTTACCACACTGCTCCCTTACTCAGCCTGCTTTCTCACATGCCCCAGTACCACCTGCTCACCACGTAGGGGAAGATGCACTACACACAGGTGTAGAAAGTGTCTTTCATTTGTAATGTTCTTCTCTAAATTGTGCTACAGAGCATCAGTATACTCCTGTCTGCCGCTCACTTGACCCCTTTAGAACTTCAGTATCCCTATTTGTTGTGTTTCATAAAAAGATAAGGAGAGAGGAGAGAGGGGATACGTTTGGTGGATGAGGCATCTCTTCCCCCTAATGGACCAGCCACACCGTGGTATAGTATAGAATGGAGTTTATTCAAGGCATGGGGAGGGGAGTTGAGAGGGTAGTAGAGACAGAGAAAAGTGGAGAGAGAGAGAGAGAGAGAGAGAGAGAGAGAGAAGAAGGAGAAGGAGAAGAAGAAGAAGAAGAAGAAGAAGAAGAAGAAGAAGAAGAAGAAGAAGAAGAAGAAGAAGAAGAAGAAGAAGAAGAGACGAGGAGTAGAGACCAGTCATGAGCATGAGGAGAGAGAGGGGGATGGGGAATGGGGAGAGGAGGGAGCAGGACAAGAGGACAGAGCAAGAACAAAAAGGCAAGAGAGAACAAAGGGGGCAAGCAGCCCCTTTTATAGTGAGTCAGGCACACCTGCCTGTTGCCAGGTAACTGTGGGACAGAGCTTAAACAAAATGCTAACACTATTTGCCTCAGTTGCACAAGCTGTCAAATAGTGCCTCCTACAGATATTTCAGGAAATAATCAGTTATTTATAGACATTATACAAGTGTTGGTCATGAATAAAGATCTTATGGCTCAAATTTGTACAAACATAAGAGGGAAAAATAAACATAGTGCCACCAACTACACAATGGCTATGAAGACAAACCAAGTATTAACCATTACTAGTCTACGATTCCTTCCCACTGGAAGACTGTTGGACTCTCACCAATAGCCAAAAGAATCAGTTCTTATCTTATCAGGATTTAGTCATGGGGATTCTTCTCAAATGACTTTACCTAATCTTGATCACTTCCCCAAACCTCCCCACTTCAGATGCCAGAGTCAATTAAGTTTCTACCCACTTAATACCTTGCAATCAAAGTTAGGTTTCAGTACAAGAAGACTCAAGGCATGTTCAGACTGGATCCAAACCAGAGCAGGAAGAGGGGACTGTGAACTTAGGGTGTGCTGGTTTGGAGCGACCTTTAAAGCAATCAAATTGGAGTTAGATAGTAGGAAGTTTGAAACTGCAATGGCCCCCACAACAAAGGCTCCATGTCAAAGGTTGGGTTCCTAGCCTTTTGTGTGATTTTGAGGTGGTGAGACCTTTAAGATGTGGTCCAAGCAGGAGGAACTTAGGTCACTGGGATGCGCTCTTGCTGAGGATACTGGGACCTTGAGCTCTCTTCTCCCTCTTTGTTGTCCATGCCACAAGGAGAGCAGCTTCCTCTATTATGTGTTTTTACCGTGTCATTCTAACCTGTCACAAACCTAAAGGAATAAAGCCAAGTGACCGTGGGCTGAGACGCGTGAAGCCCTGAACCCAAACAAGCGTTTCTTCTGTGTGAGTTGATTGATCTTGGATATTTGTGTCTGTAATGGAGCCACACTGACAGCCACACCATCTGAAATCTTAGGGGAGAGAGGAAAGAGAGGAAGTGGTGTCTGCCCCAGCTTCTCTGGCCTGTCCACCTGGAAGCTGCTTCTACAGCCTTCCCCATTTCCATCCCCTCCTGCATCCAGCTGAGAGAAGGGTTAAACAAGTAATCAAGCAAGGCCTTGTGCCCTTGGTAGCAAAGACCAGGCTATTTTTCCATGAATTTGGTGAGAAACAAAAATATTTAGGTGGCAACCTCCTTTTGTTCCATTTCCATAGAAATGTGGCAGGGACTCAAGGGTGTAAAGTGCTAAGCTGTCAGTGACCTTAACCCCCTGAATCCTCCCAGATGAGCCTAGCCTGTTCATCCTCCAGCAAAGTGCAGGATTCACAGTCTAAACCCCTACTGAGCCTTGGCTCCATCACTCACCAGCTGAACAGCCCTGGCTAATGTGTGTGCATTAGGATTGTATTCCTTTTTGTATTAAATGGCTGTAGCAGATGGTTGCTTTGTGCCTCCCAATACACTCAGCTCAGGGATGCAAAGTTAAATAAAACCATCAGCTGTCAGAGCTTCAGCTCCAAATGAGGTCAATGATCTCCGTCATAAGTGCCCTCTTTAAGGAGGGGATGAGACCGTGGATGATATCATCCAGTGTTCAGATAAGGAATTCTAGGAGAGTCCCAATAAGACCCCAAAGTATGATGGGATACAACAAATGGGAAGGGAGCTCCACCGTGGGGAAGATAGGACCAGGAATATGTGAGACGGCAATAATTTGGTACCAAAACTTAGTAGAGTCATAAACAGATGCTTTCTTGAAGCTATCACAGCAGCTGATAAGAACTAGTGAGCGTCTGTATGTGCTTCTTATTTCACCTCAGTGGGCTCAAGAAGCCACTCTCTGCAACCATTTCTTTCCTATTCTTTTAAGCTTGGAGTCACAAGAACCTACGATGCTTACAGTGTTTCTCATGACTTTTCCAAGTCCCCACCTTTTACAGTTTCAAAGTCATATGCTTTTAGAATCACATTATTTTTGAAGCAACATGAATATAAGATCTGATGCCAAAGATATGCCACATAACAGTGTGCCAGTAGAATAAACCAGTCACGTTTTTCATCTGCACTGTCCCTCAAATATCTGTGTGTTGAAGACATGATCCCCAAGGCGGCACTATTTGGAAGGGGTGGGGCCTTTAGGAGGCAGATCCTGGGAGAGGTCTTAAGGTCACTGGAGGCATGACATGGAAAGTTCCTCTTCCTGGCCTCTCTGGAGATAAGCAGCTTGTACCCATTGTATTTCACACCACTGCTCTCTGCCACACCCATCAGAAGCCATGGATCCATCTGA
Organism: Rhabdomys pumilio; assembly: GCA_030674055.1. NCBI lineage: Eukaryota > Metazoa > Chordata > Mammalia > Rodentia > Muridae > Rhabdomys > Rhabdomys pumilio. The sequence continues at coordinate 25,388,188 of JANHMN010000013.1, forward strand.
TCTTGACCTGAAACTCAAAAACTCAAATTAAGTCGATCTCTCTGTAAGTTAATTGACTGGGGTGTATTACTGTGGAGACAAGAGAGCTGGCCAATCAACCCCTTCGGGCAGCCTCCTTGGATACGGAGCAGGGACAATGATGCTGAGTGGTCCCTCAGCTGCGAGTATGATTCTCCTGCTCCTGACCCTCGTGATGCCTCATACCCACCTCAAGGCTCCAGGAGAGACAGAGTACAATCCACAGTTCCAACACCCTTTTACTGATCTGGAAGCTAGAAAGATAACGTTCTGTACATATGTTTCCATTTTAACCAACTGTAGTCATTTAAACAGGTTTCAAGTTTAAACCTATTTTCAGTAAGAGAAAACAAGTCTCAGAGAGACTAAGCAACCTGTCCAGAGACACTTAGCAGAAGAGATTGAAATGGGATTGCCTCAGCCCTTTGCCTGATGCCCTGATGCTGGTCAGGCAGATCCTGGTGTGTTCTGGAAATAATCAAGAGAAACAACCCTGAAGTTCTTGCCAGGACAGGCAGGTTCACACTCTCTCCACCTCCAACCCCTGTGACAACCAACACAGCAGCACTGTCTGTAAACCATTGTTCTCTGGGGACAGGGGAGTGAATCCTGAAGTTGTTGGTGGATCTGCAGAGCTCTCGGGGTGGACACTAGCACGTGGTGAGGCCATGCACACCATCCAGCGCTGCCTACTCCCAGGCCTTGGCACACGTGTCAGCTGTCTCAGGAACAAACAACCCGAGAACACCCCACCCCACCATCACTCCTCTCACACATCCTTCAGGCCAAACAGCTGTGCTTCCTCTTTGGAAAATAAAGGGGCATTAATTTTCACCAGTGCTTCCCTCCCTGAAGCCAATCCCAAAGGACACCAATTCCTCCTTCCTCTCGGAAAGCCTGACTCCACTGGGTTCAAGACTGAGGTTCAAGCCGCAGGTGACCATTTGGTAGACCACTCAGAAGCAAATTGTACAGGATCACATGTGTTGCTGAAAAACCTTCCAGTAGAGAAAACTCCAGAAACTCATTCTACTTTTTACCTTATTCTTATCTGATAGTTACTCTTTTTCCATAAGAGATAGGGCAGCCTCCTTTGAGGCATGCATATGAACTATGTCAGGGCATGCCACAAACATATTCTAGCCTCTATGAACTTGTCCCTGGTGTTGAGTTGCTTTTAAGTGTGGTGGAGAGGTGTGGTACAAATACGATGTTGAGTATTTCTGCAGACTTTTCATGTATAAAGTGTGTGTGTGTGTGTGTGTGTGTGTGTGTGTGTGTGTGTGTCTTTCTGATCAGGATCAGCACATAGAGGTCTTCTCTAGGTGGCCAAGAAAGACTGTCTCTGGGAAGCAGCTACTTCTGAACTGAACTAGGACCTGAGGGAAGATGGGAAAGAAGGCAAAGAAAATATGTAGCCCGAGAACAGAGTTATGACAAACGACTGCAGTGTTAAGGGTGCTTCTGTTGAGGACTGTTCTGCCCCATGCTTGGCACAAAAATGTTGTGACCCGTACTCTGGCTGGCTTGGGGGCCAAAATGTTGCCGCCCTGTGCTGCTGCTGCGGTCCACGGGTCAGGGTTTAGCAAGAGAGAATTGGGGGGAAGAAGCGAAGAATAATGACAAGCCAGAGGGTCCGTAGTCAAGTCTGGTTACTCCTTTATTCTCCTCTTTGACTCCTCTTGACTCTCTACTAACGCATATTCACTCTTGTTCACTCCTCTTAACTCTATTACAAGGAAATCCTGGGTATTTATAAGCACACGCAGGAGAACACAGCTGAAAACATTTTACCACGTGCACCATGCAGCTGGGGTCACTAAACAGCAAAACAAGCTATGTGGGATAAACAAGATATTTGTCAGAGTGTGCTCAGCTGTTGTAGGCTGTTGAAAAACAAGTCTCTCATCAGGGTATATGGCTCCAGATGGCTGCAAAGATGATAGCTGCTTTCTAGCCGCTTTCTGCTAAAAGTCAGCTCCCAACATGCGTCCATGTGGATTAATATCCTGGAATAGGTACTAGCTGGAGTCCATGTCTTTGTTCAGGCCCCGTAGGTTGAATATTGGAAAGAGCTGAACATCATGCCAGTCTGGAGCTCTTCGGCGTTGCCAGCAAAGCTTCATGCCTTACCTGATACAGTGAACTTCATTTACTCTCCAGGTTAGAAATGCAGGTCCTATCCCTCAGTTTCCAGTTCCTGCAGAGGGCCTCCCTAGGAGGCCTGACTGGGGAACCAACAATTCCTGGGCTGCAGCAGCTGCATAGATGCAGGCTTAGTTCATCTGAATACTGATGTAATATCAAGACTACCGCTCAGATGGTGGAAAGGCACACAGAAGCAAGATGACTGGTGCCTGTGGTCACATAGCTACAGAAGGTAGAACCTCCATGGTGGCACTGTGCATGCTGAGGTCATGCTTCCTGCCTTCTTGCCTGTATTATATGCCTAGTGGATGCCTTCCCAGCATCTGGGATGCCCAGACCTTTGGTATTCACTGTAGTTAAGTGTCCCACGGCCAAAGTGCACCCCAGAAGTGCCTCACACATGCATTGATCTTTAATGTTAACAAATGATATCCACTCTGTTGTTTAAGTATGATAAGGGTGTAAGAAATCTTAATTTGATAATTATCTTTTTCCAGTCTGTGTGCAGTTTTGAGAGTTTTTTATAGTCTACCTTGTTTGCTAGAGTCCAGGAGAATGGAGAGGGACCAGGCTACGATCCTCCAAGAGACCAGTCCCAAGACACTCTACATGGTAAAAGCCAGTAACAGAGAGAATCATTTGACTCCTCCTCCATTTCTCTCGAGTAGCTGTGCTCATGAATTGCACACACAGTGGTAGACCTGAGTCCCAGAGTGTTAGTGGTCTCAGACTTGAGACCCAGGGCAGTGCAGGCAACGCTGTGGAAGCTGAAGTCCTTATGGAACTGTACAAAGTTAGTAGCTGAATGGGCAGCAAGCATGGAGGCAGGGCAAGCATGGGGCGGGGCAAGCATGGGGGCAGGGCATCCTCCGTAGGAAGCACAGATCACAAAGTCTAAAACCAACACATAGAAACTTGGCCAGTAAATGCAATCGCTGCTAACAGCTGTTCTGATGAGTGTATGTATGTCTTCAAATGAACCCCTACGGAGAAATGACTGGTCTCCACCTCCGGAGTAGTCTACCCCAGCTACAGAAATTCAAAGACTGTCGCCCAGTCACCTTCAAAGTAATTAAAGTATGATGTGATATCCCAAGACTTTCTAGACTGCCCTCTGAAGAGGGGTCTCCTGGTTCTTATCTCCATGAAGGAAAGAAAGAATTTTACGAAAGGATAGAATTAACAGTAGTTAATTTAGCAAACTAAAGTAAGCAAGCGCCCATAGAAGACAGTGATGTGAACTCTCCCAAAGAGAAGCAGCAGCCCAGTAGGTTCTGCATGGAGGATTTTAAAGAATTTTATGAATATTTATGTGATGGTCATGTTGATAGAGTAAGGTGAGCCTTTCTCCTTCCCGACTTGAAGTTTAACAGATATCCATTTTAGGATACTTCTTCCTATGTTTCTCTAGAATAGTCCACAACATAGGAAGTGGTATTCTAATAAAGCTGGGGTCTCTTTGGGTTGCAGATCCTTTATTGGTGTGTATGTATGGGGAAAATATTCTGATGTCTTAGCTTTTGACATAGCAGAAAGAACTATCCATCACTCATAAGGATATCAAACTAGAAAGGGACCTTCTGACTGTGAGGAAATAGCTACCAAGACCGAGCTGCAATAGTTTAGTTACATCTAACTTCTCTTTGAGATGGAGAAAGAACCCACAATTGGCCTCGTGGCTAGGTTGCTGGTCAGGAGAATTGGTTGTCTAAAAAAACATTGAAGTACGGACCTGGGTAGATGGTAAGGTTTTGCAAGCAGAAATAGTCCTTGTACTATCTTTTTTAGAAAGTCTTTCTTCTGGCTCCACCCCTCTTGTCTATCTTCTGTCTAACAGAGGGACTCGAAGGAAGGAAGGAAGGAAGGAAGGAAGGATGGGCCATCTCTGCCTACAAGATACCTCATTCGGGCCCGGGCCTTCCTTGCACCTGATAGTACCAGACCAACTCATGAGAGAGGTTCTAATCCCTTTCTTTCACCCACACAAGCATGAACTGACAGTATGAAGCTGTTCAAAGTTACAAAGAGGGGATGGGGTTGCCAGGGATACAGTTCAGTGATAAAGAACTTACCTGGCTTGTTCAGGGCCCTAAGACTGAACACGCCACAACAATGAATGAATGAGTGTCATGGGAGAGCTGGGAAGAGCTGAGCAGGAGCAGCCCTATTGGTTTCCAAATTAAAGTACAACCATCACTGTTGCACTGGACCGAGGAAGTGTCCCAGGATGGATGCCCCTACACAACATATCTGATTGGTCCACGGCCACTTTCTTTTGATCACAGGTGTGTGCTCTGTCATTCTGTATCAGTGACCAAGCAGATCATTACTGAAAATGGGACTTGAGGACTGTAACAAAGGACTGAGTATCAGAGCTGGCTCTGTGGCATGACACTGAAGGGATCCTTTTTCTTTAGCTAGAGACTGTTTTCCTTTTGCCATGCATAGGGATGAGATGGGCGTGTGTGACTGAAACAATTTGGTTATGGCTTTGAGATGGGAGGTATGGGGTAAGGGTAGAAAATTAGTCCTGATGCCAGAAGGTTAGAGCCAAGAGGAGGCCAGGGAGTCAATACAGTTTGATGCTTGTCCTCTGAGTGAATTAAGACTCCTAAAAATACTCCAAACAGTATAGCCAAACATGTCTGTTCACTAGTTAGTGCTATAGTGTTTGGATTTGACTACACCACCCCCTCAATGCTGTGTGTTAAAAGCTTGGTTGCCAGGGTGGACTTCCTGGGAGTCAGTGGATATTTGATGAGGTGGGACCTCATTAGATGTCCTTAGGTCATTGCAGGAATGCCCTGGAAGGTAGCCATGGGAACTCCACCAAGCTTCTGTCTTTAGGTTTTCTCCTTGGTTTTCTCTGCCACGAGCTTCTGCCATGGACTTGAAGGAACCTCAAAACTGTGATCCAAAATAAGGGTATTTGCTTTATAACTTAATCATATTCTGTATTTTTCTAAGTATGCAACTAATACAGCTCAAAATAGGTCTGAAGCAAACAACAGAGAAAAACTCTCAAATAATGTGGCTTAAGGAAAAAAACAGGAATGTCTGTCTTGAACACCTGCAAGGCCAGCATAACTGTGAGTCTTGAAGACACAAGATCTTTGCACCATTCCTGGGAGATAAGGTTGGTAGCTTGCAAAGAAGGAAGGAGGACCTGAGAAAGTGACCAAGTTAGAAACCAGTTGTCCCTTAGAAGACTTGTGTTCTTCTGCTGCCAGAGCTCAGCCCAATACCCCCACAGATCTTCCAGAGAGGCTCAGGTATTGTCACACACAGCCTTGACTCTACACTGGCTAAAGTATTCAGAACCTCTGAAGAAGAAGGGGGGCAGGTGCACGGAAGTGACCAGCAACCTGTGCCACGGCTGCATTCGAGAAGTTAGTTCTTGCCACACACCCTATCCACAAACAGGGCTCCCGAGGTTCCTGTCTCCCCCAGAATTGTCTTCTGAAAGCACATGACTCATGTCTCTCCCCTGTGAGACCTGCGGAGCACAATGCAACCTTGGCTGGGCTTCCCGCAGCCTTGGCATGTGAACACACAGCTTCCTTTCCAGAAGAGGCAAGCCAAGTCTGCCAGTTCCTTTCTGAAGCCCACTGGTATCATACTGAGAACCAGAAGAGGACTCAATCTACAGAGAGAAAGGGCTGGCTTTCACCCAGGGTCAGAAGTGGTTGTGCTTACAGTAGAATGACAAGGTCCAACCTCCCAAAATATCCAGCCAGCACTCTCAGTAATTCCAGCCTGGCAACCAAGCTCTTAACAGAGCTTTGAGGTGGGAGGGTCCATTCAGAATCCCAACTACAGCATCAGTTAATGAACAGGGCAGCTTTACTGTTTCCTCTGAAGCTTTATAAAACAGAATGGAGCCAGATAAAGGAGCCCCAACTTGGGCCACATCTGTCATCAGGAAGGCCATAGCTAATCAATTGATGGTCACCATAGTGTCACTGTGATGATGTCACCCTCTCCAGATGTTTTCACTGAAAGCCAACAAGAGCCCTAAAACCCTGCAGTAATAAACAGGACCAGAAATTCAAAAAGATGTCATAAATATTTTACACCATCTGAAGACCTTTTCCTCCTGGGGTACGAGTGGTGTTTGCTACCCTGGCCCCTAGAGAATGTGAGCACTAGCCACCATAGCTCCCTCTATCAGAAAGAAAAGCCAGGGGACATGGGGCGGGTATTTAGTTCCTATTTTCAAATCTCCACCCAGAGATCAGCTCAGGGAAGGAAGTCTGTGGCTGTTGCTCTGCCCAGGGATGAAATCCAGAGCAAACCCCAGGTGGCCTCAGGTGTTGTTACCTGGCCTCTGAAGCCTCAGATACCAAGGCCAAGGGCCTCTGAGCTTACATGAAAGCCACCCCACACTAAGGGAAGAGTAATACATATTCCTTGAGCTCTGAGAACTGTTCTCTGAAAACTACACCTTATGGTACAATGTAACTTCACATTGTCTTTCAACAATGGCCGATAAGTCCCCCTTCAGAGGAGGCTGGTGACATGTTCTTGGAAATATCTAAATTATTGTTTGTAAAATTAACGCATAGAAAAACATCAGATAAACCTCTTGCCTCATACTTGGCAGATAGAATGTCTCTTGTGGCTCAGGGACTCAGCCTGCACATGGCCTTCACTGCAAGCTATCCTGTCCAGCCAGTGGCTCCTGTGTCTGTAAGCCAATGGGTAACAAACCTGACAGGAGTCATGGCATGCACACAACCGTCCAGTGGGAGGCAAGGGAAGTTGCTGGCTGTCACAGAGACACACTGCCTCTCCTCTGGGAGCCTGTCTAGCATATCCTACCTCCCACAGGATATTCATATCCTGTGTGTTTCTTCCAGAAGAAGACTATGCCCTGTAGAGATGTTAGTGCCAACTTTATTGTGAAGAATTATCTGAATTGTATTAATTCAATGCCCAGTCCATACACTAAATGCTGATGACTTCTCATCGGTACCAAGAATCATGTCCCTTGCAAGAATACTGGGTATCCTGCCTGCATTGAGAATTCTTGAGAAAAGAGCATAGGGAAGATGTTCTGGAAGCATCTCTTCAAGAGACATAGCAAGTAACTGAGTTAAGTGGGATGCTGCCATCCCAAGTTGGCCTCCCCAGAGGAGCAGCCTCAGCATCACACACAGTGCAAGAAGTCCTCCTTTTATTTTATATTTTATTGGAGCCAGCCTGTGCTAGTGAATTCAGACTGCCTAGGAAGAAGGCTGGGGAGGGTTGTGACATGTGCTCCCAGGCAGGCTAGAGGCTAGGCACATGGATGAGCCCCATAAACTCAAACCACACATCCCAGACCAATCTGGCCTCAGGATCCAGACTACTTGACCTCTTCCTGTAGGCTTAGTGAACATGGACTTAAGTCCTCCAGTAAACTAGGATCTCAGTAAAGACCTGGGGGATGAGAATAAGCAAACCATGTTTCTTGCCCTAGAGGAGTTTGTAGTAAAGGCACAAGTACACTTAGTTTCACAGAAACTGAAGAAGTTTCTATTCACAGTTCTTGTGAGGTTTTATTAAGACAGATCTGGTTATGTTCTCCGGGCCAGCCTTGAACTTATAGTTCTTCTCCCTCAGCCTCCCAACTGTTGAAATCACAGAGTGAGCCACCATGCTCAGCTGCTTTGCCCCTGCCCCTGCCCCTGCCCCTGCCCCTGCCCCTGCCCCTGCCC
>JANHMN010000013.1:25405190-25452581 GCA_030674055.1 Rhabdomys pumilio
TCATCATCATCATCATCATCATCATCATCATCATCATCATCATCATCATCATCACTATGAAGAAAGAGAAACACTGTTGGTGGTTTCTAGGCAATCTAAAGGACCCAGAGGGGAGCTTCTGGAAGGTTCCCTTGAGGCTCCCAGGCATCTAGTGATCCCAGATTATTTTCATCTGGGCTAGAAATATATACAGCTTCAGACTTAAGTGTGGGTTTTTTTTTTTTTTTTTTTGAGGTAGGAAAAAAATATCCAGGTATTCCTATCCCTAGCTGCTTTGGATTCTAAAACCTCTACTGAATAGCAGGGGCTATCAAGCAAATCTGCCTGAGAGAAATTGGAAATCAGAGCAGCGGTGGCATGTGGCACTCTGTGCTTTTCCCAAGGTATTTTATGCACCAAGTGTAGTGAGGAAGATACCCACCTCCGTGGCCGGTGGAGCACAGCTGCTCCAAGAACTGGAAGGAAGACTTAATAGACTTAATGCTTAGGTGGTTGTCATCGTTCTCCTCCTCCTCTTCCTCCTCCTTCTCTTCCTCCTCCTCATCTTCTTCCTCCTCCTCTTCCTCCTCCTCCTCCTCTTCCTCTTCCTCCTCCTCCTCGTTCTCCTCCTCTTCCTTCTCTTCCTCCTCCTCCGCCTTCTCCTCCTTCTTCTCCTCCTCTTCCTTCTCTTCCTCCTCCTCTTCCTTCTCTTCCTCCTCCTCTTCCTTCTCTTCCTCCTCTCCTCCTCCACCTCTTCCTCCTCTTCCTCCTCCTCCTCTCTCTCCTCCTCCTCCTTCTTTTCCTCCTCTTCCTCTTCTTCCTCCTCCTTCTCCTCTTCCCCCTCCTCCTCCTCCTCCTGCTGCCACCGCCAGGGTTTCTCTATGTAGCTCTAGCTGTCCTGGAACTTGCTCTGTAGTCTAGGCTGGCCTTGAAATTCACCTGCCTCGCCTTCTGAGTGCTGGAATTAAAGGTGTGTGCTACCACCACCCAGCTTGCAGAAAATTTTTTAGTAACTCAAAAGTCTTACCTAGGGAAATGACTAGATGCAGCCCAGTGAAAGCCTATCTCCTTCTTGCTACTATTAATACTATTACTGAATCCAACAGAACTCTTTTCCCAGTGAAATTATAGGAAGAGCAAATACTATAGAAGATACTAAATTAAATTCTAGAAAGACTCAGTCTCTCAGCTTGCTAATAAGGAAAAACTCTTCCTCTGGAAAAAGATGCCAGGGATTCCCACAGACACAAAGGTGGTCCCTCTGAAAACCCCACAATATCTTCAAGTCTCAGCAGAGAACATCAAGGGGGTCAACTCAAGTCCCCAGAGGAGCTGGGTGGCTTTTCATGATCACATGATCGAGGTTAATCTCCCAGCCCATCCTCCCCCACCTCCTGCCCACACAGCCTTCCTCCAGCTCCAGACTCCCTGCTCCAGGAGCCCCACACCACTGGTGTGCTGATAAACTGGTTACATTCCCTGTTTATCTCAGCTCTAGGGAGCTGGAAGCCAGGCTGTGGCCAAACCTGAGTTTGGAAATGTGGGAAACCCAGGGACATGAAGAAACCTCTCAAGGGCAATTGCTGCATTTTTACCTCTGTAAGCTCCCTACACAGTGTCTGAGAAGAGTGATACTTGTTAGTGTTGGGTTTCACCTTGAAGTGTGTTAACTTTGAAATCTCCCCTTAACTTGCCCTTGCTGTAGATATCAGGTACCCAGGTGTGTTAAATAAGACTCCTCCAGTTCTTAGAACCTTATCCTTGTGATCTCTGCTGGACGTTCTAATCATGCTACCCCTGCTTTGGTTACTCGTGTGTTCTTGTCTCTGGGAACTGGAACTTGTCCAGAGTGGGCATCTTTCCTTAGTGTGTCCAGCTATAATTTGCAAGTGTCTGCCTGTTATCCATATTGTAGGGATTGTATCTAGCATTCTGCTTGGAACCATCAGAAGTCTAATCCAGAAGTCTATTTTGACAGTGCCCGAGTCTAGTAAGTCAGACCATATGTTGCCCACATATTCTGAGGACCCAGGGGCCTTTGCTGCCTCTAAACTTCAGATTAGTATTCTGGTGCGTGAGGGACAAAGAGAAGTAAGTGCCTGGCCTGAGAGGATTATGGTTCCTAGGACAAATGCAGCCTTTCTCTCATCCTTGCTGAGAGAAAAACAAAATTGGCTTAAAAGTTCAAAGATACAGGGTTTCACCTCATGCTAAATTATATATTAATTTTTAATAGTTCATTAATTAACTCTGAAAGTGTTTTGCCAAGTCACCTGCATGTGCACCACACATGGTGTGTGTGTGTGTGTGTGTGTGTGTGTGTGTGTAATAAAACCTGGCAGTAATAGTGTTAAATGATGTGATCAAATAGGTACAAAAAAAAAACATTTATTTTACTGGTGGCAGTGCGAATAAATCAGCACAGCGTTCGGAGGGTAACATGGCAACCACATTTTAACAATCTTTAAGATGTTGACCCAAGAATCTTTTGCTCTTATAATTTGTTCAGGGAAACACACACACACACACACACACACACACACACACACACACACACATACACACGGAAAATCTTGTATAGGATATGCGTCATATGCATTGAATCACTCGTCATGGAAGCTTATGTTCCAACGGACAAATGACAAAGGGATGACATTATGGAGACTGCTATAATATAGGTGTATGCTGGTGCGGTGCAGTGAGGGAGGGGAAGGGTGTTCTGCTGATTGGGCTTTAGAAATTCTCCCCAGAGGAAGAGGATGAAGCAGACACACAAAGAATGTGGCAAGCATCTTGAGGAAGGTACAAGTTTGATAATCAGAAAGTGGGTGTGGGTGTGTGTCCAGGCAGTGTGTCCAGGGCAGAGTGGAAAATGCCAAAGTGGGTGATCGAGCTTAAGAGAGATGATGTGATATGATATATGATTGATATATGATATGATGTCTCTCTAGAGCAGTGGAAGCGGCTGTTATCTCTACCACATAAAAATTTTACCCATGTGTTTCAACAAACTGGAAGGAAACAAAGGGTAATACGGAGATCAGTTGTTGTGTTTTATTAAAAAAGGAAAGGAAGACAGGGGTATGTTTGGGGGAGGTGCAGTATGGTGTGGGGGGGGGGGAGGGGGTGCCTCTGTGGATCCATACTGAGGCATCCCTCCCCCCTGAGGTACCAGCCATGATGAGTAAAGTATGGAATAGAGTTTATTTAGGGCATGGGGAGGGGAGTTGAGGGGGAAGTAGAGACAGAGAAAGGCAGAAAGGAGAGAGAGAGGGAGGGAGAGAGAGAGAAAGAGAGAGAGAGAGAGAGAGAGAGAGAGAGGAATTGAGGCTGGCCATGAACATGTGGAGAACATGTGGAGAGAGACAGGGGGGAAGGAAATGGGGAGAGAAGGGACAGAGGGGGAAGAGGGTAAGGGAGCAAGGGACCAAGAGAGACAGAGGAGGTGGCAAGTAACCTCTTTTATAGTGAGCCACACTACATAACTATTGCCTGGTAACTGTGGGGTGAATCTTAGAAGGAATGCTAACATCAGTGATTCACACTTTTTCTTTCTTAAAAATCACCATTAGTATTATTCACAAGAAGAAAAAGAAATATCCACAGAAGAACATGCCAGAACAAGATCTTGACATCATCTCGACATGAAAGCCACGGCCATGGGTTTTCACTGCAGTACATTGTTGACAGTAGCCATCAAGTGCTCTTGAGCTCCTTGAACTGAATTTACATTCAGAATTCCGTGAACTGTGACCAGCTCCTAGAAACATAATTCTACGGTCCTTCATTGTTACAGCTTGAATATAAAGTGTCCTCCCCAGAGGCTTCAGTATTGAAGAGTTGGTCCCCGGTGCACTGTTCAGCCATAGAGCTTTGGTTAAGTGAATTGATCATGAAGGCTCTCCTCTCAGTGGTGGATTGATCCACTGATGGATTTGTAATTTGGTGATCTTAGGAGGTGATTAGAAATTTTCTGAGATGGGAAAGCAGTCCCTTGGGGAGGAGGTTGGCAGTGTTATCTCTTTCCCCAAGCTTCATCATCTTCTCTCTCAGCTTCCCAGGTGAACAGCTCTGTGTTACAATACAGTCTTGTTCTTGGTGATCTCGCCTTACCTTAGATCCAAAGAAACTGGGCCATGAAACCACAGACTGAGATGTCTGGAAGCATGGGCCAAAATAAATATTAATTTCTTCACTTTTGTCCCCAAATACTCTTCAAAGCTGCAAAAGTCTAAGTAACAAATTAACCTACACTTGTGTTGCTTACCGTCTAAGGGCAGAAGTAGCATGAAAAATTATTTTGAAAAGCAGACTGAGACAAGGCACTAAATCAAAGGGCCAAGTGTGCCAAACCTCTAGAAAAATAAAAAGGAAAATCTCTAAGGACACTAATGTTTTCTATGGGAAATAAAGACTACTTGAATAATCAATATTTTAATAGGGAAATAGCCTCAAGTGCATGTGTCTGACAATCGCCCTTGTATGTTCCCACATATCTTCTAGTCTCCTTTGCATTTTGTGTGGCCCTTTGACTAAACGAAGTCTATGGTATATGAATAGCTGTGTTACTTCAAGCCTGGTGGCTGAATATAAAGTCTGACTTCCCTATGGCATCTTGCTGTATAGCTGAAAGCGAAGTGATCCAAGATTGTAGATGGACATAGGTCTCTGAGTCACTATGTGGATGACAGCCACCTGATAGAGCTCCTGGACCCCATCAGACTCTGTGAATGAGGGCCACGGTGCTCTCGAGCCTCTGAGACTTAGGAGTTGCTGCAATAAGTAGCATTTATTATCCTCTCAAATCATGTTGCGTTGTTTAAGATGTATTTGTCATTGTCCTGTTTCCCCCGTTTTATCCTCATGTGGTTTTCATGAAGGATTGAACCACAGTCTCTTTAAAAGTCATCCGTCATATTTCCCAATCACAACTGTTTTGTCTACAGTGGAAAGCAAAATGCTAAGAGTCTCTAAAATGAAGAACAAAACATGAGTCCTGCTCTGCCAACTTGATGCCGCCTAGGAGCGTCCAGATGCTCTCCCAGTTTGGGCTCTTGGTTTTTCCCCTGTGTTGTTCTCTTTGCCTGAAATGCCTCTAACCCTCATCTGTGCCTGGCACAAGCCCACTGCTGCTTCATGGTCCAACTCAAATGTCAGCCCGTCTTTGAAGCATTTCTTTAGCCCGCCTCAGGCAGAATTAATCATTCTTTTCCTCTGTCCTAACAGAGGTCATCGATGACCTCGTCGCTGGCAGTGTCTTCTTTTCCGTGTTCATCCCATTCAACCGCCTTAGCATTTGCTGATTTTGAAAACTCCCTCTTTCCTGAAAACAAACTCTGCTCTCTGCTGGCCTTTCTCCGGACGTGACCTGTGGAACTCCTCCGATGGGTCAGAATGTCTGTAGTACACTGTTACTCTGTTGCCGTGCCTTTAGCTTCATGACTTGCTAAAAAAGAACATTTCATCCTCCCTCTTGATTCTGTAAACAAGAGCAAGCCAACAACTTCAGATGTTCTTATCTCTAGTCACATTCTCTGTCCTACAGGTCGCTACTGGCATAACTCCAGGCACTATACAGGACAGACCCATTTCCTTCCTTCTCAGACACACTTTGTCTCTGGATCCCTCCTGCCAATTCATAACATCCCATCCATGGCTATGCAAGCCCGAAGGTGCCAGAGCTCGCCCGTGCTCTTTCTCCTTCATTTCTACAAGCAACTTCTCTCTCATTCTTAGCATATGGCCACCCAGGTAGATGGAAACTTGGGGACATATTTTAGTGTCACAGACCTATGTTCAAAATCAGACTCAGCTGCTGGCTGGTCACATGACTTGCATCAATATACTGCATTCTCTGACCTAATTTCTGATCTGTAATACATGAAAATAATCAGACAAAGAGCCCTTAGAGGTGTTATTGGCATTAAATGGGAAAAGCACCCCTCCAAAACAGTTAGTTTGGATAAACCAGATATAAACAAATTTTAATCTCTTCATACTAGGACACACACACACACACACACACACACACACACACACACACACTTCTATTTTTCTGTTGTCTTAGCTTGGGGCTTTACTGACCCTTACCCGGATCCCCTCAGTGACCCTCCTCTCCTCTCCTCTCCTCTCCTCTCTTCTCCTCTCCTCTCTTTTCTGCCCCTTCTCACAAAGAGGCTTTTCTTTTCTCTTTTCTTCTTTCTTCAAAGGGTGTTATGCCTCTCCTTCCTCATTTAGAAATCAGTCACATCATGCCCCCGCTTCCAAGATTTGCTGGCCTGCCAAAGATAAAGGCGCTCATCACCTCCCCTCTTGTCGAATCTTCCCAACTACGTCATGTCTGTCCTAGTCAGAGCCCGTTTGATTGTGTGGTACAGATGCTTACTTCAACCCGTGGAAGTGCAAGATGCCAAGAGCTCTTGGAAAGCCTCGACACTGGACCACATCCAAACCCAAGTCAACTGCAAAGCCTAGGGTCCCTACTCCTGGGCTAGAATTATAGAATGCTAGGGAAATATAATAAAACAACCTCTCTGAGGCTGGGGAGATAGCTCAGAAGGTAAAAGCACTTGCTGCCAAATCTGATGGCCTGAATTCAGTCTCTGGCACACACATGGCAGAAGGAGAGAGCTGACTTCTGCAAGTTGCTCTCATATCTCCACACACTAACAGTGGTACCTTCACACAGGAGCATGGGCACGTGTATGCGCGCGCACGCACACACACACACACACACACACACACACACAGTCACACACACAAATGATTAAATAAATAAATAATCCTGTCTGGACTGTCTCAAAAAGGCAGGGAGAACCCACAGGGAGTTCGTAGTAGATAGTCACCCAGGGCTAGAGCTTAGGGCTCTGAGGACAGAAAGATAAGACAGGAGTGAGCTTAGGAGAGGCCACCCCAAGGGACCTGTCTATTTACTCAAAGCTTAAAGAGCTAAGAACAGAATTATCTAAATTCCAACCCTGCATCTGCATGAGTTCTTGGGAAACAGAACAGCAGTTCACAGTGAAGGTGTGAATCCATGGGTGCAGAGCCCAAGCCCAAGAGCCGGGACCACTCACTGGCTAGGCAAAGGCGCCCTCCTATAAAAGGCATTTTATAGGGTGTGGCTGCATCCTAAGCACACAGTGTCCATCTGTCCCTAAGGAGGTAACACCTGCCAAAAATCATTCAGTGAGTGAATACAAAAGACAGAGGGAAGTGAGTCTTGAGGAGAGTCAGCAGCTGCTCTAGTGAGATTCCAAGCATGACAAGTACCACGGTGAAAATGTGTGAGCCAAACAATACTCTGAATATGCCCCACCATCAAACATACACCCCAGGCTCTAGCCTGTGCAGATATTTTTCGCCTTCCCATATTCTTAAGCAATATAACATAATAACTAATATATGGTATTTACATTATGATATGTGTTATTATACCATTCAGAGATGATATAAAATACATGGGATTTTTTTTCTTTTCTTTTTATATTTTATTTACATTTCAGCTGCCATCCCCTTTCCCCATTTCCCCTCCCTAGAAAAAACCCCTATCCCATGCCCCCTTTTCCTTTTTTGCTTTTATACAATTTTTTTTAATGTCAGTCAAAGGCTTTATAAGTTTGGTAATGCTCAATCAGAAGTGTAACCCAATGCCCAACCTAGATATATAAACTGTCTTTGACTGGTGGAGACACGTGAACCTCTGCCTCCTACATGGGGAAAAAAAAAAAAAAACATATCTACCACAGAGAACTTGGTTATCCGTGGGCTTGGGATCCTGGAATTGATCTCCTTTGGATACCAAGAGATGACTGTGTCTTACTGACATACGCAGCAATATCACCCCCCAACCTCCATATATCCTGCTTTTAACATAGCAAAGCTGGGTTTTGTTCTAAGTGAGCAAACACAGGATAACAAAAACATAACTCAGCGATGCTTTCAGTCTTGGTAAAGCTACATGACACACTTCCAATCAGTGAGATACTTCTAAAAGCTGGCTGTGTTCAAATTATCTTTAGAAGTAGAAAATCAAGTCTGCTTAACCTGAACATCAGAAAGCTGACATGCTCCTAAGTGCAAAATGCCCTAAGTCATAGGAAATTAATTCCACATCCTGAACCTGCATATCATGCACAAAGTTATTAAAGATGTTGAATAAAATTCCCTTCAGCTATGCCCATAAAGTATATAACACATAAATAAATTATCTTAAGACCTGAGTCCCATCCCCAAGATACCTCATTTTATATATATGCAAACATTCCAAAATTTGAAAAATCCGCTTCCCAAACCCTTCTGTTGCCCAGCACTTCTGATAAAGGGCAGATACTGGAGTAAACATTTCTAAGACTTCCCCTGCATCAGCAATCCCTTGGTCCTCTGCTTGCTCTACTTACAAAACACAAAACAAACAAACAAAAACAAAGGGCTCTCCTCAGAAAGGAGGATCACCCTGGGCTTTGAAGTTTTTATCTAGGTTCTCTCCAGGGATCAGTGACACAGGCAGAGAAAGCCAGCTCTGTCTCCAGGCCCAGGCTTAGACTATACAGTTTTTGTCTCTGATCTGTCCTGAAGGCTTGTTCCATTGTCTTGGAGCAGGGCCACCCTCACACAGGAAGCTGTGTGTATCACTGCTCACTGCAGGCAGAAACGCTGCAAAGGCCTTCCTATGACTGATAAACGGTGTTTGGTTTGGATCAGGAGGAAAAATAAGGCGCTCGGGATAACAGAGGCCGGTGGGAAAACATTCGGAACTCCAGAATCAGAGCAAAAGAAGAGACCGCTTTGAAGGCTCCATGGACGTGGTTAACTAACTAGGAACAATGAGGGCAGCCCAGGAGGAGCTTCCTTCCACCCAGCTGCAGCCAAAGCCTGGCTAGGGAGCTGGCAGGAACCCTGTTATGGCTGGGGAGAACAAACAGGCTGGGTCAAGGAAGCCAAGCCCCCTTCAAAGAACTATCCCCCCAACCCCCACGGCTGCAGGAGTGTTTGCTGACAAGGTAAGGTGTCCTCCAGTGAGGAGTGACTTGAGGCCACTGTAGAAAGAAGACTAGGCCAAGAGAGCTGAAAGTTGCCTGTCCCTCCTAAACAGGACAAGAGTGTTATTTGTTTTCTTTGAACACCTCTGACTCTGGGAACTTTGGTCTTGCTGAGTGAGGGGGGAAGCATGGGGGCGTGGCGGTAAGAAGGAACTGAGACTGAGGAAAAGATTAAGAAGATGAAAACTTTCTTTTCCCCTGGGGGTGTGTAGGTGTGGGTGAGACTTAATTTACTTGGAGGTGTGAGCTGCAACTTTTCTTCTCTGTCCAAGAAGTATCAATGCTTCAGTAAAATATGTGATTTTTCTCCCCTCTAACATGCAGAAAGATGGGCTCTTTTTTTTTTTTTAAATAGGCTACTGATTTTAGAATTAGGTGGGTTCGGGGTGAGAGCTGAGTTCTCTGCGGCCTGCCCCAGCTGAGTTACCCTTTAAATAAATTGTTTCTATGGAACTTCCCATGCCTGGATCCCAGGCCTTTGACCAAAGTGCCAACTTGGCATGAAGAAAGGAAAATAATTTTTTCCCTTATCTCTACCCCCAGAGCTCTGTAACTGTAGCTATAGCCAGCGGATTTATTAATAATTTAATACAGTACTTATTGAGAATTTGTGCTCTCACTTGGAAAGAACAGAGCTGTAAAGAGATGTTTCTCACCAGGATCCAGGGAGGAGCAAAAATAAAATAGACCTTTCCTCCCCCAAGGTCTAGGCTCGCAGAGGACAACGAGGCTGCATTTTCTGTGAAGAGCAGAGACAAAGTCTGGACAGCTCAAAGTTTGCTGAGAGGAGGAACGGCTGTTGAAGCTCTGAGAAAGAATTGCACCAGTTTGGGCCACTGGTCTGGGGATCAGAGCTGACAGATCCTGCAGTTAGGAAGTTGTCTGGCTATCTCAGCACCTTGTGTGCCCACCGGGCCCCTGAGGCTGTGGTAGGCAGCTGTTGGCATTAACAAACAGACTTATCAGCAGAGGATATAATCTGAGATCCACTCCCGGTGCCTAAAGCCACAGATGGTACTGAATTGTATTAAAATTTTGTGTTTCCTGTACACATATACTTATGCTAAAGTTTAACCATAGAAATTAAGTGGTCAATCAAAGCAGCATGTTGCATTAGAAGCCGAGTGAACGCGCCCCCTCCCAGTGTCATACTGTGCTGTGGAAGTTAGCAAACTCGACACCGGATGTTTCCTTGTGAGGTGAGGAATTTTCACAAAGGAAGCATTTTATGCTTTCTTTTGGCATCCCAAATTGCTGACATTGCCATCACACACTTTGAGGTCACTATTAAAAAAATTAAGAGGTCCCTGAAGGTAAGTCTGTGATGCTGTGAGGTAGATTTGAAACCCAAGCTGAAAGTGGCAGGTGGTGGTCTCCGGAAACCTGCTGGTAGGTATGACTTGAAAGTGAGATACACCCCACCCCTCACTGCCGATGCACATGCATACACAGGCACGTGTACATACATACATACACGCACAAGCACATGAACATATACACCACACACATATACACACCACATGCACATACACACGCACATACATATACACACACATACACACAGGTATTCATGCACACATATGCATACACACACACGTAGTTTTAGGTACTGGCCACTAGCTGCTGGCACTGTTTTGAGAGGTTGTTGAAGCTTTGGAATAAGGTCACTTTGGGGTATATCTTTTAGAATCACAGGTCCTGATTCCCAAAGGTCCTACTCTCTACTTTATAAATGTAGGGAGCTTCCAGAACATACTTTCATTACCATGCCTTACTTGTCCCAATGGACTATACTTCTGAAACTCATGAAGTATTTACTTTGTCACATACTTCGTGACAGCAACAAGGAAGATAATGAGTTTAAGGGCCACAGGGACAGTTCACCTGCAGGGTGAGATGGAGCAGCAGTGTGTGAGGCTTCCCTGTGCCACACAGACAGTAGAGGTGTGCCACACAGACAGTAGGAGTGTACCAACCAAAACGAAATTTATCAGTGACAATTTCTGAATAGTGATTGATCATTAGTCACTTGGAGCCCAAGGGAAGTAAACTTTTGAATCTGGGGATTTTTGCACACACGGAACCCTGGAGCCTTTAATGCAACATACAGCTAAGCTACTGTAACTCAAGTACCAGGTTGCTTTGATCTTACAGCTAGACCTTCTAGAACACAGGACTTCCAAGATCAGTACGGAACAGGATAGACTGTGGATCTGTTGTTCATGACACAGCAGTTCATTAACAGCATACGGATAAGTTTAAATATATTTAAATTAACTAAAAGAAAAGGCTTGGGTCCTCACAGAAAGCTCATGGCTTTCATGATGGGCTGTGCAAATGAAGGGCATTTTCAGCCCTACAGAAAGTTCTAGTGGCCAGAGCTGTTCTAGAGGTCAGCTTCTTATTGTCCAGATTGTAATCCTGGATGGAGTCATGGAGCTGAGTGTGAATGTCTCAGAAAATTTGGCATCATCAGCAGGTTTCTGGATGCCTGTGAGCCAATAGTAATTTATCTATGTGCCTGTGAGCCAATAGTGATTCATCTGAATGCCAGTGAGCCAATAGTAATTCAGAATCAAATGCATGATGAATCCAAGTTGCTTCTGGTACTGCTCACCCATGATAGGCTGTGCAACTTCCCTAATGGTGTGCTATTTTTCCAGGGAAGACTAGAACAAACGCCTCCAGATTGGGCACCAACAACAGACCAAACAATTGAGTCTATGCAGCTTGATGAGCCAATGAGTTTGACACAGCTTAGACGAGGCATCACTTAAAGGAGCTTGGACAAATTACAGGGTGCTAAGTAACCAAAGCAGTCTTCCCCACTAGCAACCATTAACCATTTGTGTGCCCTTTGGGAGAAGTGGGGCCTTGTATAGCTTGTAGATTTGTGTCCCACCTTCGCACTACCTTGGAGCCTTGTGAACCCCTTGTGTGCTGTCTCGTGAACCCTACTGCCTCATGATCTCCTTCTACCTCTATGAAGGGATGATAATGGGCTCAATATTTTGGGAATTTCATGGGAAGAAATCACACTTGTTTAGCTTTCAAGATGGCAACAGCCATGTGATGCTTATGAAACACAGTAGGTCTAAGTTCACGGCCTGCATGCTTTATACCATGCAATCCCACCCTGTTACAGAGCACTGCCTGAGATGCCTCAGCTCAGATGCAAGACTACATGGTATGGTATGAGTTGCAGGGTTTTTAATCGTACATGAAATGTTTTCAGCTCCTTTGTAAACAGTGATTTAATTACAGAAAATAAAGACTTTTAATATTTTCCTCCTATCATTCCTCAGCACGATAGCACTTTAGATGGAATTGTGTTAGAATTTTTTATTTAAAAAAAAATGTTGTTTGAGTTTCTGACTTGAGTTTCATTGAAAAAAAATCATTAAATGAAGTTTTTCTTGGGTAATCCTAACGGATAGAATTTTCAACAACTTCTGAAATGGCTCTAGGCGTAACTTTTCACTGTTTTGCCTCGTGTACTTATTGTGAAGTGGTGTTCTCAGAGTTAATTATAAAATTAAAGTGTCAGCTCTGAAAAATGTTGAAGAAGACCTACGCCTGAAGTATCAAGTACTCAACTAGATTGGATACTTTATGTCAAAATATGTAAGTTCCTCTACTTGGGTAGAGTTCAAGTAAGCCTTTGTCTTTAATATGTGGTAAGTACATATACTAAATGACTGCTTTACGTCAGTTTCTTTGTGGTTAATTATTGATTCATGTTTGATATGTATACCCATTTTATTTAGCTATATAACCAAGGACACATAAAATTTCTTAGACAATGTCTAAGAAGTTCTGGGCTATGGGACTGCTGCTATGGCTGGAGGCAGCCTACAACACTTCTGCTGTGTTCTATTTGCTGGATCCCAATTTAGAGATTAAACACAATGTTATGTTTCCTATGCTGCTCTCTCTGTGTGCCCCAGAGAATACAAGGGCACTGGTGAGAGTCTAGCTGCTCCCACACAAGGCCTGCTTAGAAGTGACCAAGAAGGAATCATGGTAAAATGAATCAGAGAACTTAGGCAGACTACCAGAGAGATAGAGACCAGAGAAGGAGCAGCAAACATCCCGTTGTGTTCCTGGTCACTCTAAATCCTTACATAGTGCAAGGTAAAGTCAGATGATAGAGAAGAGAAGAGAAGGAAAAAGAAAACCCAGAAAAATGACAAAGATGGGATTTGTGTCTATGCTTGCAGAGTAGAACATGAAGTCATATTTTATTTAATTTTTTTTAAAAAATAAAGAGCACTTTCTCCTCTTTAATAGTTTCTAGGCAAATTTATGTCGTGTGTCTGCCATGAGGACTCCCTTAAGGGTTGCTTCTGCAAGCCACAGTCCACTACACCTTTCCTCTGTCATGGGAACCCTTGAAATGTCTTTAAATGGGATAAAACACTGCTTTAAAACCAGCAGGTGTGAGATATGGCCCAGGCTGGCCCCTTAGGGCTGGGTTTAGATCTGCAGGCCAGCCTGTGCTTAGCCAGAGAAGAACGGTCTAATTTAGAGAAGGAGAACAAACCCTGAGGTCAACGGGACCACAAGGCCATGTCTTGGAAAATAACGCAGGATGTCAGAAGCCAGAGAGACCCGAGAGCATCGGGAAGCATGCCACAGGGGAGGGGAGGACAGGGCAGGGCAGGACAGCCTGCCTGAGTTGATGAATTTGAATCCCAAGCGCTCAGGAGGAACTTGAAGCATTTGGGACCTGCCTGTGTGTAATTCCGGTGTCAGAAAGGCAGAAATGGGAAGATCTGGTGGGGGGGGGGGAGTTTGCTGACTGGCCAGTCCAGTTGAATAAGTGCGCTCCAGATTCAACGAAAGACTCCATCTCAGCAAGTTAGATAGAGAGTGATTGAGGAAGATACAGATGTTGACCTTCGGCCTATGCACAGATACACATACACACACACACACTCACATGCATGCATACATACATACATACACACATGCATGCATAGATACATACTACGGGTATACACAGACATACACACAGACCTATCTTCTTGGACTTTTCCAAATTAATTTGAATTTTATAAAATTACAGTTGTCAATTCAATTATCACATGTAGATTTGTTATTGTTTTTCGTATTTATTCACTACAGTATATGTGTGTGTTATACATATATAGTATGTAGATATATGTTGATAGCTATACATGATTTCTATATCTTGAATGTTAAATAGCTAAAGTAGGAAGATTCTCTTGAAACAATTTTCACTTGAAAAAAAATTTACAATAGATTCTTAATAGACAGTTTTTCAAAACTGGATAAGCCAGGGCCTCTCTCTCATGATATGTGAAATCTGTTCCAGCTAGATCTAATTTATATAAATTTATTAGTCTTCTAAAGATTGACCTGAATTGATTTTGCTAAATGACAAATAAATTATAAAAAAAGAATTTCAAGAAGATCACTTTCTGCCTCTAGATTACTGTGGGCAATTCTGCCTAGAATCATCAAGAGGCAAGGCGATTTCATGGCCCTGAGATGGAGTGGATCCATGGGGAAAATGTCTTGCAAGTAGATTCTGCCTGACAAAAGCAAGCTGTAAAATGACAGAATGACGATGTTGGGGGAAAATTTTAGGTTGACTATGAAATGTCCTCCATGAATCATGCATTTAAACACAATGCCAGGATGGTGGACTCTTTCGTTAGACCGGCTCCCTTTAGGAAAGGAAGCTCTGACTGGAGGAAGCCATCACTGGGGCTAAGCCTTGGGGATATGTTGTTCCTCACTCTCTGCCACGGTCTGTCGGCCATCTGCTCCCACCACCATGGAGCTACTCTGCCAAGCCTTCCCTGCATGAAGGACTGAAATCCCCTGGGATCACAAGCCAGGGATGTAGCCTTCCTCTGTTAAGTTGCTTCTGTTGGTTATTTTGTCACAGCAAAAGTAACATAACTAACACGCTGAGCAGGCACAAGATGTTGGACCACCACATTCGAGGACAGAGAACTCCTAAGGGTGGGAGGGAGGCATCGCAATGACAAAGAAAAGGAAATCGTGTTTACTACATTGGTTTGCACACATGTGGAGTGAGTTATGCTAAGATGTCAAGGGACGCTATAAATAGAGTCAAAATGGATTCAGATAAATTCATGCATAATGGACATCATTATTAACAGACTCTTAAAGGAAAATCAAGAATATTCTATAGGCATTGCCAGTTCTTTGAGATCAATGTCACAGGCACCCAAATCCAAGACAGACTGATATGAAAGATCACTTGCTAACTTAATATGACATTTATTAGGTTCTTATCCTCTTATTTTGGTGGCAAGAGCTCTGGGATTTGTCTACTATGAGAGTATCGGTTGAATTTTGAGTTGATAGAGGGCTGGGGGGTCCAGTGGTTTATCAATACTAAATCATTAGAAATACCCACAACCTCTTCCATTCCCTTTCAGTTAAATCAACCCTGGCATTTACTCACCATCCCCCTCCCCCGAGCGGTACAAATGGACTCGATATGTTACCAATTAGATGTATATTACTACCAGCCATCAGAAACTTATCTTGCCCTGGAGACAGGAATAAGCCTCTATTTCAAACCACACTCAAGAAGAAAACACAAGAGAGGAAGTAGATGGGGCCAACTGTTCCCAGACGTGAGAATCCACTTGACGACAGACAGGAAGTATTGTCACTGGGAAAGGTCTTAAGGATGGTCTAGGGTTTAACCATCCCCTTTTGACATGAAGCTCAGGTAAGGAGGTCTTAGGAAGATAGGAGGTAACGGTTAAGTGTCTAAAAGGGGTCATCTGGTGCCTGTCATTGGAACTATCTCTATGCTTTGCTGATTAGGTTAAATCTAGGATGAAGGATGTTACTTTAATGTTTGTAGTTGATGCCGACATAACTCCAGAATGTTCTGAAAATACTGTCTTTGAATACAAAGCTAGAGGGTTAGCGATGGTTTGAGAAAAGCTTGACAGGCGGTATCTGCCCGTACAATGAAGCTGAAAAATCATTCTGCCTCTGCCTTTATAGTCAGAATAGAGTCAACTGCTGCTTAGTGAAAAGAAATCAGGACCAGAAAGATGGCTCAGTGGGTAAAGATGCTTGCAGCCAAGCCTGAAGATGTTAGTTCAATCCTTAGGTCTCACTTGGTAGAAGAGAAGTGATTCTTAAAGATGTGTTAGCCTTCAACACATTGAACTAATTGTGGCATATGCATATCTCCCCAATTAACTTAATTTTGTGATTAATAAACTAGAGAGAAATCACTCAGAACAAGACACAACTTGAAAGCCAGTGTTACACATCGGGCTGGCCAGGGCTTGAGCTCTACCCTAATCAAGAGCCTGGGGATGAGGGACTTAGATGCTCTCCCATTTGGCCAAACTGTAAATAAACCCATCTTCCTTTTACCAGTGTCTGAACTCAACGTGCTCACAAGCACACCATGGAACTCACTTTACAAACCTCTCTTTCATGGTTCCTTAGAAGTATGTGCAAACTGAGATGGCAGGATTTGTGGATCTAAATGCCTGGTGATAGTTTTTCCTGATTTCCAAATAGAAGGCTACATTAACCACAGCAGGTGTATAAACCAAGACATAAACCAATGGAGAAGAACAGGAGCCCCGAAATAAATCTACATGACCACAGTTAATGGATCCCAGAGTGATGGGAACACACGGTGAGAAAGGACCACTTTTACCAATGATGACTATGGCAAGGCCGCTGAGTGAAATGAGCCAGAAACAAACACCGAGTGATCTCACTTCCATCTAGAACCTAATGAAGCCAAACTTAGAAGCAGCGTTTAAAATGGTGATCGTCCAGGGATGTGGAAGTACTGGCTAAAGGGTACCAGGTTGCATTTAGGCAGGATGAATGCTTTCTGGAAAATAACTTAAGCATATAATTATGACAACAATAATCCTGATTGGATTAATAGTGACTAATGTTGAATGTTAAATATCATCTTAAATGTTCTCACCACCAAAAAAAAAAAAAAAAAAAAAAAAAGAATATGACCATAACCACATAGGGTGATGGATATATTTGTATATTTCAATATCATACTTCATGTCCTTGATCTATACATCTTTGTTATGTATAACAAAGGGGGTATAATTACAATATGTTACGGCCTCTCCAATATTAGTACATTCAGGGTTAGCTTTTTAAATTTTTTTTCATATGTGTATGAATTTTACTCTGTAACCGAAGACTTGATATTCAATAAATCCAAACACATGGTGGGCCCTCCTGAGCTGGTCTGCGAGGGTAGGCTCTTTGGCCCTGCTTTTTTCAGACTTGGGTGTGCTCCAGACTCCAATGCCCTGGGGCACCCTGGGAGTGGCTCTGAGGTATCTGTGGAGCCTGACCCCCAATTCTCTCTGGCCATACTCCAGGGCCCTGCAAGATTACCAATCCTTAGGACTGGCCAACCCAGCATATTAGTTACCCTTCTCTCCCTGCATCTGAAAGGTGCCTCTTTTCCACTAATTGATCCCATTAAGGACTAAACTCAATTGAGACAGGAACTCCTGTGACATTGGTAACACAGATCAAGATAAGTCTCAGTATACCTGTCTGGCTGCTATTCATTCTTAACTCACTGTGTTATGCTAAGACTGATCTTGCCCTCCTGGAAGACTTCAGTGGATCTTGTGCCAGACAATATTTAGATCTAGCTGCTCCACAGAGAAGCTGGGTGCCATATCTCTTCCCATGTTCAGTCCACTTACTCTAGAAAGACATGATATTTTCAGGTCTACTGATCATGACTTGAGTGATATTTTTTTCACTTCAACCCTAGGATACTATTGGTTGAGGGCATATTCCAGGGACATACCTGAGATGGCACATACTCTGTGTATTCCTCAGAGAATACCAGGAAATCAGAATGCAGCAGGCTTCCTGAGTGAATACTCTACTTTTGTTCTAAGAAAAGCTTACAGAGAAAAGTAGACTTCCTTGAGACTTACAGTGCAATGGAATGAAGGTGGTGAAGCCAGGTCTGACAACGGGGCTCCTCTTCACCCTTGATGGTGAGAGGGCAGAGCAGTGCAGCTAAACTCTGTCCTCTAGCCTGTCTGGTTGTTTGAGGTTTTCCTTACATTTTCATCCCAAAATGATTGCTGGGTGTGCTGAGGTTTCATGGTGTAACTGTAATGAGGACCTTCATAGGGTTAGAATGAGAGCCAGGAAAGAGCATTGCTGGGTTTTTTTCCCTGGGAAAGGGAGACCCTGGAGGCAGGAAATGAATCTGGCACCTTTGAGACCTTTGAGTCTTTGGATCTTAGTTTTACAGCCCGTTCTCGGTATGCTTTGTCTCATAATCACAGAGAAAGGGTAGACGCACTGAGGAAAAGGTCCCACCGAGTAATTGCTTAGAATGAAAGGCTTGTCATCTGTAAGTGGTACCAGGGGAGAATGGGGAAGGTCAGGAAGAGGCCAGAAGGGGGAAGCTCAGTTCCTTTAGCAGCCATCAAAAGAAAATCAGAGAAGTGTCAAATTTGTGCACTGTGGGCACTCCGACAACTAGGTAAAATTAAATCGTTATTTGGGATTTTCAACAGTTAGCTTGTCTGGTACCCCCCCACACACACTCTCCTTTGTTCTCCTCTTCTAGCCTCGGCAGACATGTGCACAGCTCATGCACCCACACTCACTCTCTTCCCACCACACCCACACTTGCAACTTTCTGATTATGCCCTCCCTTGTCTTCGGGTTTCTATTGTGTGATAAACACCATTACCAGGCTCTTGGAGAAGAAAGAGTTTATTTCAGCTGACACTTAAGTCAGTCACATTCTACCACTAGGAAGTCAGGACAGGAACTCAAAGCAAGAACTTTGGAGATGGGAACCAAACCAGAAGCCACGAAGAAAGGCTTGTTCCTGTGACTTGCTCAGCTTGCTTTCTTACACACCCCAGGACCCCTTGTCTAGGATGGTGGTACTCACAGTGAGTTGGAGATTTCCACATCAGTCACTAACCAAGACAATGCCCCACAGACCTGCCTAAAGGTCGGTCTAATTGAGGTCTTTTTCTTCCCTGAGATTCATCTTTGCAGATCAATCTGGCTTGTGTTAAATCAACAAGAAAATAATCAGGATGCCACGTCATTTCCTTTATTATTGTTCCCAGATATCCATTTTATGTATGCCCTGTTTTGTTTTTTAAAGAAATTCTGATTGTGGAGTACACCCCATTCGCATCTGTGTTCTTCCTTTATCAGTGGGTTTTGTCAACAGAGAAACCGCCTGCCTCAGATGTCCTTGGCTATATTGGGGAACTGGGGTTCTTACCAGACTCTGTAGCATTTCCATGGTTACAGAACAGACTTTGCCCCTGCTCTCAGATTTCCTTAGTCTCTCTACATGTTCTTTTGACTTATCTCCATGCCATTCATGAAAAGGAGCAGCTTCTCCTGGAGAAAGAGAAGACTCTCACCACTGCTTGCACTACTCAGCTGATGAAGGGCATTTTGTCAGCACCTGGAGAA
Source organism: Rhabdomys pumilio (assembly GCA_030674055.1). Taxonomy (NCBI): domain Eukaryota; kingdom Metazoa; phylum Chordata; class Mammalia; order Rodentia; family Muridae; genus Rhabdomys; species Rhabdomys pumilio. Next base: position 25,424,702 of record JANHMN010000013.1, read on the forward strand.
ATGTGCTATTGTTGGTCCAGACCTGGTGACTGGACTTCTAGGAACACATCTTCCAGCAGTAGTGCACAGGTCACGAAACGGCATTGCTCGCTATAGTGCTGCTTGCCATAACAAATGATTAGAAGCAAGCTAGCTGTCATCTACAAGAGACTGGAAGGATGAGTTATGGTACCACTACACAATGGATACTCTGAACCTATAAAAACAATAAGTCATAGTCTAAATATAGATATGGGAAGATGCCAGGGACTCCAGTGAAGCTGGAAAGGCACTGATGGGTTACTGGAGCACAGGGAAACAGCATATTTGTTCTTGTTTGTATAGAGTGCCACTGAATTAGTATCTGGAAACCAAGGGATGTGGGCAGGTATGTATAGAAGTCATAGGTAAAGAAGAGTCAGGGTTTAGGAGGCAAGAGATGGGGAGGAAGCCTTTTCCATGTGCGTTTTTGCACTTGACTTTTGAATCATATGACTGTACTATCTCTTCCAAAACAGTTTAAGTGAAAATTCTGAGTGAATCACACACACACACACACACACACACACACAAAGAGAGAGAGAGAGAGAGAGAGAGAGAGAGAGAGAGAGAGAGAGAGTCATTGAGTATAGACATGCTAACTTGTAAGTTTTCATTGATTAGAGGTGGGAATCTAACACCCAGAAAGTACAGAACAAAACCATCAGTAGCTAAGTATTTTCTTTTGTTGGGGATTCACATGTTCTAAGTCGTGAATAAGGAAAATAAGTAACAAAAATAGAATTAGGAGTCTTGGGATGGTTTAGAGTCAGAGGAGCTTACAAAGCAATTCTCCTGGTCCTTTCTCTTTCAGATAAGAAAGTTCAGGTTCAGACATTGTTGAGCTTTCCCAAGTCACCCTATTCAAGGCGGAGCCATCCCTGGAACACTGTGTGCCTGGCCCTAGGTCATAATGCATTTGTTCCTTGCTCCTTTGGCAGCATTGCAAATGGACTGACTCTAAGGCTAGCCTCAAATTCTTGTAGCTCTAAATCAGAGACCCTCTAGGGAGAACGCAGGCAAGGAACTGAAGCTGTCTTACCCACAAGACGGAAAGAGACTTTTGATAAAAAGTGAATCTTAATATAGTTTGTTGGAGAGGGACCATCTGTTCCCAATCTTTAGAGAAGAGGGAACGGGAATGTATGCTACAATATGAAGCATGAGATAAAAAGAGGAAATTCCTAATTTGTCTGGTTATAGACCAATATACCATCAAAGCAGACCGCTGTGGCTGTCTCTGGGCATGTAAAAAGAGATTGTCATTCTTCTTCAGTAATTTGTCCCAAACCATGTCTTCCGAGAACAGACCTCTGTAACTTGGGAAGATCTTCAACTGAGGCACCAGCACTTACCTCTGTGTCCTCCGCGTGTCACCCCCACGGGACGTGTTTATGTTTTCTATTCCTTGAAGAGCAACAGGGCACCTGTGGTGAGACAAGCCCTTGCCTCTTCATGTTTCCCAGGTGGTTGGAACATAAGGCACAGCCCACTGCAGATTGCGAGGAAGGCAGGCTCTATAGCCACAACGCTTGCTTCTGTCTTTATTCTATCCTTAACATTGGACACACGGAACATACACACCATCGTCATGAGCCTGACAAGGAGGGCACACCGTTAGCCGTCACGAAAGGCTGTGTCCTGTGGCTGATCAAAATGTGAAAGATCTCCCTTGTGGCACACACTGGTGTGTGTGTGGGGGGGAGGGGGACCTCTCTTGTCATGTAGAAAAGGCACATGTAGGAAGTGGGTGGCAGTACTGCGTGACAATAGCCCTCCCACAATCCTCTGTCACACTCTTCCTCTTCTGCTTAAAAGCAGGGCACCCCAGGGAAGAAACCCCAGGTCAGAAAACTGATGGTAAAAGGGAAAGAATGGAGGGTTGACCCAGTGGCCTGTTCAGAGAGGAGCCTCACCAACCAACAACCCTAGGTATCCATGCTGGAAGTCACTAAGCTACACTCTGAGCAGACCATCAGAACTTAAAAGCACAAACATTAGGGACAATGCCCTGATGTTTTCCTCCTTAAAGAAACATGAACAGATATTTTCTCCTAGGCCCCAGTGTGGACACTGAAATCTCTGTCATTTTCTATCCTTGGTGAAGTATCATGAGATAGCCCATGCAGCATGATAGCCCATGCAGCTGAGAAAGGTTCTCCTATGAGTAAATGCTTGTTGAATAAATTAGTGACCTTTAGACTAACACCCTTATTGACAATTGACATAAAAGGCCATGATTAATTATCTAATGGTTTTTAGCTTGCTCACTATATATTAAAAGAGTATTAAAATGGAGCCAGATATTTCTTTTTTTCCTGTGTATCATTTCTTATAAAACATTTAGCCGAGGGTGTTGTTATTATTTAATTAGCATGAAACTCTGTGTGTGTCTTTGTGTTTCTGTGTCTCTGTCTCTCTGTCTCTCTCTGTCTCTCTCTGTCTCTGTCTCTCTGTCTCTCTCTGTCTCTCTGTCTCTCTGTCTCTCTGTCTCTCTGTCTCTCTCTCTCTCTCTCTCTCTCTCTCTCTCTCTCTGTGTGTGTGTGTGTGTGTGTGTGTGTGTGTTTGTGTGTGTGTTCATTCATGTACCAATACAAGATTAACATATTAAGCTGAAAAGATTCCTTTCTTAGTGGTCAAACGTCTGTTCATTTGCCTTCCAACCACCTCTCAAGTAGTGGATGAAGACAGAAGAGTAACATTTTGGGACTTGGTTGCCTCTGTCTCATGGCTTCACAATCATATGGTGACCTCATGGGAAACCCACTGTTAGTCACTCTCTTTGATGCTCCAGCAGTTCACAAATAATAAGCCTTTCTTGGTTTTGGCTTTAAGGCAGCTTCGCTTAATATTCAACATATGAATCACGTGCTGAGTAATCGAACTGGTTGGGAAATCTCTGTCCTAATCCCTTGAGGTTCCCCTCTTTCATGAAGGTGCTACTTTTAGAAGAAAGTCACATTTAAGTTCCCATGGCACATAGTTTTTTATTTAATTAATTCTTTCATTTATTTACATCTCAAATGTTGTCCCCAGAGTTCCCTTGCAGTGTTCTTCCCCCCACACCTTTCACCTCTGAAAGAGTGGCTCCTCTAGGTTCTCTCTCACCACACACACACACACCCTGGAGCATCACATCTCTACAGGATTAGGTGCATCGTCTCCCACTGAGGCCAGACAAGGAAACACTCTGCTACATAAATGCTGGTGGCCTCGACCAGTTAGTGTATACTCTTTGGCTCTTGGTTGGGTCTCTGGGAGCTCGCAGGGGTCCAGGTTAGTTGATACTGTTGGTCTTCCTATGGGGTTGACATCTTCTTCTGTCCCTTCAGTCTTTCCCCTAACTCTTTCATAGGGATCTCCAATCTTTGTCCAATGCTTGGCTGTGAGCATCTGCATCTGTCTCAGTCAGCTGCTGGTAGAGCCTCTCCGAGGCATGCTAGCTAGACTCCTGTCTGCAAGCACAACATAGCATCAGAAATAGTGTCCGAAATTGAGCACATAGTTTTAAAGACAAGTTCAAAGACATTCTGTCCTCAACACCCTCTTTTAATGATGAATAAGTAAACAATTATATTGAAATGGAAGGTAAGTGAATGAATGTAAAGAAGGTATATATGTATGGATGAATAGGTGGATGGATGGGTGGGTAGGTGGTGAATATGTAGATGAACTGATAGAGAAATGCATTGTGGGTGGTTAGTAAATAAGTGTTATGTGAACTGATGAATGGATAAATGGTTGGTACATGGGAAGATAGAAAGATGGATGGAATCTAAACAAATGGTAGCTGGTGGATGGGTGACTATGTAGTTGAATTCTGGTCTTTTTTGGCCTGTATATGTATTCATCCAAAAAAATCATAATCCCTATGGGTCTTGTTAATTCACTAGTGCTGTGAAGAGGCACTACTACCAAAGCAACTTATAAAAGAAAGATTTTATTGGATACCTGCTTATGATTTCAAAAGGTTAGTCTACAGTGACCATAGTAGGAAGCATGGCAGCAGGCAGGCAGACATGGCACTGGAGCAGTAGCTGAGAGCTTATATGTTGTGACAGCAATCACTAGGCAGAGAGAGAGAGAGAGAGAGAGAGAGAGAGAGAGAGAGGTAACTAGGATGGTGAGGGCTTTTGAAACTTCAAAGTCCACCCCCAGGGACTCACCTTCTCCAATGAGAGCACACTTCTTAGCCATTCTCAATGGGTTCCACCAGCCAGAAACAAAACAGTCAGCTCTATTAGCCTGTGGGAGCCATTCTCATTCAAACCACCTCAAACCTCTAGTTGTGTATCTCAGAAGTTTAGAATTTAGAAAAGTAACCTTTAAACAGCCAGCTATGCTCTCCTGCCAGCATTCCAAAAATCAAAATTGAGGCAGTTCAAATCTTTAGGCAAGAATTAAACCATTTAGATCATTTTCTCATAAATATGGAAGTATTAAAAAATCAATTACAGGAGATCTTATGCAATATTTGTCTTTTTTGTTTAGAAAATCCAAAATTTTTATTTTGAAATCTAGTTTTGAGTTTGAGGTGATATTTTTGCAGAAAGTTCAATTTTTAGTTTACATTTTTCCCTCTGTCACATCATAGGCATTTTGCTGGCTTTTCTATCATATAAACATTGTCTGCTTAACACCATTCATGACTGGCTTATGATTAGTTTAGAGAGCACGTGCCTGCACTGCGCAAGCAGCAGCCGAGGTTAGAATGACATTTGTTCATGCCGGCAGCAAGCCCAGCCAGTTGGCAGGGGCCCCTCTGCAATAAAATATTAATAATAATGAAAAAACAGCCTTTTTATCATCTGAGGTATTTGTTGCAGATTCTCTGAGTAACTTTCTTCACTCCCTGATTCATTCATGTTGTGTGGAATATATTGGATTCCATCTTCTCACAGCCCTGTGGGGAGACATTGTGATGGCTTCCCTCCAGCAAGCCTTGGCAGTCTCCAGCTATACACTGTTACTTGATTAAGGATTTGGCGTGGAAGCGAAGGTAAGTCTTTTTATGGCTTTATCCAAAATGGGATTCCTAATGAATGACATACTCCCTAAAGAATGTTTCCAGAGTGGCTGTCGTAAAGCATTTTTGGGGGTAGAAATTTCACATTTTGCCGACTTACTCTATCCATAGGTTTAACAGAATACGCCAGGACTTCCTGAGACTTTGACCTCCTAGATGGTAGGATGGTGAGGAGCATAGAGTTCTCTGACAAGCAGGGAGAAGTGTGGTGGTGGGTGAAGCATATAGTAACAAAGAACTAGAGAATAAGAGACGGAAGGAACAGAACTTCTATCATCTTCTATGCCTTTCTCCTACGTCTTCATCCCACCCAGATTTTATCATCAGCTACAATAATGAGAAGGCTATAGGGAAACTGATGCAAACATCTCTGGTATGGCTCTAAAATAACCAAAGACCCCCTAAGGGAAGTAAAGAGATTATAGTGATGGAAAACATGCTGGAGTTGTCTGGCAGGATATGGTCATTTTAAGGACTAGGGCATTCCAAGCGATTGTTGTCATTCAATGGATTGAGTCAGGTTCACTCCTTACAGAACTCTTCTCCAGGGGAGGAAACCAGCATAGCTTTCCCGGGAAGTCACTTCTGGCAGAGCCAGAAATACCAGCTCCCATTCTTGGCTTGAGAGTCAAATCAACTGCTGCAATTTTCCTTCCAAATCTACCCTCCTGCACATTGTCTGAAATATCTCCCCAGATCAACAAGATCCCACCTCCCAGCAGTCAGGCACTAGTAATATAGGGAGCCATCTTTAGGGTTGAGGATTAATTTTCCCTTCTACAGATGAAGTTTTGGTGGGGGACATCTGGGGAGAATTTGCCTAGAAGAGCAGAGTGCTCATACACATTTCAAAGGAGCTACAAAGCCCTCAATATATATGTGTGTCAACTTTAAGTTTCTACAATGAGATGCACAAGGCTAACTAACTTGTAAAAGGGAAAGATTCACTTAGCTCACAGGTTTGGAGGTGCCAATAACGTGGCACTGGAAATGGTCCTCGGGCTGTACTAACATGGTAGTGGAGGTGTACATGTCTGGAAGAGCTTTGTGATGGTTACTGTTGACTGTCAGCTGGACTGGATTGAGATATGCTAAATAGATTAGTAAGGCATACCTGTACTTGTGAGAGTGTTTACAGAGATGATTATACACAAGGGCTCTGGCCTAAATCAATTGATTAATCCACTGATAGGTTCAAAGTTCAAATAGACTATTGGTAGGTGATGAAACTATAGAGGGTAGAGCCTCTTTGAAGGGTCACTGAGATGTGCTCTTAGAAACTAGACCTTGCATTAGGGCCCTTCTTGTTATTTCTCTACACTTTCTGACTGCCAGGAAGTGAGAAAGTTGGTTTCACCACAGTCTCTGCCAAGCTCTACTGTGGCTTCAAAACAATGGAGTCAGCTGACCATGGGTTGAAATCTCTTTATTCATGGGTCTTTCTTAAGTTGTTTATCTTAGGCATTTGTCACAGCCGTGAAGGGCCCAACAAATGTAGCCTTATATCATCCAGCAGAGGGGAAAGAAAGGGAGGGAGGGAAAAAGAAATAGAGGAAGGGGGAAGGGACAAAGGGAGGGAAGGAGGGAGGAGGAAAAAGGAGAGAAGACAGGGAAAGAAGAGAGAGAGAAAGAGAGACAGACAGACAGACAGACAGACAGACAGACAGACAGACAGACTAGGGTCTTACAATATCTTGTAGTAGCCCATGGGCCTCCTATAAGGCCTCCCATTACCTTCTATCATCATTGTCATCGTGGAGACCAAGACTAATTAAAACAAACCATTGGGAAGGTCATCTGAACCACACCCAAAGTACAGCAGTTCAGTTCTAAAAAGCCTGGCAGTCCTTAACCTCCTAGGCCAACAAGGTCCTAAGCACTTTCATTGCCAATGGAAGGAGGCACCCGTCTCCTGGGACCCCAAGGTTTCCAAGTGACCTTACTACCAATGACCCTGACACAGAAACCATTGTCAGGGTGACTGCTGGTGTCGCTTTGCATCTAAAATGAACACTGTTTAAAATACCATAATTTTTTCTTTAATTTTTAATTCTTAAACTCATTTTGAGACTTTAATTAATTTGTCTGTGTCTCTGTATGAGTATGTGCACATCCATGCAGGTGCCCAAGGAGGCCAGAGTCATTGAAACCCCCGACTCCCAACTGGAGTTAGCAGAGGTTGTGAGCCTCCCAATGTTGGTGCTGAACTCAGAGTCTCTACACAATCAGTATGTGCTCTTAGTCAGTGAACCATATCTCTTGAGCCCTTGACAACTACTGAGCTAGGTCTTCTGCATATATGCTATGGTTGTTAGCTTGATATTTCTGTGAGACTCCTAACAGTGGAAGTAGAGGTGTCTCTGACTCTTTCACCTGCTCTTGAGACCTTTTCCCTCCTCCTGATATTAGGGTTTGTGCCTAGTAATATTACATCTTGTTATGATGATATGTTTAGTTGATATCCCTGGGAGGCCTGATCTTTTCTGAAGAGGTGACTGGGAAGAGTGGAGGGAGAGAACTACTGTCAGGATTTATTGTATATAAAAAAATAAATGAATAAGTAGAAAATAAATAAATAGCATAAAGCTGTAAAACCCAGCACTAAGCTCCACAGTTTCAGAATGCTTATTCTAACTGTATACAGGTTCATTGAGAGATATAAATTGTGGGTCTGGTTAATTCTGGTGTATGCTTTTTTTTTGCAAACTTTTTACAATAAAGTTAATTCAAAAGCTATGTGTATATATGTGTCTGTCTATGTAGGTATGTACATGTGAGTATGGCTGTTCTTAGAAGCAGGAAAAATATGTTTGATTCCCTGGGGCTAAGACTTACAGACAGTTTTGAACCACTTGGCCTGGTGCTTTTAACCTCTGAGCCATCTCTCCAGTACTCTTAAAATTATTTCTTCTCATTCTGTCTTCCTCACTTCTACTCATGGATACACTGGTGAAAGGAAACTGAGAGATGGGAAACTCACTTCCCAGATGTATTTCTGAAGTTCTTGAACACTGGAGCTTCTCCTACTTAGAAGCACACCAAAAAAACGTGTGGTACACAAAGGAACACACGAGCAAAGTGAAGGTAACTCAGCAAAGAAATTCCTTCTGAAGAAAAGAGTGTGACAGAACCCAGCCAGGCTAGGAATCACACTGGGGCCAATACGACTTGTGACTTTTATCCCTGACACAGGTGGTAATTGTGTTTCATCCAGTTGGTGGGAGCTTGACTTCACCATCAAACACTACAGGCAAATCTGGGACAAGAGAAGGTTTGGGAAATAGAAGTGCTTTCTAGCTAACTACCCTCCATAGGGGGACAAACAAACAAACAAACAAACAAACACAGTGCCTAACATGATATTTCAGAGTTCAAGTGGTCATCTCTATACCTACACAACCCTCAACTTCCTTCTGTGTTTTGGCCCATACAGTTCCTGAAATGTGGACTCACACTGGCTCTATCCCCCCATTATTCTTTTCCTCAATTCCACGAGTTCTGACGTTCTCATCAGGCATGAGTGCTCCCCACAGCCACTGTGGATTTTGGTGTTCCTGCAGATTCAGAACCAAATGAACCACAGAGAGTTCAACAGAGAACAAAACATCAGAGGACTGGGAAGCTAGTGTGAAGACCAAGTCAAAAAACTCCCAACTGTGATTCCTTATGCTGGTACTTCAGGGCACATCTGAGGTGAGTTAGGGCTGCCCATTGGTCAGCTCCCACCAGCCACATGGTGAATGGTGACCCACCATGCAGGTCACTAAAATGTCTAGCGCTTAGGAAGTGGATATATAGCATAGTGGTCTCTAGAAACCATCTTTTTCCTGGCTTGTTTCCCACCTGGAAGCACAGAAAGGCTTAAAACTGGAAAATTCCGAGAGAATGAGAAAGATGGAGAGAGAGAGAGAGATCAAGGAAAAAAGAGAAAGCCTTGGGCCATGCCTAGAACCATCACCCCATCACCGAACGTGGCTTTTTGTCTTGCTGGTGAGCAGGAATGTGAAGACAGGCTACCTCCCTTGTTGCTGTGGTCCCTGTCACTGTTGCCTGTCCTCCTGTCCTCAGGGTCACTGTCTCTCCTTTGACAAATGGAGCCACACAGAGGCCCTTGAAGGAGCTGGTTTCTCTCTCTGCTCACATAGGTTGCCCAGAGATGATCCTTCAAGAGTGCTGAGGGCAACAGTCAGACTTGGATTCCTTTGCCTATAGTTCTAATATCCCACAGGCTCTTCTATATCTCTCCCAGCTTTGGGTTGATACACCAGCAACTATATCATGTCTAGCCAGGGAGAAGAGGGGTCCTGGGCAGGGAGAATAGGGCTTTACAGTGTCAGACAGCTTTGATGAACAAGTCAGGGGTCTGTGCAGTGTTATACAAAGTCAGTTTGTATAACATGGGTGGAGGGATGGAAGGGAAGAGGAGAATCAGGTGCTAAAAGGCTCAGCATGTACAACATAAGAATGTGGGTAAGCTAGTGCTTCCTTCCTGGGACCACTGCCTTCTGCTTGAGACACTCTAAGTACCTGCTAATCATGTAGTTAACAAAGCATGTGTAGACCTCACGCCTCAGAACATGGGATGAGGATCCGTGACCACCAGATCCTAGCTCATCTTGGGGCTGGATGCTGACTATCTGCCAGGCTCTTTCAAATGCCAATCTTCCTTATTTAGCGTTGTCTACTCTGCAGAAATTGCTCCTTTTCCATTTCGATGGACCTCTCCATTGATATTGAAGAGTGGAAAACTCTGAGCGCAGGAAAAGTGAAGTCTTAGACACATGCACCAATCAATAAGAGAAAACATTTGTAATTATTGAGCTGTGGAAAATGAATCCTGTGGTGGGGCAGAGAGGGGCTCTAGATGAGAGAAGAGGAGTCTAGGTTTGCTCTCTCTCCTTTGTGGTTAGCTGGGAACATTTTGGTGGCAGTTCTGGACAGTCTTGCTCCTTGGGACCTAGGGTCATGTCCCCTTTGTTCCTCCATCTCCATCCCCCAGCCATGCTCTCTCACATCATAACCCATTGGATGAGCCACTTTGCCAACCTGTTTAAGTGAACTGTAGACATCAAAGATCAGAGCACAGCCTCACAAGAGAAGGCTTTAGCCAGAGTGTGACTAAGGCAGAGAGACAGAGCTAAGTGACTGGACAAGCAGACTGTGTTCAGGGAGCCCCAAACCATTCTGTGCAAAGCCAGCCTCCTTAGGGCTATGACTTGAGCCTGAAAGACTTTCTCAGGACCTTTCCACAGTGTTCTCAGCTCTCCAATTCAAGCTGACTTCGATTTATTGGCAACTTTTACTTTAGGCAAAAAAAGGAAAGTTAATTAGCTTTTTAACTTTGATGCCCATAACCGTGGCTTCAGTTGGCCCACTGCCTTGTCCTGTTGGCCCTGATGAATTGGAGACTCCGAGAGTGGAGGGGGTCTAGACTTCATGTCAGAGAGCCAGTTATAGACTGAAAAACCACAGCCTGCCTCTAGGGGCAAAGGATTTTGCCCCTGGGATTCGCCCTCCCCCGAGGTCGGAGGGGGTATCTTTGGATCTTGCCTCCCACTGCACCTTTCTTAGTTGCATCCCTTTCATTCTGCCCATGTTGTATGGTCAGAGTGGTCCCTTTTGGGTGAGTCTTTTCCTGTAGTGTGGACCGCACTCACCCCCGAGGTCATCCATATTCTCTGCATACAGTTTAATGATGAGTCTTGACGGGAAGGTGCTGCGGTTTGCAAAAACCTCACCCGCAGCTCTGCCCTTCTTGGAAAACCTCTCCCCCAGCCCTTAAAAGTGTCCTGTGATGGTGCCCAGATGCTCTGAACGCAGCCCAGAGTCTGAGCCCTTGAGGCTGAGCAGCAAGCTGTGTTGGCAGAGGATGGGGCCAGGCTGCCCGGGACAGAACTGTCTTTGCTGAGCTGCCTGGAGCCTGAAGAGAGTTTCTGGAATTCAGACACGTGACACAGCACCAGGGAGCTGATTGGAAAGGGTGTTCATGTGGTTCACAGGAAAATATGTGTAGGAAAACAGTGTTTGGAAGTTCCCCGGAGGGGTAAACAAGCCAGGAGAAATCAAACACAGCAGTCCAGGGGCGCTTCCCAGTAAAAGCCGCTGGGTGTGCATTCTTCTCTATGCTGTTTTGTATTCTGAACTTAGCAGTATACCCACCAGAGGCTGGGCAGGTCCACATACTGACCAACAGCAAGGTCCCGACGGTAGTTTACACAGAGTTTAATCTTCCCAAGTATCCTTATTTTTAATATAATATTTTATTAATTCATTCGTTAATATTTTTTATTAATTCTTTAAACTATGCAGTAAATTTTAGTTCAGTTTAGTCTACAGCTTTGGGTCCCAAAGGCGACCCACCAGCTGAGTACAGAGTGTTCAGCATGAACCTTTGGGAGGCGTTTTACATTCAAACTGCAACAGAAGCCTGGCATCTTCCATTTTGCTACAATGCCTCTGGAGCCTGTTTGGACTCTCACCAGTACACCTAAGATCATGTCACAGTGCCTAGCTGCCAGGGATAGGGCTTGGGTGTAAGCGATACAGGCTAGCTAGGCCTCCACTCCATGTCCCTGCACTTCTTAATTGCACAATGTATTCAACCAGCTCCTGTTCCCGTTGCTATAGCTCTGAGCTTCTCACACTTTCATGGCTTTCCTGTGGCGGTGGAATGGGTCTCCTCCGACTGCAAGCCAAGAATAAAACCGTCTTCCTTAAAGTTGCTTCCGCCAGGCAGTCCATGTGTCACAGTAACCAGGAAAATAAGTAAGACAATTTCAAGTGGATATTATAAAATGTTAAGCTACATTTTTTCCCTGAAGGGGAGTTGACCCAAGTCGCTGATCCCTGAGCTTGTGTGTCATTTCTCAGGCCAGCTGACCACCACCCAGCTCCAAGCTTCTCTACGTAAGCCCTTGAGGTAATTTGAGCAAGAAGGGCTTCCTAAGAGACCCTAAAGGGTTCCTTCTACAGAATTATTTGCATATCGTAATTTTCCTTGTACCATCATTCTATTTTGACTAGAGTAACTCCATGGAATGCTGGGAGATACAGACTCTCCTGGGTAAATCACTTGCTTAGGAAAGATTCCAGAGGCTCTGTTACTATAAGGATAAAAGGATCATGGACCCTGGGGTGATTGGAAGTCTCTGCCATGCTCTCTTACTTCACATAAGTAGAAATGATGAGGTCAAATTAGTCCAGCCTCTTTGCATAAAGATGGAGACTAGCTCCTTCCTGGGAAACACTTGCTGCTGGTGTTTTTCCCAGGCCGACTTCAAATGCACTAATCACTGAACTAGATCTCTATGGCTCTGGCATCAGAGACTAAAGCACTGCTCTGGTCTCATTTGGTTTTCCAGTTAGCTGAGCTACTTCTGTTGGAGCTGAGATAAGGGTACCCATGGTCACTTGTCACATGTATCTCAAGTCACACTTGACAGAGCCAGTGGTAAAGCTTTTTGCCTTGTTTCCCAGGGTCTTACAGGGAACAGATAATCTTCATGTGGACCAACCATAAGTTGTGAAGATCATGAGGAAATGAACTCACCCCATTTTTATGTGCTGTTTAAACATGGATTCATGTTGGCTCAGTGCCTGAGCTGGGAAATCCCATGCATTTGGGGTGACTATTTGGCAGTGATTGTCCTTGGTGGCTCTAAGCTGAGACTGACCATCTCCTTAGTTGAGTAAGTGCCATCTTCTCAGTGGTAAATGCTTTTCTCCTTCCTTTACAGTGGCATGCTCTTTCCAGGGCTTTGATTCTCTTCTGTTAATCCTCAACTTTTAACCAAGTCTTATTAAACTCTATACCTTAGCTCCACTCCACAATTAGATATCAAGAACATGTCACACCAGCTCCATAGGCCATGGTACAGTCTCAGCATTGAAGACTTAGCACCCAAGTAGGAGTGAGTCTGGAAGACGTGAGTCTCTGAGCTGCAGCTGATAGGCATTTCTTGCCTACGTAATGTGATAAAGGCTTCCATCAGTAGTTCTGAAGCCTCCAAATCCCAGGAAGTCCAGCTGTCCTTACTTCTGTACACCTTCCAACACAATCTCTTCAGTTCTATGGTCAGTAGTGGATTTCATTAAACAGAATTCTACCTTAATGGCAATATGTAATAACCACCCTAATGAGTTACTGACATTTCTTCTGTTGCTCTTGCTCATAGCCATATCTTCCCTGTGGATTGCCCTCCAGGACACCCTCTCCATGTCACAAAGGACTCCATCCTAGGACCCACTTTTAATTCTGTGGGGTTCACTCCCACCTCTGGGTTATTGTTGTTGGTGTTTGTTTTGTTTTGTTTGTTCACTTTGTTCGAGTTTGTTGGTTTGGTAGTTGGTTGCATTGGTTTCAATATCCATGTGATTCATCAGGGGATATTAGAGAAATTTGTCAGAAACGTTAGATGTTAGAAATACACTGTGAACTTCCAACACACACACAAACACACACATACACAGGCACACATGCATAGACACACATGACACACACACTTGTACACTTGCATATACACAGAGACACTCATGCACACACCCATGCTCCTGGTAGATAGATTTTGCCACAGACCCTTTGAGAAGGCAATAAGCATGTTTCCAAAGTGATGAAGTAGGAGCCTGAGAGGAAGAGTCAGAGAAGATGAGACATTCATGGTTAACTGGATTCATTTTTATTTTTAAGGGCTGTCACCTAATAAATGTTTCATAAGAGTAAATGTTACTGATATCATTCATCCTGATTACTATGCGGTCACTCTTAGTCAAGCTTTGTACAAAACCATCAGTGTGTTTGTATTAGTCGATTCTGTCTGTTCTGTGATAATGCAGCTGACCATACGCATTACTCAGACTTTGGGACTTACCCAGGATTTCACAGCTTATAAATGACAGAGCATGACTTCAGCCCAAGCTTATCTTGCTCACAGGCTCAGCTCTAATGACTTTGCTTGTGTTTGGATGCATTGGTCCCACTTCCTCTATAGGAGAATCATTTGCTAATGCAGACGAGGGCCCACATCAGTTCTGGTGGAACACAGTACATCGTTTCTCTTCCATTCCTCTACTCTCTGATCAACAGCTATGGCTAATGAGTCATCTCTAGTAATGAGACAAATAGTGTGCTACTCTGAACCAGTGCCCAGTTTAAGCATACAGAGGATTTTTTTTTAAAGTTTTATTGTCGTTGTCTTTGTTTTTGCATTATTGTTCATGTTATGATATCAGCACTCCTATCTGACCAGCAATCCCAACCCTTTATGTGTACAGATGGCAGACCTACTCCATATACTACATGCCTCAGTGTACTCTTCATGGGCCTTGCCAATTTATTTATCTCTCGTAGTCATCCATATCTTGCTTTCCTAGATGCAAGACTAAATTGACACTAGTTAAGACATTCCACAATCCAGAGTCCCAGGAGACTGGAGACATGGCTGCTTTGTTATAGAATACTTTCTGCAGCCATGCCTCCTGTCTCCTGCCCTTGTGTGAGATCCATCAGGCTGACATTCCTTGTGTTAGTACATTTTCTGTTGCTATAACAAAGTAACCCGAAGCTGAGTACTTTATAAAGAGGAAAGGTTTATTTATCTCATAGCTGAGAGTTCATGATCAAGTACTCCCACAGATCAGCTTCCAGCAAGGCATCCCTGGCTGGGTCACAAATGGGAGAAAATAGAAAGTGACTTGCAGAAGATGTCAACAGGCTTCATTTTACCATAACCCATTCTTAAGAAAACTAACTCATCCTGGGAGAAAATAGTGAAGCCTTGCCTATTCTGCACACCTAGCCCTCCCCAGACTTCACACCTAGAAACACAAGTCTCCATTTCTTAAAGTCCCTCCAACTTCTAACATGGTCACTAAGCTGTCAGCACTCAAGCCCTAGGAGGACATACTCAGCCCTGCCATAGCATCCCTAAGGAGAAGGCCATTCTGAGTTGAGCTGGTTGCTGGTCACCAGTGTGGCTAAACTGAGAAAGAGCTCACACCATGTCTTTTGAAATTTCCACTCAGGGTTAAGCTCAGAGCTAAAGCTTTGGTCCCATTTCCACACTGTTTTATAGGAAAGTAAAGCTGTGGGGAAGAGAGAAGGACGAGCCTGTCTTCTGGAGTAGCAGTTAAGGCACAGGCCATGGAGGTACAAGCTTAGCAGCAAGAATGCAGGATTTGAATCTGCATACTTTCAGCTCCCTTCTCCCCACAAAAAGAAGAAAATAGAAGCGCTGGCCAGGTTCTGTGAAATATAGCACGCACACAGAGATGTCAGGACGGATCTTACTGGAGATGAATATCTAAGCAGCAGTTCAAACGCTATTGACTTAACAGGAACCAACTGTGCTTTTTATGAACAAACTTAAATCAGAACAGAAACTTCAGGGCTAACTTTGAAAAGAGGCCCCCAGACCTCTTTCTGTGACTGAGCCCCCACCCCCAGCCCTGCCCCACGCTTCTGCATGTGCTGGGGCAGAAGTGCAGCCTTGCCTGCCTGTCCAGTTCCTGTCTGTGAAGTCTGTTTGTTCCACAATCTGACAGCACTGAATGACAGACAGGTTTGAGTCAGAGAAGTCCCAAAGTACTTTGGTGACCCATTCCCCCAACACACATGCACCCTCCATTCCTCTGGGGAAACTTTATCTTCATTTCCACAGTTCCTTCCACAGGTGGGTGGGTCTGAGCTACAGGCATTGGCCAGGCTAGGGTGTATGTGATTATACTCCCTCCAACAGGCAAAGCCCATGGGGATCCACACCCGTGGGCTCAGAACCCTCCAGGATCAGTGTCTGGGCCCAATAACAGCAAACGAAGGTAGTGAACATGGGGGCCATGACCCTGGCATGGCTCTGGAGAATGACTCCTTGTAATGGGGCAGGGGGAGATCGAGATCAGCAGGGGAGGAGCCTCCTCTGAGAATGGTGCAGCCCCAGAAAAGGATCTTGTTTCCTCTGGGATTCTCTGGAAGATCTGTAGAAAATTTGATCACAGGGTCATGCTCGAGTGAGCCTGGGGGTTGAGAGCATCCTGGGGTAAAGGAGAACATCCCCTAAGATGGGCTAAAAGACCAGATGGACAGAAGTGCTCTCTCCTACCAGATCCCCATGTGATGCCAGGACCCCAGGGCCATCCTGACTGGACCAAGCTCTGCCTGCTGTGGGGGTGGGGGAGGCTGCTTCTCACCAAACAATCTGACTGTTGCCAGATGTGGGCTGCTGGCCAGCTTTTACATAATTCAGGCTTTTCTTTTCTCCACACGGTCCAACTTAAAGGAGCCTTAGAAGTTGGGCTTTAATCTTCATTCCGAGCCCTCCCTACCTCCTTCCATGCTTTTCCTCTCCGTGGCCGCAAACCGTCTCACCCAGATGCGTGGTGGACCTTTATTGTGTGTGCTGCACATATGGATGGAAACAAAAGCCACACATTTCCTTTATGTTTGCTACAACCTAAAATAAAAATAACTCCAAGCATCTGCCCTCAGCCGCTGAGTCCCAGGGACTTCTCTTCTAAGGATTCCATCTCTAAAGACCCCGTCAGGAACTTGTGATGTGAGCAAGAGGAAGCTTTGCCCATCATGGGAGAAGCAGATCACTTTAGGTCCTGTCAGCAAAAGCAGTCTCCTTCTAAATTAAAGTTGTTCTTGTTTTGAGAGGAGAGCTAGCACCACCGAAGAGCTGAGGGGGGTGGGGTGGAGGTGGAGAACTCTGATTATGCAGGTACTAAATTCTGGGAATTTAAATTCATCCCGTTTTTTCTGTTCATGCAAAAAAAAAAAAAAAGAAAGAAAGAAAAGAAAAAGAAAAAACAAAAAACAAAAAACGGGGCTCAAGCCAGTCTTGCTTTGTCATCTGGACCTCATTGAAAGGATGGAGCTTCGCTTGGTTTTGGGGATAGTTATATTTGCAAAGCACAGATGCTGAGGGACCACTATGGGTAGTCTCTCCCAAGTCTAGCTAGCCTTCTCATTGAGATAGCATAAAGAAGCCGGCACATCTTATTGAGGAGAGCCCTTCACAAGACTGGACAGTGTCTACACTGCACTGCTGCTCGAAGACATGCTCCATCTGTATGGGGAAAGATAAAAAAAAATAAAAATAATAAAAAAAGAGGGACTGAGTTCAGGTTTAATCTAGATAGGCAAACTCCCGTTGTGGTTTCTTCCATCCTATACAAAAGTTTTCATAGGGCATCAAGCCAATCAATATTCCAGCATGGGTGGGGGTGGGGCTCTCAAGGTTCCAACCCACCCCTCCCCTGTCCCCAGTTGAGGAGTTTTTGGTAATTGATGATTGTCTAGGGAGAGGCACTCTTCTTTGGGGATATGGCCACTGGTAGGTTGTCCTTGCTCCAACTGGTGGCCTTACACTACCACACACAGGTAGCACTAGTTGGGCTCATTGGATTATACAGAAGTAAAGAGAACATCAAAGAGGCAGAAGGGGTGTTGGGAGAGTTTAAAAGAAGCCTCAGTGGCAGAAGGGTGTGACTATGATGGAAATATATTTTAAACATATATGAAATTCTCAGAGAAGAAAGCCAAAGTCTTTATAACACATAGCTTTCTGTCACAGCAACAAGAAAAACTAATGCATTTATCATGCTCCCTGACCCTGTGATAGCTCCAGGAGAGTGAGGTAGCTGTTTCCTGTCTATGGATGGATGAGAGAACAGGGCCCTTGGTTGGTCCTTGCATCTCACACGTCTTTCATTCCTGTGCCACGCTGAGCTGAGTTTCCCATCTCTGCACCATGGAGACACAACATCAGTCCTTGAATGTGCTAACTCATTCCCAACTCATGCATGGTTATGGAATGGTGACTTTTTATCTTCTTGAACGTAAGGGAATGTTGTGCCTACTCCAAATAAGGATTATAATTAAGTTTGTTTTACCCTGAAAACTAATTGTTCCTACCTCTGTGTGAAAGATTTTCCTAAAACAGGTGTGTATTTGTTTCCTCCACAGAACAGAACAGAGCAGATGTGTGTGTGTATGTATGTGTGAATTTGCACAGGTGTGAAAGCACGGCTGTGTGTGTCTGTCTGTCTTTATGTCTGTGTGTGTCTGTGTGTCTGTGTTTGTACTGATTGTGGGTCTCTGTACAGTCTGCAGCAGCCAGTCTGTAGAGAGGCTTCTCACGGCTCACTGCTAGTTCGGCACTGAGACGCACAAGTGGAAATCTGGGCAGACTCCAGGACAAGCAGTTACCCTTATAAGTCCATAGTTTTTTTTTTTTTTAAATAAATATGATATGAGACTGCTTCACTAGCACTTGCCTGTTGCTCATCAGAGTGGACTGGAGGAGGCGTTGGCTATTTTCCTGATAGAGAGCAAGTTCCCGGCCTTTGAAAATGAGTTGATTCCTCAGGCATGGTGCCCATTCACCCTCTCAAGTGGAAGGAAAGATGCTAATGAGAGAAGCTCAGTTCCAGCTGAAACAGAGAGCAGGCCAGACATTAATAATCAGGCTGGAGCTGGACTTCCTTAGAATCCTCTGAGATTGTTTGTGACCTAAAGCCATGGATTTTTCTAAGAAAAAGAGGAGATGGTCAGGGATACAAGAGAAGAGAAGACTTGTGTGGTTTTGTCTGGTATGATTGCTCCTGGGTTTCTCTGCCAGGAAAGGCACCTTGTCTGACTTTGGTTAGGCCAGTCTCTTGTGCCTCAAGCCTGTGGCAGTTCCTCAGGTCCCCTGAGTATCAGAAACATTCCCTCATCAACAGCTTGCCGAATGACAAGTGACTGAGCAGACACATAAGGTTTACATTTCCCTGAGAAAAATAGGTCCTTGAGACAAGAAGGGACAAGGTACATAGGAAAACATGTCACAGATTCTGTCAAGGACTGAGAGGACAAGAAGTATATCAGCTAGTCTCTCCATACCATAGGAGTGTGTGGTTAAAGTCAGCCTAATCCAGGGAGGGTAACAAAGGGCACAGACCCATCAGGAATGAAGGGGCCACTCCTTCAGGAAAAGAGCCAAGACCTGCTGAGGTGCTTGCTGAGGGTGGAGGAAATACAGATTGGGTAGTAGAGGGAGGTACTTATAAATGCCAGATAGGCCATGTGACCAGCTGTGGAAATGAGAATTACAGTATGACTTGAGTGTTTCTGTTGTATTTTTTTTGTTGTTAAGAATATATTTGTAGAGATATTTGTTTTCTTTCAATATCTTTATCGTGCTGTAACATCAATTAAGAGAATAACCATGGTTATCATATTTGAGTTTGAGATAGTAAAAGAATGTTCCCCAAGGGACATTGTCACTGATTCAAACTTTATAATGTGTTTGCAGTTGTACATGACTAATTACATTATGTTAGGCATAATTATGACGTGCGTATGTGTGTGTGTCATATTTGCATATATATACAAATACATATGCAAATATGCAGGTATGTCAGGTATGCAGTGTGCCAGGCATAACTGTGTCAACCTATAGCTTGAAATCCTCCAAATACAATGGCCACCATGTGTCTCTTAGGCCCTGGTAATGGATTCTATGTGGAAAGATGGAATTGAGCTGCATCTTTTGTAAAATACCCATTGCCTATCTCTCTGTCCCTCTCTCTCTCTCTCTCTCTCTCTCTCTCTCTCTCTCTCTCTCCTGTTCAGAGTTGAATACCAAATGGATCAAAATACATTGCATAAATATAAAAAATTTTCAATGAGTAAATACAAATGTTTAATGATAAAGATACCAGTTGGGATAATTGAGACAAAAGCCTTTTTTATATGCTTTAGAATGATTTAAAAAATGCCTAAGAGGCTTGTACACACCTCAGTCAGTAAAGCCTTTGCTTTACAAGTGTGAAGCTTTGAGTGCAGACATTTAGGATGAAGGAAAAAGCTGGGCATCGTGGAACACATTTGTAGTCACAACCAGAGAGAGATGTGAGGCAAAGATAAGTGAATCCCTAGTCTGCTGTCCTAGACAGCTTGGGAAAGTTCCAGGCCAGCAGAACGATCTCTCTCAAACAAAAGGGTGGAAGGCTTTTGAGGAACAACACCTGAATTGGTTCTCTGACCTCTACATGCAGGTGCATACACATATGCGTGTCCATACCTTTGTACACAGACACACAGTACCCTAAAACGTATGTCTATCTGAAGATTCTGATTTAACCACACCAGATGTTAACCAACTTCCTGAGAGTCTGTGATCAAAATGGGTGGATAAAATAGCTTAAAAGCTTAAGTCTACCAAATGATGGAGCCACAGCCCCGTCAGGAGGCCCAACTCTCACTATTGGCACCCTCCAAACCAGCTCCAAGGAGCAAGGGTGTCTAGGCACAGGGCACCATTTGGACAGTGAGTTTCCTTCTAGGAGATTAGTAGAGTGCTACAGGAGGACCCCGTGGGGCAGCCTGGATGTGCAGGTAAGCCACAAGTCACATGCCACAAAGACTCCCCGACTGCCTTTCTCAGGTACTTGAGACTTGAGACTCCCTGGCTTAGCAGAACATCTTTGGAACTATTGTTCCTACTGTGGCTATGCAACAACCCCAACCTCTTGCCACCTCTCTTGCTCCTCTTTACCAGACCCTTTGTTTCTCCCTGTTTCCCAATTCTTGGAGTGTTTCTTCCTGCGGTGTCCCTACACGCTTGTTTCCATCACTCCTTTTCTCCCTCTTGGCTCCTCTGTCTTCAGTGCACAAGGCCATGCTCCCATCCCTGAGATGAACTAAGCACAATAGAAACCGGCAGCAGCAGCCACAGCTCTCCACCAGGGACCAGGGATGCTTCTTGGGATCATGGCTTCTTGGAATCAGGATTTTTCGCCATTAGCAAGGATCTCCATTAGTGTGGTATCCATGGGGAAAGAATAGCCTCTTAGAGTTCTCTAGGGACAGCCAGTCCTAGCCAGGCCCCAGACCAGCTTGTAATATCTGCAGAACCCACTTTGCCTCTAGCACAGATCTTCCCATCAGCATGGCTCACTTTTCTCTTGGGTCAGAAGGGGAATGGCCACAGGGTAGTCAGACTCCCAAAAGGATGCCTTTCTCCACTCAAAACTCTCTATTTAAGGCCTTGCCAATAGCACCTGCACTCTGGTTTCCAGCCTGAGTTTCTCCCCTCTCTCCACTCTTTTCCACTTCTCCTCTACTCTCTGTGTGGGTAAGGTTTTGCTTCCCCACACCTTGTCTGAGCCTGTGCTCTGGTGTCATAACAGAATGCCCAAGACTGGATAATTTATAACCAATGGAAGCTTACTTGCCCAGTGGTATTGTCATCTAATGAGACATCATCTTACAGTAAAGGAGGAAGAACATGGAAGAAAAGGGAACCCTCAAAGTTGAGCTTGCTTTTCTTCTTTCTTTCTTTCTTTCTTTCTTTCTTTCTTTCTTTCTTTCTTTCTTCTTCTTCTTCTTCTTCTTCTTCTTCTTCTTCTTCTTCTTCTTCTTCTTCTTCTTCCTCTTCCTCTTCCTCTTCCTCTTCCTCTTCCTCTTCCTCTTCCTCTTCCTCTTCCTCTTCTTCTTCTTCTTCTTCTTCTTCTTCTTCTTCTTCTTCTTCTTCTTCTTTTTATATATAACAAAGCTACCTACTCCTGCACGAATTAACCCACTTCCACAATAACAATAGTCTTAATCACAGATTAAGTTGTTGTACTATATGGAGAGATACTGTTGCACAGGGGATTAAGTTTCTGGTCTATGAAGGTTGGGGGCTATATTAAAACCACAACGGAGCAGAAAATCTCTCAATCTCCCATTGTTTAATGAATTTTTATGTGAAGGGGATGGGTGGGGGCAGAGAGAAATGCAAGTCAGTTCTCACGGAGAGATTTGACCACAAACACTATATTCCCTGCCCTAATTTTTGTTATGTGAGTGTGTATGTCTATGTGAGTGTATGTCACATGTGTCTGTGGAGGCCAGAGTAGGCCTTTAAGACTCTAGAACTGGGTGTCACAGGTAGTTGTGAGCCACAGTGGGCTCTTTGTCAATGTAGCACATGTAACCTGTGCTGATTGATGTAGGGCTCTTATCTTGTCTCACAATTCTAAATTTCTGCAGTTTGGTGTTGGTGTCATTTTTCATTGCCATGAATAAATTGCACATATTAATGAGGTTCGGCGAGATATTTTAATACATGCATATATTTCATGTACCAATCAAGTCCAGCCTTTCTTTAGCTAGTCCTTCTTTGAACCTCAATCTCTAGTTCTTGCTATTCTATGTCCAGATTTCTCTGATTCTCTCTGCCTTTCTCTCTCTATCTCTCTGTCTCTCTCTGTCTCTATCTCTCTGTCTCTTTCTGTCTCTTTCTCTGTCTTTCTGTCTCTCTGTCTCTCTCTGTCTCTATCTCTCTGTCTCTCTGTCTCTGCCTTTCTTTCTCTCTCTCTCTCTCTCTCTCTCTCTCTCTCTCTCTCTTCCCCCCCTTTTTCTTGCTCACCACTACTTACTTGCAGTTGATTCCCCTGCTTGTCACCTCACTTGAATTCATAAATCTCTTCCATGGTCATAGACACAGGCTTGTACACATAGTTTACAAATAGGTTAGCTTTCATTTCCAGTAGGTATCAGAATTTGAAGATGGGAAAATTCAGCATAAATCTGAGAAATGCTTTGTGTACATCATGGTGTACAACTGGTTACTGAAAATATATTACAGCTGACTGTGTGTATGTCACCTTTAACCCCAGCACTCAGGAAGCAGAGGCAGCCAGATCTCTGTGAATTTGTGAGGTCAATGTCATTTATATAATCATTTCCAAGACAGCCAGAGCTACAAAATAAAGACTGTTTTAAAAAAACAATCTTTTAAAAAAATATTACAAGCATAAAGACTGCCAAAACTGATGTGTGTTCTCCTCACAAAAAAGGATACAATTGTTAAATAATGTATATGATTAATGTGACCAATCCACAATATTCACATATTTCAGAACATTGTACTTAATGAATATATTCAAATTTATCTGCGTTTAGATAGATGATTGCAAGATATATTTATACAGATAGATAGCAACAAAGAAGCACTTAAGTTAATAGTCTAAAAAAACACTTAAAGTCTGAGATAAAGATAGGAAAATAATGAGTTAATTCTTCATCTAAACAATCAGAATGAAAGGGTTGTTTTCAAAGCCTTAATGAGTTGAAAGTGAGGTGAGGAAGATAGCTCAGATGCAGAGTGTTCACCCAGCATGCACGAGGCCCTTGGCTCAGTCATTACACTCATATACACAGGAGGGGACACACATACACACACACACCAATTTTCTGTACAAGAAGGGTAGACAGAATCCTGGAAGGTTATAGGAGCTATCAAACTGCTTGTAGCCTGAAGACCTTGAATCTGTTGGTTTGCAAAAACAGGACTGAAGTAAGGTTTCACTCCTTCCTGCTAGAGAGACATTACAGAAGCAGCAAGTGAGAAAATTCAGTTCAGAAGCAAGTGAGAAACTTTGGGAGGGGGAAAAAAAAGTCTTTCTCTTCCTCTCAATGCAATAACGTTAAATTCCCAGAAGGACACAAACCATATGCTGGTGTTATGAATAAATTACGAAAAGTGTCTGAGGCTAAGTGTTTAATTATGCTTGGCGTGGCTACACCTTTTTGCTCTTAAGACAGGAAATCCCTGACTATTAACAGGATTCAACCTTGGCAGACCAAATACATCCTCCTGACTGCCTCTTCCAGACAGTCAGCGCCAGTGAACTCTCTGGGACAACAGTAGCGCCTGAAGCCAGAACTTATCATAGGGTTCCCTATGGTTGGAGGCCAAGTGGACACCCCCAGAGGAAAAAAAAAGGAAGATCACATGGGCTTCAAGGCAGGGGCCCCAACATCTGCTTGTGAGTGTCAGTCAACTTTCTGTTTCTGTAACACACACTTGAGATAATATATACAAAGAAAGGGCTTATCATGACTCAAGGGTTATTGTGACTTACAGGATTTAAAGTGTGGTCAGGTGGCCCCTCTGCTTGGGCTTGGGTTGAGGTAGAATGTCACTCTGAGAGAACAGGGCAAGGGAAACCCATTCACCTCATCACCAGAACTAAAAAGGGCATGAGGAAGAGCTGGCCCTCCCTGCAAGCTCCATCAAGGGAATACCTCAAGATTATTCCTGCACTGGGCCTCATCTCAGAATGAATCTACCACTTTCTAAGGGAGTTGACACCTTGGGCCAAGCCTTCAACATCTGACCATCTGGGAGAAAATTAAGAGAACATTTGAAAGATTTTTTTGTGTGTGTGTGTGATTTTTGCCCTTGGTTTTATTCCAAACATTCTAAAATCCTTACTGAGATACCACCAAGTCCTTTGTTTAGCGGGTAGCAGGCCATTGGACAGCCACAAACTAATTAAGAAACAGCCAGAAAAGCAAATCTTAGTGTTTTCAATACATGGTTTCTATAAATGATGCAAATTTTCATCTTCATTTTTAATTTAAACTTTGTAAACTCCATTATAAATATAAACGTAAAGTCCAATGTCATGCTACACAACTTCCATTCCAAGAGACTTCTCTCACCGTATAGAAGTTCATTGAGATTGTTTTTAGTCACGCATCTCTTTAAAATAAAGTTTATAAAGGTTTACAGAGTTTTCTTGAGAGCCTATTGTATATCAAAACAAATTTTATGACTAAAACTCTCCTCAGAGGGTGACAAAGCTAAAAGTTGACTTCTAAGCTGCTGCGTGATGACCCTTGGATTAGAATTTCCTACTGTTTGTTTTCCATGGGTTTTCTTATCATGGATTTTAAGAATGTGGCCAGCTATAATACAGTCATATGTTCATTCAACAAATATTTATCAGGGGCATATGACCTGATAGTCTGGGTACCAGGTGTTAGATTAGTAAAATCATGACGCTTGCTCTTGCTTGCTTTATTCTAGGATGAAGGTGTGTGCTGAATGCATATCAGGAGACGAGAAGCGTCATTAAACCACTGACTCTTAAATTATCCTGACTGTTTAGACCAGTGTTGGAAACTAATGATGGAAAAAATAAAAGTCTGTGAAGTTCTGAAATCCGTCCCGAGTCACATGGCTACTCAGCAGTCAAATGGACTGATAGATAGTGATGCTGAGTCAGGTTTCCTCAGGTCTCCCTGACAAATCCCCCACATGAAGACAGCTATTCCGCTCTGCCTCTGTGACACCATCAAGGAAGACCTTTTTTTTGTAGGAGCAGCAAGGTCCTTGCTATGGGGTAACTGTGACTATCTCAGTTAGGGCTTTGGGCTGGATGCTTCCTCTCCTCTTTGCAGTACATCCCCACAAGACTTCATGGGCTTCCTCATAGCTGAGTTCCAAATTCAGAGTCACCAGATAGGAAATGAGAACTGCCTGTTTGCAAAGGCTCAGATACACGCACTGCAGGCTTACCAAGACTTACAAAGATTTCGGAGGGAGAAGACAAAAGTCTCAGCTCTCTATGCTGGTCTAATGAAAACTGCTTATCATTGTCTTTGACACTGTGCCTGTGGTACTGGAGTCCCCTGGAGGGTTCAGCTGGTGAAGGCAGAGTGGGAGGAAGGGGTGGGAATCCTACAATCACCAAAGGACCCACATTTGCTGAGAATCTGAACAACCTGATACCTTCATAAGAAAGACACTCTTGCTAGTGTCACCCAGATCTATGAAAGACAGTCACTGGATATGTCCAGGAGACTCTACAATAAAGTCTCCTGGGTAACTGGGAAGCTTCCAGGGCCAGCCTGAAAATTCTGACTTGAGGACCCCATCTCAGCCTTGGGCACTTTGATGTATAGATTTAGAGACATGGTTAATGTGATAAGATTGAATTCCAGTCCCCTCCCTGTTATGAATTCTGCCCTGACCATAAAATATATCCAACAGATAAAAGATCAAGGGAAATGTCTGATTGTATCTTGAGTTCAGTATTAGGAAATATTGAGACATACCAGACACAGAGTGTGCTAGGATAAAGAGACAGACAATTCTGTTGTATTCTACCTCCAGGCCCTCAAGTGTTGGGCTGGTCTTCTCAACACTAACAGGGCAGCCAGTCCCAGTTTCTCAACCGTAAGAGTTAGCTGAGCATACCTTCTTTATTCTGCATCCTGGCCTCTACTTCCATGCGCTGTACACATCTGGGCTTTATTTATTGTCTTCATCCCATGTCATTTGGGTCAGTGTCTCTTACACCAATGCTTCTACCTGGAAAGACTGAGCAGGCAAATCCATGTAACTCAATGAAGCACAGGCAACCTCTACATAGATGGGGAATAACATAGACCAATCAGATATCTGTCTCTTGGAAAATGCCAACAGAAACTGGGAAGGCCTGAGGGCCTCAGACAACCTTCATTAGACTCAGGCTAGAGGAAGCTTTAACAGATAATGCTCTTGACTTTCCAAATAATGCATTCAGCATGCTTGTGCGTAGTAGACACCTGTAATCCCAGCACATGGGAGGAGGAGACAAATCGTGGGGGTAGCCTGGGCCTCACAGAGGCCTGTTTTCTTTGCTGGGTGGAAGCTTTGTAATGTAAGCCCAGCAGCTGTCAAATGGTGTTGTTACTTCCTGCAATATTCTCAGAGAATCCTTGCCTATTCCTGTGTCTTCACGTGTTCCATTGCATCTTCTTTAAGACACAAATATAGGACAGAGATGCCATCTCATCCACTCAGAATGGCTGTCATCAACCAAACAAGTGACAAATGAGAGCATTACACACTCTGAAAGAAAACCAGTGTAGCTATTTTAGGGATAATTATTAAAGATCCTTTAAAAACTAAAAACTTAAAAAAAAAAAACAGCTACCATATGATCCAGCTATTTGCTTCTTGAGAATATGTTACCCAATGTCCACTGTAGCACTGTGCACAGTAGCCAAGCTATAAAACCAGCCTCATGGTTATCAATGGAAGAGTGAACAAAGCAAACGTGTATGTGTGTGTGTGTGTGTGTGTGTGTGTGTGTGTGTGTGTATGCATGTGCACAATGGAATGGAATGTTAGACATCATTGTATCAAACAAAATAAGCCAGACTCAGAAACACAAATGCCAAATTTTGTTGCATATGTAGAATCAATCTAGAAGGAGGAAGAGGAGGAGGAGGAGGGAAGGAGGAGAAAGAGGAGGGGGAAGTAAGAGACCAATCTGGAGAAAGTGGAAAACTTTCAAAAGTTAAAACAGTGATATTTAAAATGTCCTGTTTCCATCACCCTGGAAGTTTCCTTGCCTTCCAGTATACACCCTTTGGAACCTAGAAGTTTATAAAACCATGATCATATATTTTGTGTTTGTTTCTTTCCCTGAGCATAATCATTCTGAAATCTATCAATCTTGTTGCACAAATCAATAATTCCGTAGGAGCTGGCAGGAAGTTGCACCTGGAGCTTTGGGCATGCTAGGTGGGTGTGCTGACACTGAACTCAGCCCCAGAATGAATTCTTACATTGTATTAGACAAAAAGCGTTTCTAAACTAGTCCACCTAGTTGAGGTATTGAAGGCAAAGAATGATCTGGCCTGAAAACAAGATGCCTGACAACAGGACTTACAAGAAACTACTTTCTTACCTAGCAAGGGGTGACATCAGTGTGGAAGGCCTGCTAAAGTGGCTATTGAAGAAAACAATCTCTCTAGTCACCCGCCCCCACAAGGTAAGTAGCAAGGACTGCTAAGGAGCAGAGACACTCCTTTTGTTGAGCTGTCTTTAAGTCATGCAGCATGCTCCAGGGTGCCAGTTTTTGCCAGGTGTTACTTGTACATGCTTCTGCCCTTGAGAGACCCATGCTCCAGTGAACTCAAGGGTTCACACACGGATATATAGACATATGTATGTGCGGCACACACACACACACACACACACACAGAGAGAGAGAGAGAGAGAGAGAGAGAGAGAGAGAGAGAGAGAGAGA
>JANHMN010000013.1:25467277-25500987 GCA_030674055.1 Rhabdomys pumilio
TGGTGTGTGTGGTGTGTGTGGTGTGTGTGGTGTGTGTGGTGTGTGTGTGTGTGTGTCTGTCTGTCTGTCTGTGTCTGTGTGTGTGTCTGTGTGTCTGTGTGTGTGTATGCTTTTATATATATATGTATATGTGTGTGTGTGTCTATATGTACACACACACATATACATATGCTTTTACACATCACTACAAAATCTAGAAACCATATGTGAGATAAAACATGTAATATTAGTGTTGCTGAGACGGCTCAGTGGTTAAGCACTTGCTATTCTTGCAGACTACCTGGGTTTGATTCCCAGCACCAACATGATGGCTAACAACCATCTATAACTCCAGCTCTAGAGCATCCAACATCTTCTTTTAGCCTGCTTCTGCACCAGGCTTGTGGTACACTTGCATACAGGAAAACATCCATCTACATATAAAATAGAACCAAAACGAACATGTGTGATTTGTTTTTCTGAGAAGGGCTTAATTCCTTTATCTCCAGTTGTATCCATTTTCTTATAAATATATAAGTTCATTGTTCTTTATGGTTCAAAAAAAATCTCATGTGCATAAAATCCATATTTTCTTTTTTCATTCCTCTGTTGTGAGATACCTAGGCTGCTTCCATGATTTAGCTGTTGTAAATAGTGCCACAATAAACACATATGTTGACAAGGAATCCTTAGGGCAGATACTCAGGAGTAGCATAGTTGGCTTACATTGAAGCAGGAACAAGCTGTCAGTAGGTATTTAAGGAAAAAGTGTGCAGGGTGAAAATTAAAAGCAGCTCACAGATGTTACAATAAAGATCAAGGCTATAGTTAAAAGAAAGATCAAGGGTTTAAATCACAAAATCTTCAGTGCTGAGGGAGACAAACAATAGGGCTTCTAGCTGGGTGAGAGATGGCCAAATTAGATAGGATCAAGGATCAGTCTCTGGGCCAGTTACAGCAGTCCAGCTGGCCACTTGAAGCCCTTTAGGAACATATGTAAAGCAGTATTGTCCTTCCTTATATCCATCCTTCTAATATGGCTAATTATAACTGGTTAAATTATAAGCTCACTTCTAACATGCTAGCATCAGGAGAGCCCCCAGACCATCATGTAGACAAGGCGTTAAATATGAAACAACCCCAGAGGGCTATTATAGCCTATGACTCTATTCTGATTTGTTTTCCATTTTTCCCTCTAACAGTCTCAACATTGCTAGTCTTAAGTTAAGGACTCCCATTTATTTTGAGTTGATTTTCATTCAGTCTGAGGAGACAAGGATTCAATTTCATTCTTCCACAACTGGTTATCGAGTCTTCCCACTTGATGAAGAGACTATTTCTTAGTGACTTTTCTGTCGTGATAAGACACCATGACCAAGGCAACTTATAAAAGAACGTGTTTAATTTGGTGCTCATGGTTGTGAAGGGTTAGAGTCCGTGACCGTCACCACAGGTACACAGAGTCATGCAGACAAGCATGGTGCTGGAGCACCGTTTGAGCACGTAGTCACGATTCACAGGCATGAGGCAGAAAGAACTAACTTGTAATAGTGAGTGCATTTGAAACCTCGAAGTCTGTCTCTAGTGACATACCTCCTTCAACAAGACCATACCTCATAATCCTTCCCCAGTCAGTTCTACAAACTGGGGGGCTATGCATTCAAACATATAATCTCCCGAGGGCCATTCTCATTCAAAACACTACGTGGTGTATTTTTCCAATATGTATTTTTAATTTTGTTTTCTCTTTTGTTTTTTCTCAAGAATCAGGTGGTGGCATTCGGCTGTATTTATAGTTGGGCATTCTATTCTAGTCTCTATTCTATTCCACTGATCTATGTGCCCAAGCAGTGGACTCTTCTAGGCTTTTCTCATGAATGATTTCATGTACATTCAAACTCATCAGCTTCCTTGTGAGACCATCTTAAAGTCATTGCTTGTAAGGATTTGGATCACTCTGATGAAACGAACTCTTTCCCCTTTGACCACTTTAAAAAGAATGAGTTCTCAGTGATTTTTCATCTACCTGGAATATCTTTCACTTTTTCATTTTTGCACTTGCTCCAATGATAACTGGGAAGCATGGAACCAAGAAATGTTTCTGGCTAGCTCAAAAGCCACACCAGTATACAGGATAAGGTACTGCTGGCTACTACTGTCAGAAAGAAAAAATCCTCTATGTTCATTAGGCTAAGTGGCATACCTTACAGAGGCTCGCCCAACTCCTTCCCCTGAAAGCGATCCTCCTCTGCCCTCTTGTGGCAAAGACTCGCATCACATGCACTGTCAAAGCAGAGGCAGCAAGGGGGACTGTTCTGAGACAGGGTAGGTGACAAAGCAAGTAGCAGTGCAATGTCCAGAGGGTGTTGTCATTTGTGGAGAGATGTTGAGATGTGTGTAGTTGCAGATCTGTTTCATTCTGGAAAATAATGGCAGGAGTTTCTAGGAAAAATTCAAAATGATCCACGGAGCAGGGAGGGATGGAAGGGAAAGGCATGGTAAGGAAAAGAAGAGTTCCAGTACATACACTGTGCGCGTGCGCGTGTGTGAGTGTTTGTGTTTGTGTCTGTGTGTGTGTTTGCGCGTGCGTGTGCGTGCACGTGTGTCTGAGCGTGTGCGCACGTGTGATTTAGAATTAGAGAAAAAACATAAAAAGACAAACATTGTCAACCTGAGGCAACTTCCCCACTTAGTAGTAATAGTAGTACCCTCCGTGGTAGAGGTGCCGGGGATACCATCTGGGAAGGACAGAGTTCTGCATGCAGGTAGCAGTACATTTCAGGAACAGG
Organism: Rhabdomys pumilio; assembly: GCA_030674055.1. Taxonomy (NCBI): domain Eukaryota; kingdom Metazoa; phylum Chordata; class Mammalia; order Rodentia; family Muridae; genus Rhabdomys; species Rhabdomys pumilio. The sequence continues at coordinate 25,470,046 of JANHMN010000013.1, forward strand.
CTCACGTGGCACCTTGTGCACTTGCACTTGTGTATGTGCCCTGCAGACAGAAATAACAAAAATGATTTTTAAAAATAGAAATACATGGAGTCTTTAGTTTAATATATGTTATGATGTGTTTTTGCTTAAATAAACAACAATAGCAAAACCCGTGTACTAATTCATATACAATAATGTCCAATCAGCTCGTAACCTTTCCTTAGCCTTGACAGTGGCTTTTCTATTAATGGCCTTGTGTTTTTCAGAGGTGGTGTCATACAACCTGCAGATAGAAATAATTCACTCCTTCCTTTCTATATTTATGTCTTCATATCAGGGAACATTTGCTAAAACTTACAATGTATCATATTCTGATAGAATAGGGCATCATCTGAACATCTAATATTTGCTAGTCACAGGTTTTACATTTTTTACCTCTCTCTGTGCCTTGTGTAAAGATGATCCTCACTCAACACGAGGCTGCACTAAGGGTGGTGTTTGTACAACCCCTTTGCAAAAGGTCTTCATAAATACATGAGGATGGGCATAGGAGGCCTGGCTTGCCACCTTGTGGAAATAAGAATTTAGTACACCTAAGCAGTCTCTTCTGCGACAGATGCTTTGGTCTGTTCTAAAGCTGAGAGTGGGGATAGACCTGGAGTCACCCTCATCACGGGCACATACCCTCTCTCTCACACAGAAACCCAACACTAGCCAGAAGGTATTGGCACACTCGCTCCCCAGTGAGATCTATGCTTGCCCTTCAGCTTGGCAAAAGTCCTAAGATATGGCTAGGGAGTTCCGGGGCTCTGATGTCACTGGAGAAATCAGGGCAGTGTCTTCTGTCAAGTCCAATGGGACATTGACTTCCAAATATCCAGCTGGATCTTCTTACTTCTACAAGCCATGCCAGAAGTCACCGTGGAATTCAGTACAAAGTCAGTTATCCCGAATCCCAGAAATGGATGACATAGTTTATAAAAGGTTACAATGCACTTTCTATTCTAAACTTCACTACACTCAGGAGGTAGTAGCAGATAAACACAAATACTCAAAAGGTATTTTCATAAAGTTGACCCAAGTTTGCCTTCAAGCCAACAGGAACTTAATCATCTGCAGCTGTGGGGCACTAAGAAGAAACCCCCTGTAGGCAAGGAGGTGCAGGCCTTTAGTTCCTGCACTTAGGGAGGAGGGCAGGGCAGGCACATCTCTTGGTGTACAAGGCTAGCCTGGTCTACAAAACAAGTTCTGGGCTAGTCTCAAAAAGAAACAAACAAAACAAACAAACAAACAAACAAACAAACAAGCAAAACACTCCCGTTCCAAGATATATTATTCAGAAAGTGACAGATGAAGTTGTCACGCAGATATTATGAGAAGGGACCGTGTGCATTTGTAGGCAGAGAGACTGAACCCCATTTGTCAAGTTAGAGAACATTCATGACAAATCCAGAAACATAGCAACCACAGTAATTTAGGCAGAAATAGAAATCTGCCTCTTTTGATGCCAGCTCTACCCCCTGCAAACTGGAGATAGGCAACACATTAATTTTAAAATGTAAAGCTTTAGAAGTATTAAGAACAACTTAGTAGCTCCAATATTTCGCTCCAGCATTTTCAGGCAGAGGCTGATGAATCTCTGTGAATTCAAGGCTAGTTAGGAATACCATGTTGAAATTATTACATACAATCTTTTCTAAGTTTCATCAACTAAATTTATAGTAAGAAGAAATGAGCCACATATTAGAGACTTTATCAACTAAATTTATAATAATGTAAGAAGAAATGAATGTATTAGAGAACCCGACATATCTGCTTAGAAACATAACTGATGGACACAACAATGCCCACTTAACTTAAGGAAAGGAAAAGTGGCTGCTATTTACTTAAACAATGGCATTAATTGTTCCTAATAATAAAGAACTCTGCACATAAGAAGGACAATAATAAAAAATCTACTCCCAATGTGGCAGGATCCATTATCATTCATACAGGCAGGGTAAGTGATGTTGTAAGTGATTTCCCAACAAGAGGTCTAGCCCCATAAATGAGGAAAATTCTGTGGGTTTGGGTGGCAAATAACTCAGATTGACTGCATAATTTGTCCATTCTGTGCCTCTATTTGGGCAGAGAGAAGTACCCGTCTTCCCTCTTCCCTAGCTCTTCTTCCTAGGGAATGCTTTTCAGACCTTAGTAGCGACTGGGACCTGTATCCTATATGCTCTTTCATGCTTTCTTTAAATTTTGTATTTTACTATTTTATTACATGGGTGTTTTACTTACTTCCAATTGAGCCATGTGCCCTTAGACACAGAGGAGACTGTCTGTCTTAATTACTGTTCTACTGCTGTGAAGGGACACTGTGACTAAGGAAACTCTATGGATCACAGGTTGGTTATCATGTATTTAATAGTGAATATCTGCATATAGGTGAATACATACCATATTTATCTTTCTGGGTCTGTGTTACCTAACTCAGGGTGATTTCTTCCTAGTTCCATCAACTTGCCTATTTCATGATTTTTTTTTTTAACAGTTGACTAATACTCCGAATTGTAAATGTAACACATTTTCTTTATCTGTTCTTCTGCTGAGGAACATCTAGGTTATTTGCGATTTCTGGATATTATGAACAGAGCGGCAACGAGCACGGTTGAGCAAATGTCCTTGTGGTAACATGAAGCATCATTTGGGCATGTGCCCAAGAGCGGTATAGCTGGGTCTTGAGGTAGATCAACTCCCAACTTTCTGAGGAATCACCATACTGATTGACATAGAGGTTGTACAACTTTGCACTCCCACGAGCAATGGATGAGCTTTTCCTTTATTCCATATTCTCGCCAGCATGAGTTTCCACTTATTTTATTGATCTTGGCCATTCTGACAGGTGTAAAATGAAATTTCAAAGTAGTTTTGATTTGCACTTTCCGGATGACTAAGGATGATGAACATTTCTTTGTTTCTCAGACATTTGAGTTTCCTCTACTGAGAATTCACTGTTTAGATCTGTACCTCACTTTTGTTTTAGTTGGGTTACTTGTTTTCTTGCTATTTAGTTTTCAGAGTCATTTACATGTTTTAGACATTAGTCCTCTATTGAGTGTGTAGTTGGTGAAAATCTGTCCATTCTGCAGGATGTTGCTTTGTCCAAATGACACCGTCCTTTGTAGAGAAGATTTTCAGCCAGATCCCTGTTTTAATCTTATCATCAAATACTCAGCCACAGCCTAGAATTTCTAAAATGAGCTAATTAAATGTGTGCTGAAACATGACCATGTCACCACAGCGGTGTTGTTTGGGGACATAAATGTTTTCTCATCCTGGAGATGATAGGAAAAAAATGTTCTTTCAGGCTTAGTAAAACCATCATAGATTTTAGTCAGAGAATGGAGAATTTATATCAACCCATATATGTTATTTTAAATATAAGTTGTTTTCAAACTTAGTTTGAGTCTAATGTAGAAAAACTGGTGTTACTAATTATAAATGAGTCATACCTGTTATTTTGGGAGTGGAAAGTAATTATGCTGTTATTAAAAATGCAACTATATCTGCTGAGCACAATGCAGCACTTTTAACTCCAGCCCTCAGGAGGGAGATGCAGGTGGATCTCTGTGAGTTCAAGACCAGCCTAGACTACATATCAAGACCTAGTCTCTAAACAAACAAACAAACAAGAAAAGCAAAACACTAAAAAGTCAGATGATGTAACAATTTTTTTCTTTTTATTAAAAGAAGGATTTATGAGAAAAGTGTTCTTGTTTTTTCTTTCATGCCTCTACATCCAAAGCAGAAGGTAGCTTATACTAGAGAGTTCACCACTCCTTAACTAGAAAACACACATACCACTTTTCTACCAGCCTTGGCCATGTGGAATGGCAAAGTCTCAAATGCTGGAAGTGGTCCCATAAAAAGGGTGTGTAACAATCTGATAATAGTGTTTCATTATTACTGTATGTATTACTACACACACACCACTGTGTGACCAGAATTGTGTCACTAGGGTCAGAGTTGTGTTTCCTCCCTGTCTTCATCTTCATTTTACTTTGTATCTATCTATCTATCTATCTATCTATCTATCTATCTATCTATCTATCTATCTACCTATCTACCTATCTATCTATCCATCCATCTACTTATCTAATCTATCTATCTATCTATCTATCTATCTATCTATCTATCTATCTATCCATCCACTTATCTAATCTATCTATCTATCTATCTATCTATCATCTGTCCATCCATCCATCCATCTATTCATCCATTCATCCATCCATCCGCCTATCTATCTTTCGATAGAGTCTCACCACATGACACATTCAAGCCCTGTGACTTCAGAGGATGGTAAGAGAAAATGCAAGCTCACAGGGCTTGCTGGTGCTTCCTTAGAAGACTGTGGGGGGGGGGGGCAGGAGGAACAAGAGTTTTTTAAATACCAAAATTTTCAACTTCTAAAAAAGTCAAAAACAGTTTCCTTTTCCAAGAGGAAAAAAAAAAAACTTTTCTTTAAAAGATGAAGTGGATTTATATGGTAAATATGTTTGTACACCATCCGAAACAGTTCATTTACACATGAATGAAACCAGTCTTGGCATCTGGCCTTCTCGCTCCTTTACCACTTAAAAGGTGAGCTCTTGTGTAGTAACCTGCCATAAGACGAACCAGGACTTGTGTAAATGTACCTTTCAAACGTTTCTTTCTTTTCAAATTATAATGAATACTTTAGCTTACCCATCCAGTTTCAGCTGTTCTCATCATAACAATTTCAAAGCTGGAAAACATTAAAAAAAAAAAAATCACAAAGCCGCCCATACTTGGCATTTGTTTGGAGGCAAGAGGAAAGAATTCACAGCTACTACAGTCCAAGCGCCTGTTTCAAATTAAATATCCTCCATTTTCTTGCAAAATTAATTCTTCCTAATAAGCAAATAGCAGCATGTGACCTAAGTTAATTGTTGATTTTTTTTTTCTTCCTGGAGGAATGCATCCCGTGAACATCTGTTTGCTGAATCTGCGAGGTGGAACATAGAGAAGCTGCCGTCTTTTCTTCACAAGCCACAGGGAGGGGTAATGTGTAGAGAGGCACCCACAGTTCACTAGGGACAGTAAAGTGATGCAAAAATCAGGATTGCTTCCTGGGACAACAGCATAGAAATCCTTCCTGAGTCTTGAATTCAGAAATTTGAGAAGAATATAAAAGCAATTATTTACTTCCAATGCCCATATGTCTCTAGCTTGTTATTTGAGATATTCTTTCACAGATTGTCATGTACCTTTTGTGAGCCACACTTTTTTGCAAGGTCAACATTTTTACAAAGAAACTGTAATTTTTTTTTTTAAATTTTAGCCATGGAAACTTATTTTTCAAATATTCGTTAAATACAACTTGACCTTAAATTTTTGTAGTTTATTTTTTTTAAGTAAATTAGAAAATCAGTTGCAACTAATAATTTATTTCATTCCAAATTGCTTCCATTCTAGTGGTGTTTATAAATCAATGTGAATAATGTTTCTTGTTTGACGAAAGCCCGTTTGGTTCATGCACGCGTGGCACAAGTTAAATCTACCGAAAAAAAAAATGAGTCAAATTGGCTGACTTTATTAAATATGCAAACTCATCAAGCTCTATTTCTTTTGAGTAAGAGCATTTCAAAGATCAATCTAGAAGCCTACTGGTGCCAGAGATAAGAAACTGCATCTGGTTTGCGTGTCAAATAGCTCTTTAAGATTTGAATATGAAAAATTTGGTGAATGCTAATTATTAAAATATCAGATGTTTGCTTTTAGCTCTGACCAAAACTATACAATTATCTCCTCTGTGTTAAGGTAGAAAGAGTCTTATTTTTGTCAGATACTCAAGCTTATACAAAATGCTTATTCCTTTTATTTTTTTAAGTTCTAAACTGGGAAAAAAACAAATAAATCAAAATTTGAAAGAAGTGGTATCTTGAAAACAAAATGATTGGCAAATCCATTATTGTGGACACATAGATGGAGACATAAATTGTTCAAATATGAGTAAATATTAAATCACAAGAAAAGTTAATTCACTCATTTGCCTGGAACAGAAAGTCTCAACTAAAGATAGAATGTGTCTACTTCTAAAAGTTTTAAGATGAACCACGGTCTGAAAATATTGATGCTTTAAAAGCATTTTAAGCTATGTATTTTAGAATCCCCCAATAAATAAATTATATTTGTTGTGCATTTGTGTTGACAGATTGTCTACATGAAGAGAAAATAGTTTGTTACCGCCTAGCTAGAATTCCTCAAGAAAATAATTCAACTGAGCTTGAGAAATCTAGTACTTTGTCAATTCCAGTTAATATGTCATGAAATATGACTGATTACTATTTTTGAATGAAAATAGTTTTTCTTTACACACTATATTTTGATTGAAGTTTTTTCTTCCCCAGCTCTGCCCAGACCACATCTTCACCCACCCAAGTCACTCCTTTCCCTCTCTTGTTCATTAGAATACAAACAAGAATATAGTCATCATCATCATCGCCATCACCATCGCCATCACCATCACCATCACCATCACCATCACCATCACCACCACCACCACCACCATCATCATAATCTTAGATAAAATAAAAACAATCAAACCAAAAAGGGACAAAACAAACAAACAAACAAACAAAAAACAGGAAAAAGTAAGCAAAAATAACAGAACAAGAAACACATACAAACACCAAGGCATACACATCTTACAGAAACCATAATAAGATCTGCAAGGCTATAAAAAAAAAAAACCCAGACAAAGCATTGTGAGATTAAAAACAACAACAAAACACTATACCCCCCTCCTGCCTGGTAACACTAAATTTGTTTTGTTTTAGCTATCTATCATTGCACAGGGCTCGCTTGCTCTTACATGTGGTTTGTATACCCTAGTTAGACTCCAGCAGAGAAAACTAAACTTTCTTTTGCAAGTAGTCATGAATTGTAGATAATTTCTAGATTAGGGATGAGGTGCCCACTTCTCTGCCATTAGCCCCTCTTGGTCTCTCTACAGGGACTTCAACTCTGCTGATACCCATGTCTTTGCCATGTCTTCAAAATCAATACAACCTGGTGATTCTTACTTGACTGCCAGTATAAGATACACCTTGACCCCCTGTGGATTCCACCCTTCTAACACGTCTACTGCCTTAATGGAGCTGGTCTCCTCTTAATCACAGCTGATATTCCAACCCCAAGTACAGCAAGTTTTCTTTTTCTTCACTGGTACTTGTCTCTTATTAACCACAGTCAAGTCTTCTGCTCCAACTAACCAGACACTATAGATTCTTTAAACAAAAGAGCACACAAATGGCTCTTATAACACAATCAATGTCCTATTCAAAGAAGTGTCTGGTTATAGCTGATGTCAGAGAGATGACAAATACATAGTCCAGCCCAAATATACCAATGGGGACTTGAACTGAGCTGCTTTTGAATACATATCTCAAAGAAAGGCTCTGCTTTACTCTGTGATGAGTGTTATGGCTGAATAGGACCAGAGTCTGGCTTCCTAAGAAATTTACAAGCCAATTTGTTTACCAGCTCTTCATACCAAGGATTGCTGGTGCTCACCTCCACTTGCCATAAGCATCTTTCTTGATATTTCTGGTAGGTCCCAATCAGATGAACATCTAGGAGGTTCTCACTGCTATTAAGGCCTCTACCACCCTCCACAGTCCAAACCTATGCTCCATCTTGAATTTAATTCTAGTCTGATCACTCAGTGCCCCAGGAACTCCAGGCTCTTGTAGGTCTCCAGGATCACATCCCTGTCCAGACCCCTCTCAGCAGCATCCGACTTCTGCCCTTCCTGACAGCCGAAGTCCACATCTACACCTTAAATGACACCAGCCCCATTTCCAGATTTTGGGACACCACTCATCTTCCCCAGGACCTCCTCATGTCAGCATGTCACAAGGAGACAGAGGCCATAACAGTCTTGGCAGGGACAAAACATGGTAATGGTCTTAAGATGTCAGGGAAAAGTCTAGTGAAGTTCTTACTTTCTAAACGATTTGTTTTTAATCATGTGTGTCTGTGAGCGTTTTACTTTTAAGTATACAAAAGTATTTATAAACTATACTTTTTAAAGTAGTACTTGAGTGTGTCTGAAAGGTCATTTTTGGAGTCAATATTCCTTGAAATATTTTTTGTAAACATCCCATTGGTTTAGAACTAAGAGGATAAGTGGGTTTGAGAGGTTTTTAAAATAGAGTTTTGATCAATAATAAAATGGTTGACAGCTTTGTAACTGTTCGGTGATCACAGTAACAAAGTGCACGCATCTGAGGAAACATGGTTGCCGTGTAAGCCAAGGTTGCCTCTGCTTCAGCTTCATCCTTCTCCAGTTACATTTAACAGATACATCCGTCACAAAGACTTCCTTAGATTTCAACTTCAAACTGCCTTGAACTTATTCAGTTTTTAATCAGTTATCCGATACATTAAAAAATAATGCAAGGACAAAATTAGATTGTGGTTAGCTTAAATGGGCGAGATTACCGGGGCACAAATTTAGCCATAAAGAAATCCTATATTCACTGATGGTAATGTTGATTACGAGACTATAGAAATAGCCACTAAAAATAACGTTTTTAAAAAAAATCTTTATTGAATATTGTATTTACATTTCAGATACCATCCCCTTTCCCCATTTCCCCTCCCTAGAAAACCCCTATCCCACTCCCACCTCTCGTTTTTGCTTTTATACTATTTTTTTAATGTTAAAAATAACGGTTTTCATTTTGACTACATTATAACTTCCACTTCCCGGATCACCTCACAGCCACTGCATGTTAGACTTACAAACAATCTGGGCCTAAGTAAGAAGAATAAAATTCGATTCCTTTGTTTTTATAACAGGTATCAATCAAGCTACCGCTGGTCCATATGTTATCATATCTAAGAGCCTAGTGGGATACCTGAAAACATTTTAAAGTTAATCTCAGCTAAGTTTGACTGGGAGGACTAAGGCACCTGTGGGATTAGTAACATCTCAGTGTAAGCCAGTGTCTGTCAGTGTGGCGTTTGAGTCACATAGAACATGAGTTCCTGTTAGTTCCTTTAAGACAAGGGAGGAGATAGAGAAGCTAGGGAAAAAGAGACAATTAGCCTGTCCCGGACTAAACAAAATGAACAGAAATTCTAAGGTTTTTTTTTTTTAGCAAGATACAGCCGATATAGTAATTATGAGTAATTTGTTTCTCCCCTATACCTGCTCCACTTTCTACCTAAGGTGCACATGTCTGCAGTGAGCAGTAAGGTGACTGACCTCTGCACCCGAAGCACATTCTTCACACCTGTCTCACTTGAAAACAAGTGGCCAAGGGTCTTTCATCCTAATATAATTTTGGTTTTATTTGCTTCTTCTCTCCAGAAATAAATGTCAAAACCATTAATGTCAGAGGGTGGGAAATAGACCAAGAAAGTAAAGCCACCCTTTACCTGGTTACGTTTCCCTATTCAAATAACTTTCCCAGGAACCCATGTCGACTTTCATAAATGTGGATGCTTGGCTTACACGGAGAAAAAAGTTAATAGCCTTCTGTGGTAGATATCTAACATACCATAACTTGCAACAGAGAAAGATAAATACAATTACTTCAACACAGGGTGGTTTTAGGAATATGTATTATAGTAATATATACTATAATAAAAATAATATATTATATACATATATGCATATATATCAAATCGATTATAATAAAATAGGCTTGTACTTTCATTTAACTTAATATAGGGGAAGATAACTTTACTAACCTGTCAGAGGTTCCACAACAAAAAACTTTGCCCATGGATACTACTGAGATGGAGCGTTTCTCCTGCAGGGATTCTCAGATGTTCTTTCAAAGTCGTTTTAGGTGTAGACATTACACGCATGCATTCACACATGCACGGGGGCGTGGGGTGGGGGGACAGAAAGAGAGAGGGAGAGGGAGAGAGTTATTTGTATAAGTTTTAAAAATACCAATGTGTATAATAAACACAGATTTCAAAACCCTCCTTCCTACAACAGGGTGCTACTGCTTGACTGCGACAAGCGCCCTACGGTTCTTTCCACATCCATAAAGTGTTATGAGTATGAGCATAGAGTAAAAACAGACAGTGCGACCTAGGGAAAGAGAAGTAATGAGCAAGTGTTTCTGACACCCACGTTTTTCCGTCATTCGGACTTAGTTATTTCAATCTCTTATCAGATGTGAGACTAATGAAAAAACGTTCTGCCGGCAGATGGCGCTCTTAGATAAGCTCCACCATTTGCCCCGTGACCTTACTGAGGTTATACCAAGCCTTGTGAAAAATTCCTTTGAATGTACTCTAGATTTCTACATAGGAAGCAGCTACGGTAACATAATAAAAAACAAACTTAAAAAGACTTACCTTTTAAAATTATTTTTTGGTTTGTTTTAATTTTAGTTTAAACAGAAAACACTACAAGGGAAAAATTTGTAATTCTCATGCTAAACTGCATAGCTTTCTAATCTACAAATACAATCTCTGTAAATGTAGCATCGTGATTTTCCCAACACTTCTATTATAGCTGCAATTATCATCAAGAAACAAGCCCTTCTAATAAGTCTAAAGCCATGAATCTTGTATATACAAAAGATGTTTTGTTGTTCTGCATAGTGTTTGACATTGTAGTTTAAGCTCGTCCTAAATTTACATCATCTTCAGCCTTCAAGGACTGGACTTCCAGGTGTGTGTCATCATGCTTGGCTTTAAAAGTACACAAAAGTGTTCAAAGCTACTTGTGACTTTCTCTTCTACTAGATTTAGTGTATCTGGTTTTATGTTGAGGTCTTTGATCCACTAGGACTTGGATTTTGTGCAGGGTCATAGATACGGATCTATTTGCATCCTTCTGCGTGCAAACATCCAGTTAGACCGGCATCATTTGTTGAAGATGCTTTTTTTTTTCCAGTGTATGGTTTTGGCTTCTTTGTCAAAAACCAAGTGTCTGTAGATGTGTGGGTTTATTTCTGGGTCTTCAATTGGATTTTATTGCTCAACCTGTCTGTATTGATCAACCTGTCTGTTTCTATACAAACACTCTGGAGTTTTTATTCTTATTACTCTATAGTACACCTAGAGGTCAAGGATGGTGATTCCTCCAGAAGTTCTTTTATTGTTTTACCTGTCTTGTTTTCTTGTTTGTTTTCAAATGAAGTTGAGAGCTGTTCTTTTAAGTTCTGCAAAGAACTATGTTGGAATTTAGATGGGGATTGCACTGAATCTGTAGATTCCTTTTAGTCAGATGACCATTTTCACTATGCTAATCCTACCAATTCCTGAGCTTGGGAGATCTTTCCATCTTCTGAGATCTTCTTCAAGTTTTTCTTCTTCAGAGACTTGAAGTTCTTGTCCCATAGGTCTTTCGCTTGCTTTGTTAGAGTTACACCAAGATATTTTACATTATTTGTGGCAATTGTAAAGGGTGTTGTTTCCCTGATTTCTTTCTCAGTCTGTTTTTGTCCTGTAACAAATGGGCAGCTCAGTCTTCATGAGAGTCACCCAACAACTGGAGCAAGGACTGTCCCTGACTCTGTTGCCTGCCTGTGGATCCTGTTCCCCTAGTTGGGCTGCCTTGTCTGGCCTCAGTGGGAGAGAGTGTGCCTAGTCCTGCAGTGACATGATCTGCCAGGCTAAGGAGGACATGGAGGGGGGGGGCACCCTCTAAGGGGAGGAGGTAGAGAGACTGTGTGAGGTGGAGACCAGGAGGAGGGGAGGGCAGCAATCAGGATGTAAAGTGGATAAATAAATTAATGGGGGGAAATCAATAAAGTTTCTGGAAGATTTGTATAATCTGGAAAAAAAAAGTACACAAAGCGTACATGTGCTTTATAGAGAACAGTGTTACGTACATATGCAGGCGCACTCCCCCTACCATGCAGTATGTCAGATGCCTTGGAAGCTGAGTTGCTACAATAAAATTGGTATTTATGCCATTATAAAATATTAAAAGATTTTATGATTAGAGTCAGAAACTGGTGGCATCGGAGTACCCTTTGTGTGTGTGTGTGTCTGTGACTGAAAAGTGGGAAGGACAAGCTAAAGTGATCAGTCTTGGAGGAGCAGAAACAAAGGCAGACCACGGAGTCCCAAGAACAAGAAGAAATGTCCTGTGGCAAAGGAAGCCGGCTTAGAGATTCAGGAAACGGAGGGCATTAGGACCCAGCAGAGTTTCCATCTCGGAAACTCTCCCTCCCAGGTAGCAGAGTAAAGGACTTTGGTTGGGGGTGCGGTCCAAGGGCCCCATGACCACCCTGAGGTGGGTTCCCATTCTAAACAGCCTCAGTAGGAACTACTGCTGTCTCAGAAGGTTTACAGAGGGGAAGGCACTACTGAGTTACTATTCAAGCTGCAGCTTCTGCTCTGGTGGCTGCCGGAGCCACTGAGCACCCTGTAGCTCATGAGGCAAGGCTGGGACCTTGTCTTACAGGATTGGGACTCGCAAGAGACTGTATGCTCCCATTAGTAGCCGGCCAAACGACTCCCTCTCCCCTTTTTAAGGAGAAGCCAGAACCATTTTCTTGATCTGAGTAGAAATCAAAACGTTTTCTTTCTTTGTGGGAAAGAGTCCAGGTCTTAATAGGATCTCTAGTGTCAAAGGAAAGGAACTCAATGGACCAAGTTCAAGCCTAGGAGCACAGATGGCGAGTTACACAGGGTGATCCCTGTATAACTCAGCCACTTCGGCTGTGCTGGTCTCTTAGCATCTTGACCAGGCCTGCCTCTTAGTAGGCTACAGCTCTTCTTGCTCCTTCCTGCTCTCTCCTCTTAGGGTCCGCTCTAGTCAGCTGGTCATGTTCATTTTGAACTCTTCCCTCTGCCTGCTTTCTCCTTATATCTACAGTGAAAATCGTCTCCACGATTCAGGAGTAGAGTGTCCTCCTCCTTTTAGTTCGTCTTTCATTCAGAAGCATACTTGGAATATGTTGTATGAAAAATGTATATTCAATAATAAAGAAAAAAAGGACAAAGAAGTAAAGGGACTGAGAATCTTGCTCCACAGTTAAGGATAGGAGCGTGTGTGGCAGGGGAGTCCCCACGCAGAGGCTGGGGAGGTGAAATCTGGATTGAGTTGAAGACCCCAAGATGGTTTAGAAGATGTCAGAGTCATGTGACACTTGGCCCTTGCCTCCCCTTTGCAAAAATAGTATTTATCCTGGGCCATTGTTTGTTACTGCACTTTGGTTTTTACAGGGAATATTGGTTCAAGAGGATGCTGTGAGTCCCAGAAGAGACTTTGAGCTTTAAAGACTGTTGAGACTGTGAAAAGACTGTGGGGATCTTGGAAGTTGGACTACATTCATTTTGTATTTTGATATGGCTTCAAGTCTATGGGCATCAGAGAGTGGACTATGGTGGTTTGAATAAGAATGGCCCCTGTAGACTCATATATTTGAACGTTTAGTTTCCAGCTAGTGGACAATTTCAGAAGGATTAGGAGGTGTGTTCTTGTGGAGGTGTGTTCTTGTTGGAGGCAGTGTGTCACTGGGGGTGGGCTTTGAAGTTTAAAAAAAACCCATGTTCCTGCACCATGCCTGCCTGTTTGTCTGCTTCTTTGAAAGCTTTGGGGGAAAGGGGATACAGTTTCTTTTGGTTAAGCTGGTTAAGTTGGAACTTTATGTTTCTGCAGCTAAAATTTTATTAATATATCATGCATAACATTAACAACTACTTTAACATAGCCATATGGCAATCTTTATCCATGAAGTAAGGCTGCTTCCACTCTTGAGGTGAATTGAGATTTTCACTATCACACAATATGCACATTTTAAACAACAACAACAAAAAGTGTTTCTCTTCTAAAAGCCTGAGAATCCAGTAGTTGTTCAATGCACAAGCCTGGATGTCTCATTTGGTCTTCAGTATATGTTGGAAATTCAGAGAAGTAGGCCCTAATACCAGTGAAGCAATGCCTAGCCACGTGCTCTGTGAACTTGTCAGATTTCTCTGTTTCAGAGCTGAGAGTAATTTCTCAGGAGTCCTTAAAGAATGTTGACCCAATGCTTTCTTGGGTGATATTATCTCCCACTAGTCTTTTAAGAAAAGGAGCTGCCCCCCCCCATTTCCTTTGGATGTAGGCAATGCATCTTCCTGGCCCTCCAACCCTTGACCATGACCTGAGGCATGTCACCTTCCAGTATCTGGGTCAGTGTGAGTGAACCCCAGCATGAGCCAGGGGTCTGTGTTCACAAGTTTTTAGTAGGGATATCAAACTGCATTAATATCACTAAACATCTTAACTTGCTTAAGGAGCTTTTGCTCGTTCTTAACTAACTTGTTAGGAATCCCCTTCTTTTTGATTCAAACTACTGAAGTAAAAATAGAGAAGGAATATTGAAATACCCCCAAAAGATTATGTTTCCTAGGATAAAAGAGTAAAATTCTATCTACTTTGGTGTAAATTTATGTAGTCTCTGGCTTCTTATGAAGCCAGAGTTCAGGACCTAACTGCAGGAAGTCATCAATTTCAGCCCAAAGGACCGGGCTGCCATCAAGGACTGTCTGAGAGAATTCTTTGGCTCTCCACTCCACAGGTATTAGAACTAGAAGGAAAGGCCGGATGGGGGTTGGGGAAGGAGGTGTTTTTTCTTGCTAGCCTTTCATAGAAGAAACAAAAACATTAGCCTAGACTTCACCCATCACCACCTCCTTCCCAAGATATTGGAAGGGCCTGGAAGTTCGCGAGAGCTCTCTCCAAAAACCGTGGTTGTTTCTCTTGGCAAAGACTGACCTTGTATCCATCCCAGAATGGGCTCCAAACTGACTATGTCATGGAGGGGTTGCCTAGGAACAGAGTCTAAAAGGCAGGAAATGAACGGTTTCAGCACCTAGCCAGACTTTAATGAAAGCAGAAATACAAATGTACAACAGCACAGGAAAACACATACTCCACCAGGTGGAGAGGGACCTGAGATGGCGTCCTAGTGGTTTTGAAAAAGCCAATATTTATCTGGTGATGCAGTGGGCTTCCTTAATTCCTAAGAATTGGCTGATTTGGGTTGTCATGGCGTGTGAGGGGATGTATGGGTAGTCAGACAAAGAAAGGGAAACTGTTTGGGTCTTATCATAGAAGCTACCCCCAAGAGAGGCCTACAAAGTTCCTCCTGGTGGGAGATAAAGCTCACCAAGTCTTTGCCTTGAAAAAGGAAGAGAATCAGGAAGTTGGCCATATTAAATGTTTAAGAGAATGGTCCATGATACCACACAGAGCCTCTTTTCCCTGCCTGTTTGTCTGTCAGGAATCTATTCAATTCCTAGGCTCTCACTGTAACCAAGAGGTACTTACTAGAATTCAAGTTTCCAGGCATCTCACTAGCTGTTCAGATTAGGTATAAAGAAAGTTCTCGATCTGTGCTTACGATGAATTTATTTGTTCATTTGTGAAATGCTTCCTGAATTTGTGAGCGATATTTCCTGAAAAGAAGCTGTCTCTACAATACGGCTTAACTGACTAAAACAGTGGTGTGGAGAGACTGAACTGTTATATGTTCACGGGCTAGTCACCTCATATCAGGCTAGCTTTAGTCTCTGCATTATCCAACCATTTCTTGCCCACCTCTATTCCAGAAGTAACATCCTGTGACTAATCTTTTAAGTCTGTTAACCAACTACTAGCCTTGACCAGCACAAAAACTAAGAATGCCATCAGACAGAATCTGAGGCTTTCTTAGTTACTCTCTTCTTTCTGTGAAAAACACCATGACCAAGGCAACTTGTAAAAGGAAGCTTGGAACTTGGAACCTTGCTTATAATTTCAGAGGAAGCATCCATGACCATTTTGGGGGCGGGGGGAGTATGGCAGCAGGCAGACTTGGTGGTAGAGCAGAATCTGAGAGCTTAATCTGATACATAAGAATTAAGTAGGTAGAAAGAGAAAGACAGAGGTGGGGGAAGGAAGCTAATGAGAACGGAAGGGTATGGGCTTTTGAAATCTTAAAGCCCACCCCAAGTGACACACCTCCTCCAACAAGGCCATAGCTCCTAATCCTTCCTTAAATGTTCTACCAACTGGGGACCAGTAATTCAAACATATGAGCCCATGAGGCCTTTTGCACTCAAACCACCACGAAGGCCTATGGAAAAGCTTCTCCCATCTTTCTGTAGCCGTCTCTCTGCTGTACCCAATAATGTATTTTAAACTGGCCTTGATTTATGACTTTCTTTGTTCTGTAAGAATATAAACTTTATAAAGCTGCTTCCATGTTGAAAGGTAACCTAAATCTATGATCACAGCTGCTTCCATGTTGTAGGGTAACCTAAATCTATGATCACAGTTACCCCAAATGTCCCACCAAATTATCCTCCTATTTTTTCAAGGTGAGAACTGTGGGGTTTTTTTTTTTGCATCAACAAATTATAATAACTAAAAGTGTTCACTTACCTTAACCATCTACCTCTAAGACCTAACCATCTGCCTCTAAGATAAAGGATATTTAGGACAAAATTTATTTAACATTTTATTGAATGAAGCATTTATGGTTACAAACCACAGAGTTTTATCAAACACAAAATTAAGACAGCAATTTTTAACACTAAAATAAAATGATTAAAATAAGACCCTTCAATCACAGGTTGAAGAAATTCTTTCAATATCCTGTATTCTACTTTATGGCCCATAGAAGGCTTCACTTGCTGTCTAGGAAGTTTGAGCATTGATTGAGAACATTCTACTTGATTGCAGGATCCATCACTAAAAAGGATAACCACAGGACCCTGAACATTGTGCAACCCGTGCAAAACTCAGCAAGGACCATGATGCCGATAATCAATTTTGTTTTTAGCAGCTCTGAAAAAAAAAGAACAACAAATTCATGAAATTCTTAGGCAAATGGATAAAACTAGAAAATATCATCCTGAGTGAGGTAACCCAATCACAAAAGAACACACGTTGTATGCACTCACCGATAAGTGGATATTAGCCCAAAAGCTCGCAATACCCAAGATACAACTTACAGACCACATGAAGCTCATGAACAAGGAAGACCAAAGTGTGGGTGCTTTGGTCCTTCTTAGAAGGAGTAACAAAATACTCATGGGAGCAAATATGGAGACAAAGTGTGGGACAGAAACTGAAGGACGGGCCATCTGGAGATTGTTCCACCTGGACATTCATCCCATGTGCAGTCACCAAAGGCAGACACTGATGTGAATGCCAGGAAGTGCATGCTGACAGGAGCCTGATAATGCTGTCTCCTGAGAGGCTCTGCCAGAGTCTGACATATACAGAGGTAGATGCTTGCAGCTAACCATTGCACTGATCATGGGGTTCCCAATGGAGGAGTTAGAGAGAAGACTGAAGGAGCTGAAGGGGTTTGTGGCCTCATGGGGAGAACAACCATACCAACCAACCAGAGCTCCAAGGGTCTAAACCACCAGCCTAGGAGCACATAGGGAGGGACCCAAGGCCCCAGCTGTATATGTAGGGGAGGATGGCCTTGCCAGGCATAGGTGGGAGAGGAGGCCCTTGGTCCCATGAAGGCTGAATGCCCCAGTGTGCAGTGTGGGGTAATTTGAGGACAGGGGAGGTGGGCGTGGCCTCAATTGTGATGGATTTCTGAGTTCTGTACTTTGAGTATTCTGCTCACACAACAGGGCTGTTACTATTCAGCATCCACGTTTGGAATTACGTTATCTTGTTTACCACTATGCTGCTAGCAGTTTATAATAATTCATTTCAGTTAACCAGGAGGTACATTTAGCAGGTTTTGCAAGTGAGCAATTAAAAGAAAGGTGCAAGTGAGTTTGTGTGGCTTTGGTAGTAATGGAGCTTACTGTTTGTGTATGCTAGGTCTGGATTATCTGAAGGGTTTTCTATCTTGGCCTTCTAGGAAAAGCCAACCTTTAGTCAGGCGCACTTACATCTTCGCGCTGCAGAAAACACATTCGTTGCTGTAAGTGTGTCCATTAGTCCCACAGACTGGATTCCTTTCTCTGGTACACTTATTTAGGATTGGCTTGTACTTGTTGCAGTCTGGCTGTCATATATAAAGAGATGATACAAGGTTTATCACATGGTGATCTTTGTGTGTGTGGGGGAAGGGTAGGAGACACACTGCAGAATGGTTCAATATTAAAGTTTAAATATAAACATTCTCATTGTGTCCTCCACACTTCTGGTTCCTACAAAACTGCCAGAGTAATCAGTGTTAACTTACCTTACGATGGACTTCTTTGGGAAATGCAAAAGTAGCCTCTGAAACCAGCAAACAGAAGATATGTCAAGAATACAACCGGGGAAAGCACAGGCTGCAGTGTGAAGTGCTCACAGTACTTAGCGAAAGAAACCTGTGCACATTGCTGCTTCGTGACCATTCGATGTAAGGAGGTGAGAATTTGTGGAAGAAGAGGAATAGTGCAATTGTAGAGTGATTTCAAATCTGGAAATGTCCCTTGTTTACTAATTTCTAAAGCTCTCCTTTGAAAGATACCACAGTTTGCCTTTATATAGGAAGTAACATAGAGAAACAATGCCTTGTAGCAAAGCCACTTAGTCTGACCTGTATAAGAGACATGCAGAAAAACTGATTAGCATTGAATTACTAAGATGTAGTATCTTAGGTCTGATCTCTCACAGTCCCTTTATTTATCCTGAAATTTGGGATTTGCCAGTGGAAGAACCGATGATGTGTTTTCTCTCTAAGCCCAAACCTCGACTTACAGAACTCAGCTGACAAACAAGTGATGATGTCAAAGAGCACCAGATCTGGGAGATGCTGTGGGTGTACATCTTATACATTGCATCCAACAACACTGAAACACTGTATGTGTGTATCTCATACATTACATTTAACAACACTGAAACACTCTATGTGTGTATCTTATACATTGTATCCAACAACACTGAAACACTGTATGTGTATATCTTATACATTGTATCCAACAACACTGAAACACTGTATGTGTGTATCTCATACATTACATTTAACAACACCGAAACACTGTATGTGTGTATCTTATACATTGCATCCAACAACACTGAAACACTGTATGTGTGTATCTCATACATTACATTTAACAACACCGAAACACTGTATGTGTGTATCTTATACATTGTATCCAACAACACTGAAACACTGTATGTGTGTATCTTATACATTACATTTAACAACACTGAGATCCTGCAAAAGAGGATGAGGGTGAGTATTTCTAACCAAAGATCCATGAGAACAACATAAAAGTCTAGGGTACTGTTTTTAAGATTTACATTTTGATCTAACTGGCTTTCTGGGCACATGCTTCTGTGCCCCGCTTCTACTACTGACATAATTAATTTCCTATGCTCCAGTTCTCCAAGACAGGACATGACTAAATGCAACTCATTGGTATACGTTCTAAAGAACTTAATGCTTTCCCTGTCATCATTTGATGTTTCTGCTCCCAGTTGAAATGTTTTTCTAGCTCTGCTCTGCAATGCTTGCTTCCAGCATTGTATGCCTGGGAAAGGGATAGCAGAAAATGTACTTACCGTAATAAAAGGGAAGCACCAAGGCCAGGATGAAAATGATTTTGATCCATATTAAAGAGGAAGACATTTTATCAAGTCTGTGGAACAATCATTTAAGAGTTTCAATAACACATTTCCAAGTAAAAGTTTCTTACAGACCAAGAAGGTACCACATACTCTCTTTTCTTAGATTCCTAATTATGGTTCATGCTACCCTCCCTCTATCTTTTACTAATCTTCAGAATCAATAAGACACAGGCAGCAGAAGTCCTTAGTCTTCCCGGAGACTTCAAAGACCTTCCTTCACTGTACCTATAAAGATTTCTGTATTCTCCCAGCAGCCTGCTAAGCTGAGTAAAAGACTCACTGCCCTTCAAGAAATGCCCACATTGGAATTTCAGTTTTTCAGAAATAATTCGTTTTATAAAGAAGAACCTTGAGAAGTTGTTATAGCAACCCTAGGCTCTCGAACAGTCTCCAAGTGTCTCTGTGCCCCTTTTTTGAAGCACTGAAGACAGTGGAGAGACACCAACAGCTCTAGACATGAAAAAGTTTGGCTTGCCTTCTCTTCTCAGTCACTTCCCTTCAGCTGCAGTTCTTATCGCTCTTTGAGAAGCTTGTTCAGAAACAAGATCAAAAGCTTAGCACCAATAAATCTGAGCAGAAGTCTGTGTTCCCCCTGGAGGCTGCAAAAACTCACAAGATTCACCTCACTTTCTCTTAATGGTTCTCTCAGTAGAAAATTAAGAACAGTTTGACCTGATTTTACCAGAGATAAAGAGAACAAGAAGGCAATTGATACACACACAGATAACCACACACACACAAAACCATACACACACACACACACACACAAAGAGAGAGAGAGAGAGAGAGAGAGAGAGAGAGAGAGAGAGAGAGAGAGGGAGTATTTCAAACTACTGGGTAAAAAAAAGAGCAAGAGAGTAAAAAGAAAAGAAAAAAAATTAAAGACTTGTGACTCGACAATTTTACCTCATGGTTTTGTCAGAAAAATTAGGTCGAATACTAAAATAAAATTAATATGCTTATGCCTGGCTGACTTAACAGGCAATTTTATTTTTATTAGGTGTTTTGTTTTAAGATACATTCTGGTGTCACACCAGGACATTTGCAAGCCCATAGCACAAGTTTATAGCCAGGAACAGACAAAGTGTCTGTTGGCCAGTTTTGAACTTATGTCCATCTCTACAACCAAAACAGTAAATGTATTGTTTGTGTAAGAAGCCTGGGCTGTGGCGTGTTTGAATGCTAAAAGACACATCACTTGTGATGACTAGAGCTGGTTGCCAATTTGACTGGATAAAAGGTTGCCTAGAGAGTTAGTAAACCACATCTCAAGATGAGGCTGTGATGAGATTTTGGAAGACCCTTTTACAGGCCAATGAGCTGAGTGGTTAAAATCCATTCTCAGTGTAAACACTATCATCCACTGGGCTAAAAGTCATGATGAGTGGAAAAATAGAGGGGGGAGTAGCACTTACCTGCATTCTCCCCTACGGCAGGTTCTCTCTCTCTCTCTCTCTCTCTCTCTCTCTCTCTCTCTCTGTTTTTTCTTTGCTTCTTGTGTTGTTTCTTTGTTTCTTCTTTGGTTTGTCTTTCTCTGTTTCTTTGTTTGTTTCTTTGTTTGTTTCTTTGTTTCTTTCTTTCTTTCTTTCTTTCTTTCTTTTCTCTCTCTCTCTCTCCCTCTCCCTCTTTCCCTCTCCCCCTTTCCCTCTCCTTCTCCCTCTCCTCCCTCTCCCCCTCCCTCTCCTCTCCCTCCCTCTCCCTCCTCTTCCCTCTCTTTCCCTCTCTCTCCCTCCCTCTTCCCTCCCCCTCCCCCTCCTCCTCCCCTCCCCTTCTCTCTCCCTGTCCCTCTTTCTCTCCCTCCTGCACTCTCTCTGTCATTGGCATCCAGGAGAATCTGCTTTTGAGTAAGGACTTACTCTAGTAGCAAGCAGCATGGTGGGAGCCTCAGACCTGCTTGGACTGGAGCTGCAGCCTTGGTCTCCCTGTCACTGATGTATCTTGAGCTGAGCAGCCACCAATGTCCCTGCTTCTCAGCATGCACATGGCTATGGTGGGATTTTCAGCCTTGATGAATAAATCTATATGTTCTCTTGGTTTTGTTTCTTAGAGGGACCAAGGTTGATGTGGCTGTATCAGAAATCTATTTGCTGGGTTCCTTAAAAGTTGAACATTCATTCACCTGACGAATTACCCATTCCATTGGTAGAGTGACAGATCTCTTGGCCAAAGTAAGCATCCTAAAGTTGAATGGTTGGAGTTGCCTACTTTCCTGTTGGTTATTGTTTCGATTTTTTTTTTCAATCACATTATACCTAAACCACTAATTTCGGGTAGAAAAATTTCTCTGGAGGAGTTGTCTTACAGAATGAATAAAGGATCAAATTTTCTGTTCAGGTTCTTCTTTTTACCAAAATGTCAAGAATAAAATATGATTAAGTTTCTTGTCTCTAAAACATGGAGTTAACATCTATCTACCAAGACTCTTAGAATCTTCAATTGCTCCAAAATTAAACATATCCTAAGGCTTAGAGTCTAAGCCTAAGTCTAATGGTTTAATCAGAAACCCTCCCAAAAACAAAGTACAATTTCCAGGCACTTATCTACTCTCCTGTCACCTATGAGTCACTAACTATAGAGCTCTCTAATCAACTTTGTTAGCAGTCTATGAAATGTGTCTTTCTTTATTCTCCATTCTGATCCTAGGGAAGAAACCAAGGTGATCAACACAGCCCCAACACGTCTCTAGGACAAACAGGCACTGATAGTTATGTTATTCAAAGAAAAACTACCTTAAATCGTGAGGGACCAGCCTTTATTGATATTACAAAATCATGCTGATAAGAACTGGGAAACTGTCAAATCCCAGCCAACATAAAAGTTCAGATAAAGGACATATTTCTAAACCTCCCTCCCTCCTTCTCTCCCTTCCTCACTAATTAATACATTTTTGCCCATGAATTCATGTTATTTGTCTCTTTCTTTTCTACCTTGACTGAGATGGAAATTATGTCTGATACCATAATGGTTTCCTATGGCCCAAGCAGCCTCTTAGACTCTCAACTGCTCAAAGCCCTCCTCTAAAGGTACTGAAACTTGAGAGCAAATAGAATCTAACATATCTAATTTATTTAAAAATTTCTCATGTAAGGTTATATTTGGATAACTTTGGGAACTATCTCTTTAGATCACAGGCACTGAAATATTTCTTAGATCATCATGTACCCAAACTTCAAAAAAAGAACTCTAATTCACTTAATAACACTGTTTAATATTTTGTTAAGCAAAATATCTAGATACTTAGAACTTTACATAGAGTGGGGGGTTTACATTATCCATCATAACATTAAGATAAGGGTTTTGTTGTTTGTGATCAACTTGCTCTGTTGTCCAAGCTCAAACTCCCATCATTCCTCTAGCCCCAGCTTCCTAAGTGCTAGGATTTCGGTGTAAGGACCACACCCTGTTCGCATACTGAGATTTCAAACTATCATTTTATTAATGGACATTGACAATAGAAATCCTGAAATTATAGCTTCTCACAGTTGAGAGTAACCTTAAACGCACAGTGTTTAATCTTCTGCCATATAGTGTGATTCATCGGGTCTTCTATGAATGGAAGACTTTGATCAAGAGACTAATCATAGAATTCACTACAGAAAGACATCATAATTATAGCCATTGGAAATGTTTAGCTCCAGAAAATGTCAGCATTTACCATAATGAGCAAATGTGAAAGGAACATCACTTTTCCTGTAGAGTCAAAAGAAAAAAAAACATTAAAAATTAATCCCACTTTTTGGATAATTTATAGGCTTATATACTTAGAAGCGAGGATTTTGACTTTGTACGTGCTAGAGAGATTGTGCTTTGTTCTTAAACCAGCTGTATCTGCTTGCTTCTGAGCTCCCTGCATGCCTTTCTCCACTGTGGGGATCCTTGGAAATTTCAGTTTTCTCAGTCAAAATTCACATCAGATCCGTGAAAGAAGACCCATAGGTAATTGCAGCTCTGCCTAGAGACACATAGCACTCCGGAAGCAAAAGGGCAGCTATTTTATAAGAGTAGAAACCCACATAAGGAAATAAGGGATAAAGATGGACGATGAGCCTTCAGACCACAAAATCTTTCACACTGAAGAAGAGAGACAGAGAAGGGGTGGGGGGGAGACAGAGAGACAGAGAGACATCGACAGAGACAAGAATGCAGTTGAGAGTGCCAGTGCATGGAGAAGGGGGGAGAGGCGGAGGTTAGGGGAGTGGTTAGAAAGACAGTATAACTTCCGGAGACAAAGTAACATTACAAGAGTTTCTTTTTAGCATTAACTAGCTCATTGTTCACAGTGAATTTTAAAGATCAACATTCAATCTGATTCCCGATCAGTTATTTTTGCCTGTAGCTAGAACGCTGCGAGCCGGACTCTCGTGGCATTTCGGAGTTACACTGCTGCTTGACATTACAGTTTCAGAATCACACCCTTGTGGCTGCTGCTCTGCAGTAACACCTCACAACTCACCAAGTTAAGTGAAATGAGTCCGTTTTGCAGAACACTTAACACGGATATGTTGACAGTCCACAGTAAGACGCTGAACAAATGCTGGAAGTACATTCCCTCAGCTCTTATAAACTATCACAGTTGTCTTTGCTACAGTTCATGTGTCTAGATTGCCAACAATATGAATTTTATATCACTGTGTAATAATGCCTTATTCATAACTAGAAAAATAATTATTCACTATTGCATTCTTACTTCAGTGCCTTGCAGAAAATACATTTATTGCAATAAGTTTTTCCGTTAGATGCACACATAGGATAATACTCTTTGGTACACATGTCAAGAAGATTCGCATATGGTTTACAGTCTATCTGTAAGACAGAGGAAGACAATTTTAGAAACTATTTAGTAGTGAACATTTGGTTACAATAGTCTTAAAATATGGCATATGTATGTGCTCAACACAAGATATTGCATATTTAGGACTAAAATCAAATACCTACACACCCACTACGCAGTAACTAATCATTCTCCGTACTTTTAAAACAGCATGCAGGGAGTTCTATTTTCTTGGCGGTATTATCAACTTTTAAAGAACACAGACTACTCAAATTCTAAAAGAGGAACTAGAACAGAAATTTTAAAATTTGATGTCAGGTAAATGCACATAAGTTTAGTAAGATATATAAAGGCAAACCTTAGGTTGTTGTTCTTTATTTTGGTTTGAATTATGTTTGCTTATGGTCATATACTATAGTTATTGAGCAGAACTGTATGTACTTTTTATCTGAACCATAGAACATTTAAGTGGACATTTCTGTAAAGAGCCAGAGACACGAAGTTCACTTCTGCTCTTTAAATAGTAATCTGTCGTAGAATTTCCATGTAAATATACAGCTTTCCCGAAGATGGTATTTTGGGACCCAGTTCCCTGTTCTACACTCACTAAACAATTGATTTTCGGTGCTTGCTCTCTTTGTTCTGGTTACCAGTGTGGGAGGCGCAGCTTCTTCCATGTGTTTTATAATCCAGTGCACAGCCCCTACACTAACAGCTTTTCCTTTTCAGGGCAGATCTTCCTGCCTCCCACCACAGTAGCCAATGCTTGAAGCGGGATGTGCTAGTCACTGTTCTATCCTCTTCAAATTTCCACTAATTAATAAAACACACACACACACACACACACACACACACACACACACACACTGCATTTAGATATTTTGTATCGTTTTAGAGATCTCGATAATTTGTACAGGGGAAATGCTATATGTGCTTTCATATTACTTACTTTTATGTAACTTTGTGATCTTTATGCATGCTGACATTTAAAATGATAAAAGAGGTATAGTTTATTTTCAATCATAATGACATAGTATAGTATAGTATATATTATTTATATATATTTTCTACCATTATATGATACACACACAGAGAGAGATACATACATACACATACACACACACACACACACACACATACACACACACACACTTTTCAGTAGGGATAATTAATATTTATTCTCCTAAATTTGATAATTGATATACTACTTTCTCTTTGTCTAGGATAAATAATTTTACTCTAAGTATGCTTTTCGTATTTCAGTATTGTAAAAAAAAATAGTTAATAGTTGTGAATAGCTTTGCTATACACATTACCGCCTAGATCATACCAATGTGGTCTTATGCAGCTTGGGAGATTGTGTTAGTTGACTTTGGTATAATAATACCTGCGTAAGCACATATTTTCATTTTTTTAAAAATCCTTGTATACCATAGGTAATCTTACTGAGATTCTAAATTGACAAACATTTAAAATTGTATTTCAAATTCCAAATGAACTAGTGACTTACGTGGAGTCTGTGTGTCGATATGAAGGCAGTTTCTGTGGCAACAAAAACAATTTTAAAAATAATCAGATCACAAATACAATGGTAGCAGAAACGTCAGCAATCTACGCAAAGGACTGTCACCAACGAGAGGAGAAATCTATGCTGCTAGTAACAAAAATAAAACTCTCCAATATATCTATAAGCTTAACAAAGCAATTAGTACTACCCAGGCAAATGAGCTCTAGGAAAAATTATGTATCATTTTCAATCACTTTGAGTGAAGTTGCCAATAATCTCTGTGATAATACCATCTTTTAAATGATTTACAGTACAGATACCTAACTAGTATAGAAGGAAATGCTGAGCCAAAAGTTGCTTTAAAACATCATGCTCTATTATCAGGACACTTGTCAACACTTAAAACCACCTCATGTAAATGATAAAAACGTAAATGATAAAAACTGTCAATGTCTGGAAAGAGTCTTTTCCTTACACATGTCTTTGATTTTAGGGCTGGGAGCTAAAAGTATGTAACAATTCCAAATGTTAAAGCATACCAGACCTTGAAAAGGGGGATTTCTTCCTGTACTTTGTATTAATTAGTCAAAAGACAATGGGCAATGTTCTAAATTCCACTGCACGTGGCCCAGCACCGTTCTGCGTCTCTTTCTCTACCATACAAAGTAAGTTAGGTATCCTTTGGCAAGTTGTTTAGAACCTGCCTTTTCTTATTTTACCAATTTAAAAGGCAGTAAAACAACCATTCAGCTCCCATTTTCCTAAAGGAACTCAGCAGGAATTCTACCCAAGACTGAAAACTTACCGGAATACAAAGCAATGGCCACATTGATGAAAACAGCCTTGGGCCATAGTAAGGATAACTTCATTTGAGCAAATCTGCAGGAGAAATCATCCAGAAAGTTTGTTACAAGGAAGCTGGCTGAATTAGAGTAGACATGATCAATTGAACCTGGGATTTCTTTGGACAATTAGAACACTTATTGGCAAGAAGCATATCTAAGATAATTCTGACATCAAGGGTGAGTATGAGTCTATCCTTCTTTGAAGCAACACCATGCGTACTGCACGTGGCTGCTGTCTCCCTCTGGCAGTACTTGGCAATGCTGGATACTGGGGTTGTCTTTCTCTACAGTACTGACAGTAATGCTTTGTATTTAGCCATCTTCCCAATGCTACACCTCCTCTACCTTATGAAGAAAGGCGGTGGACTTGGGGACAGACCTCTGCAGACCTCTGGCTCTCTTGTTCACTCTTCTTCAACTATAGCCTTCAAGGTAACTCTCATTTCTTGCTATTTGAATGAGGAACTTGATAAGGATAAATGGTGGCCTGGGGCAGGTAAGACATAAAGTCTATTTCCCAGAGGCTGTAAAATAGGTCATGAGAGATACTTACCAAATACTTTCTCAATAGCTCACCCCTCAGCAGGAGGTGTTCCACTGCAGGATCTCCTGTACCTAGAAATATGAGAGCAGTTATTGATCCTCACATAGATAAGGGAGGTGAATACTTTGTTCATTCTAGAGAATTAAGCAGGAAAAGGGGAGAGCCAATATTTGAATTTAGTAAGGCTGTATGTCCTTACTAGTTTTATAAACTAAATATATATTGGAATTTACCAGGTCTCTCCAAATCTACCTACCTCTAATCTCTCCAGCAACTGGTTGTAGTTAGTTTTATTTAACCAATAGTTTTAAATCAAGAAATAAGGTTTGTACAACAAAAGCTTATAAACATAAGAAGTCACTCTTAGGTCTAGCTAGACCTTCTCTTATAGAATTTACCATTACAATACACAGGAACTGAATAAGCCTTAACCCACATGATGGATGGAGAGAGCTGACTCACTCCCCATGTCCTTTGACCTCTGCACACGCATACTACTGTGTGGACACCTCCACACACAGCCTCACACACACACAAGAATAATAAATGAAAAATTAAACTAAAATTATAAATAAGTAAAACAAACTGGGGAGTCTTGATTTAAAACGGCATTCAAATTGGAAAGAAACAAGTAAAATTACCTTGATTTGCAAATTATATAATATTTTACATCAAGACTACTGTATTATTCACCAAAACCATAACTCACAAATAAATTAATCAAAGCTGCAATATACACATAAGGACATGACATTTTGCTCAATTTCTAAGTAATTCAGTGAACAGTCCAAAAAATGAAGAAAGTAATTCCGTCTTAATAATACCAAAATAAAACATTTTTGTGTTAACTTAATAGAAGACCAGAAAAATAATAGACTTCATTGCATAAGTTTTACTGAAGGAGAAGTTTTAGAAATTGCCTCTTGTGTTTATCATAAGTAGTTTTCTGAATAATAACAGAATAGTCAGTACCGCAGTCACCAGCAAGGTAGATTTAGTCAAGGGAAAACATGGATATATGCAGCGGGCTGAGAGTATTGCTGTGTTCAGTGAATCTACTGTGTTACTGAAAGTTATAGATACATTATAGACAAATGAGGACTGTTTTAGGGAAATTTTATTATAGAACTATATTATAGAATATAGAATTATTATATGATTGACTTGAGATAACAGTAGGACATCCAGGTAGATAAAGCTAATAATTTAAATGGAACAATTGTTCCTGGAGTTCACATACTGTTTGAATTCTCCCTCTGGATGACAGTTGTGTGTTTTGATTCGTGAACAGTGTTTCAAATCTATTGACTTCTAATATATGCAAATGTACTATGTACAACATATACACTAAGCACCAATGGTACTTGGGGGAGGGGATTGTAAATGTATTTTATTTTTGTAAGCAACAATCGCAATGTATTTGTGCTAGTGATATTTTTAAAATATTAAATGGAATCTTAACAAAATTGCCTCACTTTGGTGTAGTCTCGCACTGTTTTGGAATCTGCAAAAGCCGAATCAGAGAAACAGAAGTAATCGTGCAACTGAGACTAAAGGTGCTCCAGTACAGCAAAAGCTACACCTTCAGAGGCCCCTTGATTTTTGAGTATCAGGGAAAACTGAGCAATTACTCTGAAAGTCTGACACCTGGCTTTATGTATTGCTTCATTTAAATACAACAGAATCCGACATCACTGCAAAACTCCAGACACTTAAAGTCATATGTGCATCCGCATGTATTCCCAAAGGACTTTTGGCATCCTTAGGTTAGCATTCCTTATCGTTAGCTCTTCAGATGTTACCTGATTTCTCCTATAGCCTTCTTATCACTCTTGGCTATTCGCCCTGTTCATAGTCCCGAAGGGCCAAACCTTCCACCCAACTCTTTTTATGCAAATTCAACAGCATCTTCTGTTTCAGTTTCTTTTTCCAGTAATTAACAGTGATGGAGTAATAACTTGTTTAATCCATGAGTTAACGCCTGTAGACCTGTAGCTCAAGTGACCCAGATTTGAAGTCGTTTGTTTTGGTCCATCTCCTAAGACCATCATATTGACGCCGATCAACCTTGAAGGTATCCAATAATAACTTTTCCTTTTACACACGGAACGGGATCCGCATCCACGGCCACATTCTCTCTGACAAGGTATGCAAGCTCTGCTGAGTGTTGATAGTCAAACCAGACGGCCAGCAATCAAGGCCAAGGTGACTGTGATATCAAACAACAGCCACCGCAGGCCTCCCTGTGTGTTTAAGCAAATGTAACACATCGGCTGGGAAGGCTGGACCAACTGTCTCTATACTGACACCTGTTCCTGACTGCGCCATAGCAAAAGCGCTGCTATCCCTCTGACAACAAAATCAAGTTCACCAAGCTTTACACATCTAATTCCTATTGGAACTCCAGCATAGCCGTATTTTAACATGTTTAGCAATGCCAGGAAAGAGATACAAGAGAGCAGACTTGTTCCGCTCAGGCGGCGGCGAAAAGCTCTGTCAGTGGACCCAGCACAGTTCAGGCACACCCCTTCCAAATCTTAGAAGTCTGTCCATGCTTCAGCTCAGTAACTATAACTCGTAAGGTACTTGAAGCCTCAGTTTGTTGAATTTGACAAATACAAATTTCTTATTAACTCCGGTTCTTTCTAATTCTGACAGGTGTGATTTTTCCCAGGACCAGCCTCATCTTGCCTTTCCTCTCTCCCTTTTCGCTCTTTCCCTCCCCCTCAGCCCCTTCTCCTGACCTTGCAAGCAACATGGTGGCTGTGGCAATAGTAGCACCTCACATTTAATGAGGCTCTGGCTTTGAGAAACAGGAAAAGACTCTGCGGATTTCATTCAAAACACTGAAGCCTCTGGCAAGAAATAATTCCACTGATGATATTTTGTATTGAAAATCCGAGAAAGGTTATAGTTATATCAATACAATTTAGCAAGATATTAGAAAATAGTAGGGAGTAGATAACTAGGTATTATTTTTAAATAAAAGAATAGTTAATATTAGAAAGTTCTACTATAATTTATCATATTAGGTTAGGGAAAGTAACCACATAAGTAACTATTATATACAGAATAATGAATTTAATAAAATCTGAACATTTATTTTAATGATATTTATAGGAAGTAATTTGTTAGATATTTTTTAGTACTGTAAATTTTTAAGTTAGTCATGAGTACTAAATCTGTAGAATATTTGAGAGATCACCATTAAATATTTGTATAGTGTAGCAGAATATTCCCCCCCTCCCTCCCCTGCTATATTTTACAATAAACTTGGTAATTTGGGAGGAGCTAAGGTGGGAAGAGTGAGGAGCTTGGAGGAGGGAGAGATGTAGGAGCCATGTAGAACTATGCATGGGTCCAGGACTGTCCTGGGTAACGATTTATATCATAAGGTTAGATATTGGGAAACAACTCTAGTTGGGTGGGTGGATTGTTAATTGAGCATTTCTAAACATGGCGGCCCCATAACAACAAGCCAGTTTGGGTGCAGCCATTTTAAAATTTAACCATAACAGTTAAATTTTAAAGCCTTTGGATAATAATTAAGCTTTAGAGTCTCATTTCTACCAGGTACCACGTGGATGGCAGGATGGTCTGGGCTCAGCCAAGCATTGTGGAGACAGTGTGAGAGATTAGCAGAGCCATCTCCCATGCTGCTCGTGGCCTCAGGCCTTGCCTAGTTGGGAACATGGCGGGCCCCATAACAACAAGCCAGTTTGGGTGCAGCCATTTTAAAATTTA
>JANHMN010000013.1:25500997-25516961 GCA_030674055.1 Rhabdomys pumilio
AACAAGCCAGTTTGGGTGCAGCCATTTTAAAATTTAACCATAACAGTATAAAGTATGTTTAAAATATTATAAAATGGAGCTCATACTATAAAAGATTGGACGAATTCTGGTTCGTCTCTGCAGAAAAACAAAACAAAACAAAAACAAACAAAAAACAAAACAAAAAAACCAAACCAACCAACCAAACAAACAATCTTTACTTACAATAAGTATGTGTTTAGGATTCACCGAATAAGTGTCTGTAACAATGTTTCTCTTGTTTCTCTTTTCATCTCTGATTTTATTAATTTTGGTCTTCCCTATTGCCTTTTAGATAGTTTGGCTAAATGTTTGTCAATCTTGTTAATCTATTCAAAGAATCAACAAAGAATTGATTGCTTATGATTTTGTTTTGTTTTATCTATCTCATTAATTTTAACTAGCTTTAAAGGTTTTGTTTGTTCAGTTTTTGTTTTCTTTTTTTTAGACAGGGTTTCTCTCCATGGCTCTGGCTGTCTTGGAACTCACTATGTAGAGTAGGCTGGCCTCAGACTCAGAGCAATCCACCTGTGTCTGTCTCCCAAGTGCTGGGATCAAAGGCTCATGCCTTCATGCCTGGCTCAGCCCTAACTTTTAGTATCTCTTCTTACTTACTCTTTGTTTGATATTGTTTTTCATGTTTGTCTAAGGCCCTCAAGCATAGCAATAAGGTATTAACATGGATTCTCCCCAGTGGTTCTTTATGTAGTGCTGTAAATGTTCCTCTTAGGACTGCCTTCAATATAGTCTGTAGATTCTGGTATGCTTTATTTTCATTTTCATTAAGTTCTATGAACTTTTACATTTCCTTCTTGAGTTTTCCCTTGACCTGATTGTCATTCAGTAATGTATCATTTAGCTCTCATAAGTTTGTGTACTGTCTGTCAATTCTACTGCCGTTTGGTATCCAACTTTATTACATTTGCGTTCAGGATGTGATTTAAATTTTCCTAGATTTGTTGAGATTTGCTATGTGTCCTGGCATGTGGTTATTTTGGAGAAAGTGTCATGAGCTGCTGAGAAGAAAGTAAATTCTTTAGAGTTAGGAAGGGATGTTTGTAGAAGTCTGCTAGGTCCATTTGACTATGATATTATTTAACTCCAGTGTTTCTGTTTAGATTTTATATGAACATCCTGTCTATTGTGGATAGTGGAATATTGAATTGTCCACTATCATTGTGTTTGGGTCCATTTCTGGTTTAAGACCTAATAAAATTTATTTTATGAAATTGGGTACTTCTTTGTTTGTTGGATAAATGTTTAGAATTAGGATATCATCTCAATGGATTTATATTTTAGTAAGTATGGAATGTTCACTAGTATCTGTTCTAATTAATTCTGGCTTGTGATCTATTTTGTCAAATATTAGACTAGTTTAGCCTATTTATTTATTTTTTTGTTCCATTTTTCCTGGAATACCTTTTCCCATTATTTTATGTTAAAATAATGGTATCTATCATTGATGATAAAGCGTTTCTTCTTAGAGGCCACAAAACATGCATCTTGTTTTTAAGTACAATTTGTCAGTCTATGCTTTTTAAAAAATATTACATAATTTCCGATTTTCCCTCCTTCCAACCTTCCCATGTATCACATATTCTCTCTAGCTGATATTTTTTTACATTATTACTACATACACAAACACTCCTAAATAGACAAACACAACTTGCTCAGACCCTATTGAGGGAACCTCAATGTTGGCTCAAAACACACCAAGAGCAAGATCTCAGCACTAAGAAGATTTATTTGCCTCAAAGGGACAAAAGATAGGGATAAGAGACAAAGACAGAAGAGAGAGGAATAGGGAGAAAGTGAAAGGAACAAGGGAGAGGGGAGACAAGAAGCACTGGGGAGAGGGAATGGGTATTTGTTCTGGAGTGGGAAAAAGAACTTCCTCTGAATACAGAGTGGTCAGATGTGACCCATAGGCAAATGGTGGTTTATAAAGGAAAGCTGGGAAAAATCCTGTATTAGGATGAGGTACTTTAATTTTAGTTGGGCATGTTAATTAGGTGAGCCAAAGGGGGCTTTGGATTATTGAACTTCAATACTATGATACCTGGACTTTGGTAGTCAGACTCAGGAGGAAGTGGTGGCCAAAGAAGAGAATAGACTGTGGGGACTAGTTTTAGGGATGAAATCTAATGATTTTTAGCCATTAGAGGTAATAGAGGAGAAGGTCAAGGCCAGCCACATGCTCAAGTGGGCTAGTGTCCCTTCACCTAAAACATTACTTTGTATGTATATAATTTCAGCTCTGACCACTTGGTGTTGGATAATCAATTTGGGAGCTCTTCCTAGGAAAGACTATTTTTCCCACTGTCAGCATTAATTATATACTTGTAGTTCTTTGCCTAGGGATAAGGCTCCATGAGATTTCTCCTTTCCATGTCAGCATATCTATTGGGTTGATCCTTTTTCTGGTCCTGTTTAGGTATCTGTGCTGAGGAAACATCATAAGTGTAGCTTCTCCAACATGTCTAGATGAAATCTCACAGCAAACTTCCTGTTGCTCTGGCTCTTGACAGTCTTTCCACCTCCTCCTTTGCTATGATCTGTGAGCCTTAGATGCCATATTGATCTCTTGTGATTTTCTATAATGGTCTCCATTTGGTACTAGAAGACATTTCTTTTTAAGGAGGGATGATAACTCTACTTATGTGTGTTAGTATGAGCATAAATATGTAGTTAACAATTATGCCAATTTAATCAAACTGTGCTTGTAGATTCTTCTAACAGATCCATGGTTAACTACCCACCAGGTAGTTGGCTAGGTTTTCGGTACCAGGTATGATTTTCCTTTGATGAGCATGCCTTAAATACAATTAGAGAGCTTTTGGTTATTGTCAAGGTATGCACGTCACTATTGGAACCTTAGGGGGATTATAGCATTGTTTACATTATTTATAGGGTTGGTCTTTTCATAGTGCCAGATTTCATGGGTGGTTTGATCCTGAATTTTTTTTCTTTAGACGTAACATTTTTTTTTTGATGGGCCTATCCATTTCTTCTACCTTGTCTTCAGCACCTGAATTTTTTTTCCTCCCTGACTGCAATCTGTTGATGAGGCTTAACTCAGAGCTTTGTTTGACTTCCTGAGTTTTTCATTTTGTGTTTATTTAAGTTTGTTTTTTTTTTAAAGTATTCTATTTCTTTGTTAAATTCTACTTTTATATTTTGAATTGTTTTCATTAAACTCTTTGTATTTTCATGAACTTTATTAAGGGGTTTACTCATATCTAGCTATAATTTTGAGCCTCTTTCTCTGATCTTATATGTTTACCTTCTTTCACTGATTTAGGATTTTCATGGTTATTAGTAATACACCATTTACATGTCATATTAGCAATCAGTTGGTCATCCACACATTGCAATGTTAGCTATTCTCCTAAGTCAGGACAATGCAAATCTATAGCCATGCATTTTCTAGATCAGTGAAGGGTAATCTTTAACCTACATGGAAACACAATCTAGTAAAATTGTATGCTGTAATGCCAAGCAATTGCCATTCATTAAAAAATAAAAAAAGCAGAGATGGTTCTTCCAACAACAAACAAAAAACAAAGCTCTTTAGATGGAGCTGCAAAAACTAGCTAATCATTACTGTGATTCCAGGATATTTACTAGCAAAGGATTAGAGCTTAATACCACTGGTGGAGATTCTAAACAATTTTATTTATGACTTGTAGGTATTAGGAAGATCAATATTAATCATGTTAAGGTCTTCTAGCTAGGAGAATTTATGTATATGGATACTAGCAGGTGCTAATCAAATTGCATTAAATTCATTTAAAAATGATTCAGAGACCAGATAAGTACACTTTGGGGGCTTCATGCCTTATCTGTTGTCCCTTTAATGTAATCTTGATAAGTGTACATTCTTTATTTTGTCCGGTGTATATGTTGCCTCGTTGTGCCCCATTTTCTCATAGGTTTGGGAGGAAGCAGCTATGAAATATCTTGTTTTATTTCCAAAAGGGACATCTGTAGCATCAGAGAATGTTCTAGAATAAGCTGCCTTTCTAATTGTAGGGAGACATTTAATTGTAGCTGGACATTTAATTTATAACATAGACCCAGTCAAAGAAGGAGTATCAATACCCTAGCACTCACAGAAACCTGTGTATTAAAATCATATACCTAACTGATATTTAAGCAACTGGAGAGAAAGCTTCTGTAACTAAGGGTTTTTTTTTTCCTCTCAATTTGGTATTTACATGAAATGAATAGCACTGAGGTCTCAAAGAACAATCAATGAGCCTGTTCTCCATTACCAGTTGCACCTGGGGTTCCCATGAGGAAGTACAAATAGGTACTTCAAGTCCATGGGAGCCTTCAGGCCTCTTCAGTTCTGATGAGCATCTATTCCTCCTCAGCATCAGGGATCCTGATTCCTGGTGTCTGTTCACATTGCAGGGAATTCATCTTTCCAGTGGCTTTCATCCTTACAGAAGAGACATACTGCTTTTTTTCCCCCTTCTTCTCTGATTACTGACTTAATGGTAATCTTTTCTTCCTAGTGTACTGTCTAACCTCCAGCACCACAACCAAAACCAAAGTTTTGTCTTGTTGGATCTAAAGATCCAAAACCAGGGGACATGCTCCCACAGAAATACCCACAGATGGGATTTGCTGCAATAACATGAGGTTTATTGATAATGATAATGATAACCAGTGCACTGGGGTTCCTTTGCATACAGGCAAGATGAACCCCAAACTAAAGTTAAAGGCAGTTTATATACCATTCTCACAGAATTCAGGAGGGCAGTTATATAATTACCTCTTAAATAATGACCACAGAGGCTAAACTCCGACAACTATTCCCAGGCTCGGTTTCTAGGTAACTCAAATTTGTACCTTATCTTTACAACCATGAGGATTAGCTTAAGTGGCTTCTGTTTACCCAGGTGTACTGTGTTGAGGGCTCATCTCCCTCATAAACTCTTGTCTTGGGCCCTTCTTCCTGGAATGTTTGTTTGAATCTTTGGAATGTGTTCCTCCCAGGATGTGCCTCGGGGGCAGCTAATAAACTGAAACTCAAACTTAAGGATCTTTTAATTTTAAGTTCAAGCTGAGACCTGAAATTCTTACATTCAAACTGAGATCTGAAATTACATTCTTACAGTCTCACATCTTGTCTGATGTGTTTCCAGCCACTAAAAGTCTTGAAAATGCTATTCAAAAATTGAAAAGGCTCATGCCAAAGGCCTAGTCTAGCTTTTTTGTAATGCTTTGCACGTTTCTGGAGCTTTGGGTCTTATAAAGATCAGGTTAACCACGTATTATTTCCAATAAACAAGAAAGACCTTTAATAGGGATTTGTTGTATTACTTGTACCTTGTAAAGACTTATTAATTGTTCCTCATCTTAAATTTTGCTGAAATGCTTCTACAATAGTCACTGCCTCATTCATCCATAGTGTGTTACCAGATCTCTTAAATGAAATCTGAGCAATTCTTCCCTTGCTTTGTTAATGACTCTTCTCTGTTCTTCCCATGACCATGCAATAATATATGTCAGCCCAGGACAGATGATGAAGGGTAGGAATAGATCAGAACAGCTTGTTCATGTGTGGGATTCTTTTCACTGGAGGATTATTATTTCTGATTGTACTCTGATATAAACAGCTAGTTTTATCTGATCATTTGCCCCTAAGGAATTTTATTATAATAAAAACCCCCTACTTGTGTTGGCACCATGTCTGAATTATGTTTCCTGTAATATCTAAGAGAAATACCAGTAAAGCAATGGCAGAGTGGGTAGACATGTAATATACCCAAATTCAAAGCAGAAAACAGAGACAGAAATCTAGATTACAGACTTATTCTGGATAGAGTTCTTGTAAGTATTCTAATTCTAAGCAAACACTCATCCAGTTAGCCTCATCCTTCTCTCACAAGATGACAAAGGAAAGTCAGGAAACAGGGTGCACATCAGCATACAACTCAGGCCCATCTACGTGCTTGGCAGGAAATCAAATGACTTGCCCAGAGGCTAGTCCTTAACATCAGGAATGTGGTACAAGGTCACTTGCATTGGGATGGAAAAAAATACAGGCTATTATTAGGAAGATGGCTCTGGAGGCTAAAGGGGACCTAACTTAATGTTCCTCAATGGCAGGCCAGTCTGCCATGAAGAAATGGGCACCTAATGTCTCATCAAACTTTTAATTGTGAAAAGTCTAGTTATTCTGACTGGAGAGAAAGAGAGGAGGAACCGTCACTGTCAATAAGCTGGCAAATTGAAATACTGATATTTGTATAAAAATAAAGTTATCTATCTGAGAGTTTTCAGGCATAATGCTAGGCAGGGAGTTTTGAAGAGAAACACAGAGAGGCACAGATCTAATAGATGTATTAGAAATGTTCCCTTAATGGAGTAAAACACCATAGCTAAGGTATCTTGTTTGGGTATATGATTCCAGAAGGAAAGAGTCCAACATGGCAGCCACAGGCATAACTGCAGAAACAAAAGCTGAGAACTCACATCTCCAAATGCAAGCATGAAGCAGAGACAGTGAACCAAAAATTGTGGTAGGATTTTAGTCCCAAAAGTCCATCCCTAAGAAACACTCCGACAAGCCTATATACATCTCCTAAACCTCCCCAAGCGTCCCCACAAACCTCGCCAAAAAATGTAGTATCAAGAATTTTTAATTTCTGTTGATACTGCATAGGATACTTATTTGTGGTCTTCTAATTATAAATAAAGATCACATTTTTCATATATCTCAAAGCCATATTCAATATTATGTAGAAGAGATATTCTTTAATTTGGGGATTATAATGCAATTACATAATTACTCCCTTACTTTTTCTCCCTCTGAATTCTTCCGTATAACTACCCCATCTTGCTTTTGTTCAAACTTCTAGCCTTTTGCCATTAATTTATATACATGTAAATTTATATTCCTAGATATAAAGGCAATTTACAGCAAGCTCATTGCCAACAGTAATGTAAATGAAGAGAATCCTAAAGAAATTCCACTAAAATGAAGAATAATACAAGGCTGTCCACAGTTTCCAATATAGTACTCAAGTCTTAGCTAGAGTAGTAAGACAACTTCAGAAGATCCAGGAGACACAAATCGGAAAGGAAGAAGTCAAAGCATTGCTATTTTCAGATGATATGATATTATATAAAATCCCGAAAGTTCTACTGGCTTCTATAGCTGAGAAATATTTTCATCAAAGTAGCTGAATACAAAATTAACTCACAAAAATCAGTAGCCTAGATATTTATAAATGGACTGAGAAAGAAATCAGGGGAACAATACCCTCAAATAATATAAAAGAAATATCTTAGGGTAATTCTAACAAAGCAACTGAAAGACTTGTATGATAAGAACTTCAATTTTTGAAGAAAGAAATTGAAAAAGATATTAGAAGATCGTAAGAGCTCTCATGCTCGTGGTCCAGTAGGAGTAACACAGTAAAAATGACCATTCTACAAAAAACAATCCACAGATTCAATGCAATCCCCATCCAAATTTCAACACAATTTTCACAGATGTTGAAGAAATAATTTTCAGCTTCATAAGGATCAGCAAATGACTAATAATAGCTAAACATAACCCTGGACAATAAAAGAACTGTGGAAGGTCTCACCATTCCTGACTTCAAGTTTTACTACAAAGCTATAGTAATAAAAACAACATCATACTGGCATAACGACAAACATGTTGATCAAATCGAAGACCTAGAAATAAAATTTGATTTTTTAAAAAAAGCAGAAATGCACACTGGAGGAAAGAGCATCATCTTTAACAAATGGTGCTGGTCAATCTGGATAGCTGCAAGTAGAAGAACACAAATAGATTCATATCTATTGTCTTGCACAAAACTCAACTCCAAATAGATCAAAGACCTCAACATAAAACCAGATACACTGTGCTTAATAGCACAGAAATTGGGGAACAACCTTGAATTTGTTGGCTCAGGAGAAGACTTTCTGAACTTTCTAAATTGATAGCATAGGCACTAAGATTAACTATTTTTTCTATTTTATTTTTTATTGAATATTTTATTTATTTACATTTCAGATGTCATCCCCTTTCTCCATTTTCACTCCCTAGAAATCCCCTATCCCATCCAACCTCCTCCTTTTTGCTTTTATGCCATTTTAATTACATGCAAGTATCAAGGTCAGTTCTAGGTTGAGGAACTAGCAATACAATAGATGCAAATAGTCAAGAAATAAGCAAGAAAACGAACACAAATAGTCAAAGAATAAGCAAGGCAATAAGCAAAGTTCTGTGAACACTCCTGTGATCACTGTTCCTAAGGGCTTATCAGGATGACCAAAATATCTGAGCCTACTTCTCTGTCCTAGCCCAAGTTATTTTTATGTCTAAAGCTTGCTTCCTTGTTCTAGCCTAAGCTTTAGATTCCTACCTGAAATTACTTCTTTGTTCTAGCCTAATGTCAGATTCCTGACTGAAGCCCATTTCCTTGTCCTTAGCCAATGTCATATTCCTGTCAAGCAGCCCATTTTTTTGCCTTTGGCCCATGTCAGATTCTTGCCATAGCAGTATAATAAGATAAAGCAAAAACTAACACAATGGAATTAGATAAAACAAACAGAATAAAATGAGCCCAAGAAAGGCACAAGCAATAAATATAGATGCAGAAATATACTCATTTGCATACTCAATAATTCCATTAAAAAACCCCACTAAACTAGAAGCATTATATATACCCAAAGGTATATATAATGGACCTGATGCAAACTCTGTGCATGTTGCCACAATCTCTGAACTCATATGAGCTTTGGGTTTGTTTATTTAATGAGCCTTGTTTTCTTAGTGTCTTTCATCCCTTCTGACTCTTGCACTCTTCATGTCTCTTTTTTTGCAGGGTTCCCTGACATCTGAAGGGATGGATTTGATGGAAATATTCAGTTTAGGTCTGAGTGTTCCAAGGTCTCTCACTCTCTGCATAATGTCTGACTATGGGTCTCTATGTTTGCTTCCATCTGCAGCAGGAGGAAGTTTCTCTGATGATGGCTGAGCAAGGTACTGATCTGAGTATAGCATAATATCAAGGAGTCTTTTGATTGTTATGTTTCTCTGGTTTTAGAACTGTAAAATTTGGTTTTACCTTAGGTCTCTGTATCATCTCAGGTTTTTGGTCATATAAGCAGTGCCAGTTTTGGGTTCCATTTCTTGGAGTGACCCTTATGTCAAATCAGACATTGCTTAGTTATTCCCAAAAGCTTTATGCTACCATTGTACTAGCATTCAGCAGGCAGAACACCACCGTTAATCCAAGGCCTTAGCATCAATGTTTTTCTTTTAGCAGTGTGTAGAGTGGCTTTTGTACCAAAGATATTAGAACACAAAAGTAAAAGCTCTGTGTAGGCAACAGCTCCGATTCTTCACGTCCAATGACTTTGGTAGGTGTTGCCTTCAGTGATGGGGCCTTGCCATTAGTGTGTGGAGAGCAACCTATAGTCTTAACAATAGCTTGGGTTGTTTGAGGATTCCCCTGGGACCCCTTTGGCCAGCAACTCAATTAGATGTACCCCATTGTTAGTGCCTGAAGCTTCTTTTGGTGATGGGAAATGTTTAGTTGACACTGTGGCTCCCCATTATTTGATAATTTCAGTTAGATCACCTTCATACATGGATATATTTTAGGAAGCTTCTACTGTATTAAGTTTCCAAACTATGCTTCAAATCATCCTTAAATTTAGCTGTCTCTCCCCACATTCCCCTCTACCCACACTATTTTATTCTTGTAGTCTTATATGTCTACTACCTCCTCCCTCATCTTCTACTATTTTATTCAAGAATACACACTATCTTATGTTAAAATTTTATTATAGTATACTTTTCATCAAATATAGATATGCAGATTGTATTTTCTGCACGAGAAGATAAGCATTTTTTAAATTTTTTCCATTCTTATGTCTCTGATATAGAGCTGTCTGGATATGAAGATTGAATTTTCTCTTCTTTTGGTGTTTTTAGATTTTGAGAATTTCATACAATATATAGTGTATTATATTCTTTTCCAACTCTACCCAGATCCTCCCACCTTCCCTACCCATCCTGTTTCATGGTTAATTCTCCTTTGAAATTCTGGGGCCATGTTTAATTGTTTGCTTGATTTACCTTAAAAGATATTTATTCTTTTTAACTAGAACGACTTTCAAAGTTCTCTCTGACAGTCATGTGACTCTTGTACTGGAGGCGTGTCCTGCCTAGCAGGTCAGGATTGAAGTATACAGTATTGGATTATTATTAAAAGGACCCTGATTTTGACTTACTATTTATTACTATTATTTAACTAATTGTGTTTTTAAATCTTTCTAATTGTCTTTGTGCTCTTTGTGTTTGGCCATTTGTTCCTTCTAGCTCTTAAATAGAAATTAAAGTTTTACATCGTTTTCTTTGGTACTAGTAAGAAAGGCTATTAGTTTTAATCACTAGAATAAATCATCAAAATGATTCTAACAAAACTTATTATCAGTTTTATATGTGGTTAAATCTTTTATGTGCTACGTGGTTAAGTTTGACAAATTAGAATTTTTGCAAAAGCGTTTGTTTCTTGTGGAACATCAAGTCTTTTAAAAAATAAAGTAGAGCTAGGAAGATGGCTCAGTCATTAAAATCTAGGATCACAATCAAGAATAAAGTATAGAATGTATAGAATTTTATATTTTTTAATTTACTCTATTTTGATTTTTTTTTTTTTTTTTTTTTTTTTGCTTTTAAGTCTGTTGTAACTAACAGTTTTCTTCATCAATTTAGCTTATTTTCTTAAGTGTCCTAATTTGGGCTTATTAAAATAAAAGTAAAATAAAATAAATACTAAATCTATTTACTAATTGTGGATCTTTTTCTTTCTGATTATCTTTGTGCATTTTGTGTTAAGCCATTTCTTCATTTCTAGCTCTTTATTAAATAGAGACTTAACTTCTTATTGTTGTGGTGGTTTTTTTAATTGAAAATAGTCTTTTTTTCATGCAATATATTCTGATTATGTTTTCTCTTTTCCCGCCTCCTCCCAGATCTTCCCTGCCTCCTGACCCATCCAAAGCCACACCCCTTCTTTCTCTTATTAGCAAACAAACAGGATGCTAATGATACCTCCAACATTTAAGACCATCAAACAGAAACCCCTAGGCACACTAGGCATGAGATGAGAAGTCCTCTTTTCTTCATTGGTCAGGGTTTCCCAAGATAATCCCAAATACTATAGGATATTGCTCCTGCACTAGGATGCTCCCCAGAGGTAAGGATCCATTGCTTTCACCCCATGTACTTCAGAGGCACAAAACCAGCATGATAGCTCTGAAGGTATAATAAATAACACAGTACTCATATTTTGGTGGTAATCAAGATCTGTCTAATTGGTCTTAAGACTCCCTCAACAAGACAGCAACCATGCTTGGTTTTTGGAAACCTAGCCAACAAACAGAGCTAGTGAAGTTCTGGATATTGGAGGAGAATCTACTACCAGTACTTTACTAAATCATGATAATCCGTAAATACATCCTAAATATGTTACCTTATACCTTAATACTTATAGTCCTTTGTTGCCCTGCTAACTAAGGTCAAAGTCTGACATTATGGGAAAGCCCTGACCTGGGTGCAAAATAGCAAACTCCCTTTACCAGCAGGGCGAGTCTGAGGAGCTCAAAAAACCCTATAACATCTACCTATGTTGCGTAGCCTTAGATTACAGGTTCAGCTTCCTTTCTCCAGATAAAAACCCAATCAACAAGCACCTGAGATTCCTGGAGTGCTTCCCCATGCTAATGAGGCATCTCAGTACCTTAGCCTTCAGCCAATGACCTTTGCCTACCCTGAAAACTCTACCCCTTCCCCAAAACTTTATAACAATTGATTCACCCCAAAGTTAATCTGTCTCTCAAAGCTGATTGCAGCGATAAGTCTGGAGATAAAACATCTGAAGCTACATCCATAAAGTCTAACTAACAGCACTGTGTTTGGGGCGGGGGAGGCAACAGGGGGTGGTGTATGTGTGTAACAACACTTAATAAAAAAATAAGCCATGAATTTGAGAAAGACCAAGGAGAGGTACACGAGAGGTTTGGGGCAGGGGATAGAAAGGAAAAAGGAAATGATGTGATTATATTATAATCTAAAAGAAAGTAATCACTTTAAAAAGATAGAAAAGAAAAAAGTCAGTTTACATGATTGCACACATAAAACATTCTATAGACTGCATGAGAAAACTCCTACACCTGATGGATACAATCAACAAGCAGGACTCAAAATTAACAAACAAAAATTAGTTAGCCTTCCTTGTATACAAATGGCAAAGACACCAAGGAGGAAATCAAGAACAATGCCATTCATAATAGCCTGAAAAATAACATCTTGAATATCTATAAACAAGAAAGTGAAGGACTTATAAAATAAAAATTTTAATATGCTAAATAATGAAATTGAAATAGATATCCAAAGAAAGAAACACGTTCTATTCTCATGAATTAGTCTAATTACTATTGTAAAAATGAATATCCTATTAGAAAGAATCTAGAGAGTCAACAGAATTCTCACAAAAATTCTGATGCAATTCTTCACAGAAATTGAAAAACATCTTAAATTTCCTATGGAAACACAAAGGACCCAGGATGAAAAGAACAATATTCAACAACAATGAAACTGATAGAAACTGGTAGAGAACTCAATATCACAAATTTCAGTATTCAGTCACTGCTGATGGAAATGAAACTGGTGAGATCTTCATGGAAACCAGTGTAACAGTTCCTCAAAAGATAAAATTAGTCCTCCCACATGATCCAGCTATCCTACTCTTGGTTATATACCCAAAGAACTCCATATTCTGCTATAAAATACCTGTTCATCCATAGTTCATTACTTCTCTACTCATAGATAAGTGAAAACAGTCTACATACCTAATAACTTGTAAAAGAATAATGAGAACATGGTATATTTACATGATGGACTTTTATCCAGCTATCAAAATGAATTATGAAATTCATAGTTAATTGGATGGATTTGGAGGCAATCATTCAGGGTGAGGTGACCCAGACCGAAGAAGATGAACATATTTTTCTCTCATCTGAGGATGCTAACTTTGAATCTGTAGATATGCTTGTTTGATTCGGAATGCTCACAGAGGTCAGAATTACTAAGGGGCCATGAGAGAAAAACTTTCAAAGTAGGGGAGTTATAAAGCACTGATATTAAATGTAAAATAATAAAATAATGGAATAGGAAGAATTAAACTGAGGTGGGAGCAGAGGATAGAATGAAGGAGGAAGGAGTATGACGAGGGATAAATAACACTAAAGACCTTTTAAAAAGAACATATGGAAACATGTCACAATGCCCTGGTCTGGACACCAGAAACTAGCATTTAACAAGCCTAGTGCCAGGAATGGGTTATTTCTTTTGGACTTGTTGCTCAACAAGGTCATATAAACCACT
Source organism: Rhabdomys pumilio (assembly GCA_030674055.1). Classification (NCBI taxonomy): domain Eukaryota; kingdom Metazoa; phylum Chordata; class Mammalia; order Rodentia; family Muridae; genus Rhabdomys; species Rhabdomys pumilio. The sequence goes on from JANHMN010000013.1 coordinate 25,514,442, forward strand.
TCCCTAAAAACATTACAAGATATTGTATTGTCATTGTTCTTAGTTATCCTTGTTGAAGATACCACCTACTTGATTCATGAGCACAAGTTAAAATCAAGGCAAGTACAGACCTGGCTGCTTCATCCCTACAAGATAGCTTTAGCTTTAATAGTATTGGAAGGTAGTTATACAAGCTACCAGAAGAAAGAAGTATTCATCAGTCATATCCTGCTGCAAACTCTGCTAGCTACAGCAGTGAATAGGGTTTGCCAAGACATGACCACTGATGCAATAGCAGCAAGAGCATCATGGGAGTAACTATTCAATTTCTAACTAGATTTATGTCCCATTCCACAAGATAAGATCCATATGTAGCACAAATACTGAACCAAGAACCTATGGATAGACATGTTATAGACCCTACGGGAGAACTTAATATATTACATTACTAAATTTACATAGTATTAAACTTACTCCTAATGACATATTATACTCATGCATCAGTGAATCTCTTAACCCTTATCCAAAGAAGCTTCTGTTTGCAATAGATGCTATTAACGCAGAGACCCACAAGGACAAAGTGCAAAGAATAAAAAATAGGAGACTACAGAATTCTCAGCCCTAAAGAGAATGTAGATTACTCCGAATTCCCTTCTTCTACTGCTTCAGTAACATATCCTAAGAGAGGACAGAAAGAGGTGATGGTTGACCAAAAGGGGACTTTTTGGATGCAGCAGGACAAGTTACACACACGAAATCACTATGATTCTACAGCATGCACAAAACCTGTGCAAGACCAAGCCAAACCAAATATCAGCATGGAGAGTGAAGCTGGGCACACAGTCCCACCCCTTAGCCATGGAGCAAATGGCAATTGTTAACTGCTAGGAGAAGGAGATAGAGGTTTTTTTTTTTCCTAAGAGTGTAGCTCATGTTAAGCCAACCATGTCTCAGGGGAAGACCACAAATCAAGGAATATTTGGAAAGTATGACTTTGTCTTGAAGGATTACAAAATGGACATAAATGAGACGGGAAGGGAAATAAGGTAGATTTGGGAAGAGTTGGTGAAAAAACAAATATAATTTAAAAAAAAAACACATTGTTTGAAGTTCAAAACTCTCAAAGACCTAGTAGGAAAAAAGGAGGCAAGAGTAAGGGAATCAGTGAACTCTCAGATCCCCAAGCTAACTAGTATAAGGTGGAGGTAGAGAAGAAAAAGCTTGGTGACATCATTTCCAGGACTTTGTGGGAGAGGTGTAGGGTGGTGGATTATGTGTCCTTGTGGCTGTTCATTCAATAAGAAAAAACTGACGCTTCTTACTCAGAGCAATGCAGATGGGATGGAGGAAAGAAAGGAAACGAGGTGTGGCTGGCAGCACAGCACATGTCTCATTCAACGAGAGGCTTCCTCGGGAGTCTCTAAGGATGAACGGTTGTAAAGTTCAGTCTGAAGATTTCTGTTCTATCGATCACAAGTAAGGTCTGAAAAAAAAATGGAGTTAAATTTACTCCAACTTAGAAGGGCAGAAAAAAAATATAGCAAGATCTCAAAAGGTTGATGGACCCATCAAGGGACTGTCAGGCCCTGAGACTTCCACAGGTCCAGGATGCAGTCAAGTGTGAAGGGATTGTTTCAGATAGTCTGTTTTCTGGATTGCCTATTTTGCGGTATAGTCAAGAACAACACATATATAAATCAGAGGGTGGCACTGGAAATATTATCAACTAGAAGAATAGTAGAGCTTCCTAGGTTAGCAGAGGAGGGAAAACAACAAAGCGGTAAAACGTATAACAAGTAAGGGCGAAGAAATGTGGGAAGAGTGGGTACAGTCTGGGATCCGGCAAGAACATTTGCCAACTAGTCTGGAATGCAACAGGTTGTGAATCTACTTTACAGACATTAGACGTTTAAGATGTTTGTATCCCCTCTTTTTCATAACCAGAAAGCACAGCACGCAACCTCCAGATGTGTCCTTGCCTGCTGAAGCATGACACATCAGAGGGGGTGGTTTGAAAGAGGGCTGAAATACAGAAACAGCCATGAGAGGAAACTCAGGCCAACTTAGTGGTCACACAAGTGAACAGGGAACCCATCCCTGTGGCTTCACAGGTCCCTAGCCAGCTCTTCTTGATGCTAGCTGACACTTCACGCTAACAACGAACGGTTTATCCAGGTAACTACTCTTGGTTTCCTCTATTCTTAGTTAGAGTCAGGGGTGATTTTTCTTGTTTCTCCTTTCTCTCAGAGGTCCACCTTTCCATTCTATGGTTGTCATTGTTAGTTTTGTTTACTTTGGTTTCCAAGATCTTCTCTTTGTTTCCTCTGCAGCTGAAAATAGAAAAGCTTCACTTATTGTGGGCCTCACTCATTTCTTTACATACCATTGGCTACTAGCTGGAATGAACAGAGTCTTAGTTGACGATACAGACCTGAAAAGCCTTGAGCCTAACTTCTGTTCTACATGGGATGTCATTTCTGGCACAAAGAGACAGACAGACAGACAGACAGACAGACAGACAGACAGACAGACAGACAGACA
>JANHMN010000013.1:25516971-25542807 GCA_030674055.1 Rhabdomys pumilio
ACAGACAGACAGACAGACAGACAGACAGACAGACAGACAGACAGACAAACAGACAGACAGACAGAGATGGGAAGGAGGAAGGGAGAGAGGGAGAGAAAGGTTGATTGATTGATTGATTGATTGATTATTGGCATAGTTCCCCTATCCTTTAGAGCACAGATGCTTTCTGAAGTTTAAGTGACTTTAGCCTGTGTGAGACCACCTTGGACAACATTGTATTGATACAGTATCCCCAAGGGCACTGGGTCTTTTCCTTTTGAAAAGTTACTCGTATGGTTGACTGAGAACAAACTAACAGGCATTTTCCTAGGCATCATCACAGAAGCCATGACAAGAAATGGCTGCTGGCCCTATGGGATTATGTTCTTTCTCATACTTTCGACTTGGACACATGTTATCTTTTCAGGTGAGTGATCTTGTAGATAAAAATTTGATTTTCTTAAAGCTAAAAGAGAAAAAAGAGGGATTTTATTGTTGATTTACTTAGAATGTGGAGTCTTTTTCTTAAATATGAAGTGTTGAGCTTGCTAGTCCAAATTCGTACCATTAAAATGTCCTTTCCTAAGAGGCAAATTCAGTTTTATGTTCTACATTGTAGATTCTTCTCAGCTCTAAGTTTGGAACCAAACAAATGCTTCTAGAACACAGAACACCCTAATGTTTCAATTCTAAGTACTGCATTGTGTGAACATGATGTCTTTTCCTAGAAAAGATTGTGCATTTCCACGTGAAATTAATTTTTTCTTTAAAATATGACAGTGGGGAAAACGCCAATGAAGAACAAAGGCACCTGCAAGAATGATGTTTCTGTGTGTCTGAGTAATTGGGCAGCAAAAACCAGTGACTTAAAGACAAAATTCATATGCCTGCTGTTAGCAATACCACAATGGTTCTCACAATGTATTTTACTTATTAGAAATCTATAAATATGTTACTTCCCATGGCCAAAAAGATTTTGTGGATGCGTTTGAAGTAAGGATATTGACTATGCTTTTAGTTTTTATTTGGGATTATTATAATCACAAGGATTCATAAAAGATGGACGCAGAAGACCAGAGCTGAAGAATGAGATGTGAAAATGTTAACAGAGGTGAGCCTGATTCAGGGCAATGGCTCAGAGGATCTGACTGCCTTATGGAAGCAAATATATCTATATGTGCATGTGTATGTGTATATATAGAAACATACATACATACATACACACATATATATACTTAAACACACACACACACACACACACATATACACAAACATACAGGTTCAACCCAAGATACATCAACCTGAGTTCCATCCACAGAACCCACATAAATGTGGAAGAAGAGAACAAACCCCACATAATTGTCCTCATATATTCACATATATGTTGTGGCATGTGTGCCCATACATATCATACACAGTAAATAAATAATTAAAAGTTTTAAAAAAATTCAGCTACTATCAGTTAACCGACTGCTCTGGTTTTGTTACTTATAATGAGCCTGAGTTAGATAGAACTGGAATAGTCACGATACTTGGTTCAATAAATACTACTGAGTATGACTATCAAGCACTATAAATATACTGATGCAAAAATAAACATTGCTGATAAATCTTTAAATCTTTATATACTTGTGACAACCATGACTATAATCAAGACAATGAACATAGCACTCATTCACAAAAGAATCCTTGGTTTATTTTGTATTTTCTCCTTTCCATGCTCAGCACCTGAACACACCCCATATCCAGGTACACTTTGACATTTGACGTCATTTCTACAAAACTAGGTACTACATATTATTTTTAACTCTAGTGTCTTAAGCTTAGAATTAGGGAATATTCATGAACAATTCTCCACTGGGGTATGCTTTGTTTTTTTTCTTCATTCACCCATTGGTTACACATCTGGGTTATTCTCATATTGAACTACTGTAAAGAACAGATGTCCTGAGCCTGAGCACATGGGTTGCTATCTTATTTCTGTTAGATAAATGTCTAAGAGTGGAATAATCAAGTCATAAAATGTAGGTAGTTAAGCTTGTTAAAGACTCACCAAACTCTTTTCTCAAATGGCTTTCATAGTCTCTCATACCCTTTATCACTGTGAGTGTTTCAGTTGCTGCTCGGTTTCAGAAACACTTAGCCTGGCCAGACTCATACTTATTTTGAAAGATAATATTCATTTTACTTCTTATTACCAACCCTATCTATGAAATGATTTTTAATTTATTTTTATTGTTTCAGAATTTCATACATGTATACCGTGCTTTTTGATCAAATCCATCTTTCTTTCCCTCTCCTGCCTTCCACTATGCCAAGATGCTTGTATGGGCACCCACTGCAATTTAATTTGTAACCCTCCAGTGCATAATGGTGTTGAGCACACTCATGCACCTATTGGCCATTCGCATTGAGCCACTGATGAAGTGCCTGTTGGGTGTTTGTTTTAATTCTAGTTTTTAGGAGCTCATACATAGTCTAGACTACAAGTCCCCTGCCAGAGAGATTTCTTGGAAATGTTTGCCAGTCAGTGGCTAGTCTTTAGAGTTTTCTTAAGTGACTTTCAAAAACAAAAGCTTTGAAATTTGATGAAGTCTAGTTTTTTTCATAGACTTTTATGTTTTGGGTGTATTGTCTAGATAACCTTTGCTTCTTTATGATCACTAATGTTTGTATTTATTGCTTCTTTCAGGAATTTTTTTGTATTAAATTCTGTTGATATTTGAAATCTACACTGGGTTAGTTTTTCTATATGATGAAATATATAGCTAACAGTTTTATTTTTCTCCCTACTGGTACTTTATTTTCTCAGCATCACTTGTTGAAAAGGTGGCCTTTCTTTACCACAGGATCACCCTTTTCTCCATATTTAAAATGTACTTCTCCATAGTTCTGTGGATCGTTGGGTTTTAAATCCACTTTCATTATTTATCTAGTCCCATGTCAGCAAAATGCTATGCTAATTTCTACAGTCTTTATTTTTGGATGTGTTAGTTGTTAGTTCAGACAACCAACCACAGTTCAGAACAGATCATTCCAGACCACACGGTTCCAAGGGGGGTGGTTTATTCAGGAGATAGGGCAAAGGTGGGGGGAAGAAGATGGAAGAAGAAGAAGAAGAAGAAGAAGAAGAGAAGTAGAGGCCGGCCATGACCACATGGAGAGAGAGAAAGAGAAGGGGGCAGAGAGGCTAGAGAGCAAGAGGGTAAGAGGGTAAGAGATTAAGACAGAGTAAGAGGAGGGGGCAAGCAACCCTTTTTATAGTGGACCAGGCCTACTTGGCTGTTGCCAGGTAACTGTGGAGGTGGAGTTTAGACAGAATACTAACAGGATGTATATTACATCTCACATAAAAAGAAGTTAACTAATGATGGCCTTGGTGGTTGTGGTAATGAAATTGCTCATTAGATAAGGATTTTTGATTCCATGGTTGATGAACTGAGTTCAAACCCCTTAACTCACATGGTAGCAGAACTGAGTCCTGCAAGTTGTTCTCTGCCCTTAACGTGTGTTCTGTTACACATGTATCCCAGCAAAGTAAGTAAGTAAATAAATAAATAGAACTAGCGCAAAGGCTGCCCACATGACTTGGGGGCAATGATGCTGGCCACCAAGTCTGATGACTCGAGTTAGATTCACAGGACCCATGGTGGAAGGAGAGAATTGACTTCCTTAAGTCTGATTTTCACATGCACACTTCAACGTATTTATAAGCACAAATTCACACATGCAGACATGCACACATAGAGAAATTGACGTATTTACAATTTTAAATGAGCATATAGATAAATGTATAAAGATATTTTAATCTAAGGAAATATAGAAAATACCATAAAAGTGAAAACAAATGGAAATAGCGAGAAACCATGTTTCAAGAGAACTATATTCTGACTAAAATGGACATAATGAAACTAACTCAAATCATCCTTGAATGTAGCATTTTAGTGATATAATATTTATTCTAAAGAAAACCTAAATGTGTAATTGTACTGGTCTGTTATAAGTCTTAACTTGACACATAGAATCACCTGGGAAGAATGTCTTAATGAGGAATTGGTTACATCAGGTTTGCCAGTGGCATGTCTTGATTGCTAACTGACATAAGAAGACCCAGCCCACTGTGGGCAGCACCATTCTCTAGTAAAGGCATCCTGAAAATATGAGAAGAGAAAGCCTTCCAAGAGCAAGGCAAGCAGGCAAGGATGCACTTATTCATTATCTGTTTTTGATTATTGATGTGATGTTACTTCATTGTTTGATTTCCTACCTTGATGTCTCAACTAAATCTTGGAATTGTTATTCAACTGAAGCCTTTCTTCCCAAAGATTGGGGTTTTTTTTGGGGGGGAGGAGGGCTGGGAGGTGAGAGGTCAGGATAGTTGTTACAGCAACAGACATGAAACTAGGACAATACTGAATTAAAACTTGTGGAGTTCTTTTTCATTGAAGACAAATATGAATTCTGTGAAAATTCTGTGAAAAAAATATGAATTCATGAAAGTTCTAAGTTTGAGCAAGTAAGTAAATATTTAATGGATCATCTTAGACAAATTTTTCACTAGTGAAGTAAATTATTTTAAAAAGTCTTCTGATTTTTGAAAACTAAACAACACGCTTCCATAAGAAAAGAAAAAACATAAAAACTATTTTAAAATAGTTTATTCTGTTTTAAAATTTTTCTTTAATATCATAATTATTGTTGTTAGATGGGTATTGATTAAGGTAACTTGAAAATTTCAAAAAGGGGATGTCAGGTATAGTTTGACAGCCCTTTAATTTCAGCACTTAGAAGGAAAAGGCAGAAGAATCCAAAGCAGCGCTAAGAGTCAATCAGTCTCCTGAAAGTCAGGGTGCTCATTCTATTTGTTTACCAACAATGTGCCATGTTAAGTTAGCATCTTAGTAGGGCCTGTGGTAGTATACTACTTACATATCATATGTAATTTAATAGAAGTCTGAAAATGCATGTAATTATCATAATTGTAGAAAAAGAAAGCTTACTGGAAATAACATTATAATTTATTTTACTGACTGACTTATTACAGTGCAGGGGTTGAAACCTGGGATCTGATACATGCCTGACAAGCTCTCTGCAACTGAGCTATATACTCAGCCCAGTGCTCTTTCCTCAGTGAGGCAGCAAATGTGCAAATGAAGTATGAGCTGTGAAAGTCAAATACAGGATAAATAAGCAAGGAGATAGACAGAAAGGCAGACAGACGGACGGACAGACAGACAGAGACAGCATAGTCCACAAAGGAATATGATGTGCAAATTCTGTTGCAGTAAATTGTTTTACATAGCTTTATGTAAATGAGTGACTGGTGGGTGAGATCATATCCCATCATGCACTATTTCTTCTAACTCAGTATGTTTGTTCTCCATTTACAGCATTTATCAGATCACATGACTTTTCTAACTGGCCTAAGGTAAACTTAAATTCCTCAGTTCTAGGTTTTCCTTCTAATCTGATCATTCTTCTCAAAGGTGTCTAAAACTCTACAGAGGTGAGAAGTACCTTGACAGATTTTCACATGACCTAGGTTGGAAGTGCACCTAATCTCTGCAGCCTGGACTTCCTCCCATGTAGCATAATCCTTAAAACACACTAACGTATCTTAGTAAATAGTATAGTCAATTAAAGCACAATGAATAGATACAACTGAGCACCTAGTGAAACAACAACCAAACCTCCCTTATTCCTAGTCTCAATAGGTATTCCCCATTCTTACCAACTACATGGAAGCCCTGTCCTCTCTAAGTTCATAAACACATAAATGTCATACCCGTTAACTTCTTACAAAATAACATACTGGAATTGAGACAAGGGCAAAGGAAAACTCTAAACTTGGAGTTTAGCAGGAATTTTATTGATGATTATCATTCAAGTAATTATGAGATGCATTAGGCCATGCATGAAAAAGAAACAAAAACTCACCCTATGGAAGTCCGGAAGTCAAGAAGTTCTCCAATATTCAACTAGTATGATCTAATATTTCTACCTGAGTTAAAAGTGAAAGGCAACTGGAAAAAAAAATAAACTCCATTCCTGTGATGTTTCTGTTTCCAGCCACCATGCAAAATGTATTACCCAATAGACCCTGAGTATGAAGCGAGCTGTCCAGATGTGAAAGCATATGTTTGTGCTACCAATGGTTTGACCTACAAGAACGAGTGCTTCTTTTGCATTGATCGGTGGTAAGTGCAACCTACCATTATGATGATGATGATGATGATGATGATGATGATGATGATGATGATGATGATGATGATTTTTACTCTATAATGGGTCAAGATACTAAAAACTGTTGAAAAATTTCAAGACACATCTTGAGTAACCAAATCATTGAACAGGGATGTGTAAGGTATGGAGAGGATGAGCTAATTGGAATCATTGGAATTGTGTGAACATCCCTAAACTTTAGGACTTCATTTAGAAGGTATGAAAGCACACTTCAAAACAATGTCCACTTCCTTTAAGGTACTAACTCTCTGTCTCTTTTCTCTAGGGAGTTTGGACCTCACATTGAGTTTGTCAAATATGGAAAGTGTGAATAGGGGTTAATGGAACATCTTCATTTGTTTACTCCTTTCATTATTTCATTCTGGGATTTGTTTCTTTGAGAATTTGAGGTGTTTAATTCACCGGTTTTATGCACCCCTCTGCCATACCCAAATTTCAAGCTAAATGGAAAACAACAGAATCAAAAAATGAGAAAAAAGTCATATTTGTTGCAAATAAACAACTTAATAAAGAAAATGACTGTTATTCATTTCTGTGGAGTGTCAGTTTAAAGCAGTAGTTCTCAGTCTTTCTAATGTGGTGGTATGGGTGCCTCCCCTGTCTTTTCATACTGTATTTCTAGATTATGTATTTCTTGTTCCTTTGGGGTATAGTTAATCTCTTTAGACTAAAACTTTTTTCTGTTGTTTTCTATGATGAAAGATCAGTAGATATATAAAATAAATAGATACATTTGTTTTTAACTGTGAGATGTAACACTTATCTCTCTCTAGGAATTTACTCCTCCAACAATTACATTTGATTAACAAATGTAACATTGATTTAAGGATTCTGAAAGCTAGCATTAATGCTGGGTAACTCCATGACTTCCTGCTCTGTAGTCCAGCTTTCACAGGAAGGATGTTTTCTCTTTTGTTTTATGGCTGTAAGGAAAACAAGTTAGGCAAAGCATGCATACCAGTGAGACTGTAGCTGTTGATAAGTTTAATTAAGAGAACATTAGTAATCTCACTGGATTAACAGACTATAGATCTCTCCATACAGAAGCTGACATTAAACCAGCGCTTCTCAAACTCTGGGTTGATTCCTCTTTGAATCACATTAGACAACTTGCATATCAGATATTTACATTGCAATTCATAACAATAGCAAAATTACAGTTATGAAGTAGCAGTAAAAATGATTTTATGGTTGAGAGTCACCACAACATGAGGAACTGTATTTAAAGGTCATAACATTAGGCAGGGGCAAGAGAATTAGAAGTTCAAGATGATCTCAGCTACACAGTGAGTTTGACTTCAACCTAGAAATAATGAGGCCATATCAAAACATACAAATAACCACTATTTGCAACACCTTCCCCTATCTGACTCTAATCTTTCCCTGAAAAATAATTTTGTTGTTAGGCTTGTAGAGAGTGGAAATGTCCATTTTCCTCAAAGAATTGCCATTTTCTTGACTGGCTGAGTCAGCTTCACGTCAATTTCTAGAATGTAATGTTTAAGTACAGAACAGCTGAATCAACCTCTTTTCACAACTCATCTTTACTGCCCAGATACTGGACATATCCCCAAAGTACCCCAGGGATTTGGGACTTAAACATATAATCTTCTTTACATGCCAATGTCCTAGAAGATGTTAATGTCTATCAGCATACAGAACACCAAATAGACAGGACCAGAAAACAGATTTTCCATAACACATAATAATAAAATTCTAAATATGCACAACAAAGAAAATATATTAAAAATTGCAGGAGGGAAAAACCAAGTCTTGTATAAAGGCATGCCCATTAGGATAATACCTGACTTTTTAATGACTACTCTGAAAGCCAAATAGACCTGGACAAATATTCAACAAACTCTGAAAGACCATTACTTTCAGCCAAGACTACTGTATCCATCAAAATTATCAATCACAGTAGACAAAAAATGAAAAAATTCTACAATAAAAACAAATGTATTTATTTACCTATCTATCTGATATTTTGATACAGAAGGCACTAGAATAAAACAAATAAAATAGATTAACTATACTCAAAAGGAGCAAGAAATAAATAATCTAAAAACAGGATATGATAAGAGAGAGGAAAGCACCCATAGCAACACAGCAAAATAACAGGAGTCAATAAATACTATTAATTAATAAGTCTCAATATTAATGGTCTAAATTCTCCAAAAACTGTAACTACAAAACCCCACAAACAAACTGCATTATGAAATAAGAGACATCTTTCTGCTTTGTTCAGGAAACACACCTCATCATCAAGAATAGACAACACCTCAGAATAAAAGATTGGAAAAAGATATTCCAAGCAAGTAGAATCAAGAAACAAGTAGAAATGGCTATCACGAAGTATGGTAAAATATATGTGAAACTAAAACTAATGAAAAGAGATGGGGAAGGGTACTGCATACCCACTGAAGGAAAATTTCCCCAAAACAATATTGGAATTCTAAGCATTTACACACCAGATGCAAAGAATTCAAGTTTATAAAAAAAAACATTGCTACAGCTAAAAATCACATATTGACCATAACACAGCAGGTAATGGTTGTCTTCATAAAGTTGTATCCAACATAAAGACCTTGGTGTTAAATAACATCACATCAAATGGACCTAACAGATATTTATAGAACATTTAATTCAAACACTAAAGAAAGCACTTTTTTCTCAGAGGCTCATGGAAAGTTCTCTAACTGACCACATAAGATACAAAGCAAGCCTTGAAAGATATATAAGAAAGTTGGAATAACACCCTGCATTCTATCTGACCACCCCAGATTAAAATTGCCTACGAACAACAAATAAGGAAGCAGATTACAAACTCATGAAAATTGAACAACTCACTACTGAACAAAAATTAGATCAAGATACAAATTAAGGTGGAAATGAAATAATGAAAATTAAATTACAATATACTGAAACATATGTGACAATATAAAATCAGTTCTAGAGGCAGGTTCATAGCACTAAGTGCATACATAAAAAACTGGAAATACATCATATTAATAACTTAATGACATACTTGGAAGCTCTAGGAAAATAAGAATAAATAACAACCAAGAAGAACAGATGGAAAGAAGTAATAAAACTTGGGGTTGAAATTAATAAAATAGAAACAAACAAGCAAACAAACAAACAACACTAAAAATCAACGAAAAAAGTGATTCTTTGAGAAATTGGACAAGATTGGCAAGCTTTTGGCTAAATTAACCAAAAAAGAGGTAATTCAAATTTTAAAAATTACAGATAAAAAGGGAAACATTACAACAGATGCTGGGAGAATTCAGAGAATCATAAAGACCTGTATCCCACCAAACTGAAAACCTGAAAGAAATGAATGAATTTCTTGATATACATGACCTACCAAAGGTAAAAATGAAATAAATAATTTAAACAAACCCATGACCCCCAGTGAAATATTAGCAGTAATGTGAAAGTTCCTGGCCCATCGTTTTAATTAATATAGACTTGTGTGTTCTGTGTAACTTCTCCAGGCACATACCAGCAAGTTTTTAGACTGGGTGTTCTCATCTTTGCCTATGTTCAACAAGGTGATGCAAAATGGAAAAATCAGGGCACAGAGGATGTGACACTGAGAAGATTGTTTCTTTAAGAGTGGAGTTGTTCTCCAATGAGAATTCTAACTTGGATAGTAAAAATAGCGAACTACAAGATATGCTTCTCATGAATTCCTTCTTATGCTTCTGCCTATCTGGTAATGATTCCACAAGCTTCTTCCTCTCACTTGGCCAATCCTGCTACCCTGGCTCCTTAGAGCATCTGGGCTATGGGCCCAAGTTTCTTCTCCTCTATTCCTAAATATACACAACTTTTCAGCTCACTCCATCTTCTGAGGCCTCATCATTTGTCCTTCCTTCATTTAGTCTGGCTTTATTTATGATCCTTATCATTCAGTCTCTTATGTGACTTTTACTCCTTCACCTTAATTCCATTTTTCTTCCTTTGCCCCATTGCCATTATAGAGATCTGGAATGGGCATGTTTCAGGCTATGACTACTGTATTTATTACATAGATTTCTAATCCTTAAAAGTATGATTTGTCTTCCTAAAGATGATTGCAAAAGTGCTGTAGTTTCTCTACTGCTCCAGCTTGGGTGATTAGGCTTGCTTTATTTAGAACTTCAACAAGTGTGGAGATTTGGTGTCATTATGTAGGTCCAGAGCCTAATCACAACTTATCTTAGGCTATTCTTAGCTACTTTAATAGCTATTATTCATCCACTTCTATGTCAGACCTCCTATTCTATGACTAACAGGTAAAAGCCTTTGGAATGTTACAAACCCCTCATTTCCACCAATGGCATTAGAATGGCATTAGATAGCATAGGAGGTCTATATTACATCTTTCTCTAGTTTTCTTCACCCCACATTTCCACCAATGTAATTTTAAAATGCCTTCATTTATGAATTACTTTATTATATAAAAGCCTCATCAAATTGTTACCACAATGGGACAAGGATTTGATAGTAACTAAATCTGTTCCCAAGCCATGGTCGCTATATTTATCCCCAGAATAAATGATCTTTAGAGCTGACAGGCTTTCTTCCATAACTATGATTGCCTAGTGATTGATTAATTGCCCGCACTGTTGATCTTGCTCTCCAACTCAGCTAATATCAAGTCACCCAAAGCTCCCATCCTCAGTCACATAGTCTGGCCAGCCCTACCTTCATCCCTTAGTGTGACCTGCACTGTGATCTGGTCCATCCAGTTCTTATTCTAAACAAAACACACCCAGATGGTGTGCCACAATTTATATCTGAGAAGACAAAAGGAAAGAGCTGACCTGTTTGAGAAACTAGGCCAAATTATTATTATATTATTATTATTATTATTATTATTATTATTATTATTATTATTATTATTTTATATTACATCTCAACAGCAGTTTCCCCTACCTCCTCTCCTCTCCTCCAGTTTCACTCCTCTTCTAATTCCCTTCAGAAAAGACCATGCCTTTCAGGGATATCCATTGAACATGACCTAACAATATGCAATAAGACCAGACACAATCCCTCATATCAAGGCTGGATGAGAGAACTCAGTAGGAGGAAAGGGGTCCCAAGAGCAAGTAAAAGAGTCAGAGACAGCCCACGCCCACTGGTAGGAATCCTACAAGAACATCAAGCTACATGGCCATAACATATATGCAGAGGACATAGCTCAGACCCATACAGGCTTCCTAATTATTGCTTCAGTCTCTGTGAACCCCTATGAAACATGCTTAGTTGATTCTGTAGACTGTGGTCTCCTGGTCTATTGACCCTCTGGTCTCTACAATCCTTCCTTTTCCTCTTCTGCAATGTTTGGCTGTGGGTTTCTGCATCAGCTTCCATCAGTTGCTGAATGAAGCTTCTCTGTTGGGTGATTAGGTTGGGTGAAAATATATCGGATGATATTCTGAGTATAGCAGAATATCATTAGGTATCATTTCACTGACTTTTTTTTTAACCAGTCATGTTTGGTTTTATCTGAGGTCCCTGGGCTATCCAGCTTTTGATTCCTGGCCATCTAGGCAAAGTCAGGCATGGATTCCCTCTCCTAGTGTAGGTCTCAAGTTGGACCAGTCATTAGTTATCCACTCCTACAAGTTCCGTGCCACAATTACTCCATCACATCTTCCAGACAGAACTGATTTTAGGTCAAAGGTTTTGCAGCTGAATTGATGTTCCAATCCCACCACTGGTCACCTTTGATGATTATAGAAGATGGCCACTTCAGACTCCATATCACCCATTACTAGGAGATGTTGATAGAGTCACTCTCATAGATTATAGGGTGTTTCCACTTAATAGGTTTCCACATTGCCCCCCAATTCCAGTTGTCTCTCTCAGTACTCTCTCCTTCCACTCTCCCATGCCAGATCTATCCAGTCCCTATCCCCACCCACTCCGAGTCCACTCACAAAATTTGTTCTATTTCTCCTTCCTAGAGATATCTATGTATTCCACTCTTTAGCCCTTCTTGCTACTTAGCCTCTCGGGAGGCTAATCTATTATCACAGTTGTAGCATGATAATAATAGATACATAGCTATTGGACTGCATGAAGCTAAACTCCAAGTGGACCAAAGACCTCAACATAAAACTAGATAGACTGATCCTGAGATAGTGAGGAATAGCCTTGAACATGTTGACACAGGAGACAGTTTCCTGAACAGAACACCATTAGCATAGTCACTAAGGTCAACAATTAAGAAATGGGACCTCATGAAACTGAAAAGCTTCTATAAGACAAAGAACACAGTCAGTGGGACAAAACAGCAATCTACAGATTGGAAAAAGATTTTCCCACCTCACATCTGACAGAGGGCTAATATCTAAATTATATAAAGGACTTGATAAACATCAATAAATCAAATAATTAAAAATGGGATATAGATCTAAACAGAATTTTCAAGAAAGGAACATCAAATGGCCGAGAAGCACTTAAAGAAATGTTTCTCATTCTTAGCCACCAGGAAACGCAATTAAAAACTACTTTGAGAGTCCATGTTACATCTTTAGAATGGCTAAGACCAAAAGCACAAGTGACAGCTCATGCTGGTGAGGATGCAGAGCAAGGGGAACATTTCTCTATTGCGGGTGGAAGTGCAGACTGTACAGCCCTTCCAGAAATCAACATGGCAGTTCCTCAGAAAGTTCAGGATCAATCTACCTCAAGGTCCAGCTATACCACTCTTGTACAGAAACCCAAAAACTATGCTCCATCATACCACAAGGACAGCTACAACCATGTTCATTGCTGTTTGATTCATAATAGCCAGAAATTGGAAACAACTTAAATGTCTCTCAACTGAAGAATGGATAAAGAAAATGTGGTACATTCACACAATGGGGTAGTATTCAGCTGTTAAAAAATAACATCATGAAATGTGCAGGCAAATAGATAGGACTAGAAAAAAAATCATCCTGAGTGAGGTAACCCAGACCTAAAAAGACAAACACTGTATATATTCATTTATAGGTGGATATTAGCTGCTAAGTAAAGAATAACCATGCTAGGCCAAATTCTTTCCTACAAACCCTACAGTCTCTGACTCTATCATGTCCTGCTCAGTTTTGAGCTCAGTTTAGTTTGAAGCACAATAACTCCTTTTTCGTGTTTGTGTTCCCAGATCTTTAGGGTTTTTTGTTTTGTTTTGTTTTGTTTTGTTTGTTTGTACTTGATTTTTCTCATTTCTCCAAATTACCCAAATAACTCCATTTCTTTTCCATGGCTCCCCTTTCATAGGACACCTTAGTCTTCCAACTTCCTCCTTAGTGTTATTTTCCCTCCTTTCCCCTTCTTCTACTGTACTGGAATCCCTCCGCCATCTCCAATGAAAGTTCTCCACATCTTCCTTCTTTTCCTCTTTATATAACTTACATTGTGCTATTCTCTCTAACATCTCTCCTGTACCACATGCACATATGGAAGACTTTTTATTTTACAGATTTCTATGGTTACTCCAGGTTCTATCCTCACATCTGGAGATTTGGAACTAATAACCACAGGTGACAGAATTTGCGCTGTTTGTCTTTCTGGGTCTGGATTATGCTGCTCAGTATAATGTTATGTGGTTCCATCTATTTACCTGCAGATGCTATGATTAACTTTATCATATTTTATCATATTTTCATTATCCATCTCTCAGTTGAAGAACATTTAGGTCGTTTCCATTTCTTAGTTGTTGTGAATATGGTGGGAATCTGAAAAGTGTGTGTTAATTCCTGTGATTTTTGTTGCCTTTGATTACAGGATTTGGAATGGTTCACATGTTTCCTATCCCTCCTTGATTGTGTTTTAACCCTCTGTTAAATCTTAAGTATTCCTTCCAGCAACCACTGTAGAGCTGGTTTAGTGGGTATAAACTTCTCACTTAATTTTTATCATGGAAAGCTTCTCTTTTAATTAGGGCTAGTGGTTTTCTGAGCATAATAGTTTGAACTGGCATCTGTTGCCTTCCATAGCTCATAGAACAGTATCTTAAATCCTTCTGACTTTGTAAGTCTTCATTGAAAATTTAGCCGTTATTCTGATGTGTTTGACTGTGTGTGTGTGACTTTGTCTTTCTTGCTGTCCTCAATGCCCTCTCCTTGATCCGTAAGTTTAATGATTTGCCTATTCCATCCATGTCATGGGGTGTGTCCTTTCTGGTCCTGTCTATTTGGTGCTCTGTGTGCCCTTTGTATCTTGATTGACATCTCTTTCCTTAGGGAAGTTTTGCTCTGTGGTTTTGTTGAAAATGTTGTCTCTGCCTTTAACCCAGGTTTCTTCTCCTACCAGGTTTTCTTTCCTAGAGTGATCAGGTTCTTCCTGTCCTCAAGACCTGATGCTCTATTGATGAAGCTTTTTTTACCTTTTGGCTTTCTGAATTTTTCATTTTGAGTTTTAATTTTGTATTTCCTTAATAGATTCTATCTCTTCATTAAATTCTATTTTCTTCTTGAATTGTCCATTTTTCACATAATATTCATGCTAGCATTTATTCATATCTCTTTTGAGTTCCTTAAGAAATATTTATTTTTGCTGTTTTAAAGTTATCGTCTTGCACATCATTCAAGTTGCTTTCCTCCAGTAGCAATAATTTTTGGAGAAGACATATACGCTTGGTTATTTGTTTTGGTTGTGCTTTTGTTATGACACTCACTGAGGCATCTGAAGTTAAGTCATAGGTAGTGGTTTTTAGTATGGGTATCTGGTCTTTATTTTGTGGAGTAAGTATTTAAATCTGTTGTTGTTTCCCCAACGTGTCAGGATGAATGAGACTTAGGGTTCAGTCTTGGTGAACCCAGCGTTGGTACTCAAATGGGATATCAGATGTGGTCCTGGCTCAGCTAGGACTAAAAGAAACCATCTGAGCCAGAAGAACTCTGGGGAGGTGCACAGGGCTCATCCTCCTGTGGTAGGGTAGGTGAGGTACTGATCAGAGTCTAGGAGCTATATTTAAAGGGGAGGAACATGTTGCAGGGAGGGACCCAATATTCTCTGGCAGGCAGCTGGAGTGACGGAGTTGGCAGTTGGATTTGTGGTTCTTACCCTGAAAAAGAGGAGTAAGCAGGCATGGAGTCTATGATGGTTAAGCAAGAGGTAGAGGTGAGTGGAGTTGGCAGGAGAGTCTAGGATCCCTACCTAGAGAAGTCAGAGCATGCAAGTGGGTGAGAGAACATATGGTGAGCTGGCAGGCAATGGGTGTGAGTGGAGTTTGCAGCAAGAGTCTGAGGTCCCTACGTGTAGAGGAGGAGTGGGTGGATGTGTAATATAACAGGTTGAGAACCGGTGCTCTAGGTTCTCTACCCAGAGATAAGGGATGGGCAGGCACAGGCCTACCTGTGATCTTCTGGCAGAAGGCAAGAATATGAGGAGTCCCATAAGTCTGGGATTTTCATCTGGATGGAAGAGGCTTATGGTCTTTTTTAATTTAAAGTTTCTTAGTGTTTAAGTGTCCCAGTCAACTATGCTATAAAAATATTACACAGATTTTAAAAAATCTCATACATTTTAAATTATATGCTACTCTAAGTAGAGTGATAAAACCTCACAGCATTATGTTACAACTCACCCAGGATATGAATCATACCTTTCTCTAGCATATCCATACAACATACAGGCTATTATACCATTAGTCATTCTTGGTTGTCAGATGTGCTGCTGTTGGGTATCGAATTGTTCCAGTCCAAGTAACCACTCTATAGTGATGAGGGACAGCATTGTGACATCTATATCATTCGCTTTAATCTTATCTTAGTGCACCATCAGACATCACCATGTATTAGGCTGTAATGCAGTACAATAACATGAATCATCATAACGTCCATTATGGCATATTTTGTAATTGTTCTGTTGTATTACCAGTTGTTATTACTGTTCATCTCTTATGCTTACTTCATAAAACTTTATCATAGGAATGCACACAAAGGAACAATAAAGGATTTTGTAGACCCAGGCACCCACAGAGGACTAGAAAGCACCTTCAGAAGTTAAGGGGAGTACAGAGCACTCGGGAGTCATACTTCCCCCATTCTCAGTCTCTAAGACTGTTTGGTTTTTGATGGAGTGAGTCAAAATACAGACCCAGGAAGAAATGAATTGGCACGTGTTTTCAGGAGGCCAGTCTGGCTAGATCATGAAATCACTGTGGACAGGAGATACACACAGGGAAAGGGAAGGATAACAGAGGTATAATTATACTCTGGAAGTTCTGGAAGATGGGATTAGGAGCATGGGCTACTGGAGTCATGACTGAGAAAGGAGAAATGAAGGTTAAACAAGGCCATAACAGTGGGGGATCTAACCTAGTAGGATTGGCATCCTGATAGAACATACACCCAGGTGTATGTGCTTAGAGAATAAGCCACTGAAGGCAAGCATGAAGTGTGTCTTCTGGAAGCCAAGGAGGAGGGCCTCAGGAGAAACCAGCCAAGACAACACTTTGATACAACCTTAAAACTTGGAGAAAAGAAAGTTCTGATGTTTAAACTTTTTGGCTTTTGGTATTTTGTTATAGCATCCTTAACTAATACATTATCTCGTGCTGTCTGACTGTTGAGTTACAGGTATCCTTTCAGCTCCGAGCACAGTATATGTGATGTTTATTCATTACTCCTGACAGTTATGTATGTGTACACCAATATCCAGATATGTGATGTGTACCAGGAGGGAAATTGTTGCTATAGTCTATTCTCATCCTCTTATCTACTAATTGGAACTATTTACTGCTGTGGACCAGGTCATTTTTTTTAATGATAGGGTCCTGAGGAGGAGTTGCCGGGGATGTGAAAGTAAAAACCAGAAGATAAAAAAACCCATAAAAGCTGGAGTCCAGAGGTCTTGCTCAAGCTCTGTCTTATGCCAAGCAAGTTTATTAAGAAGTGCAGCATCTTACGTACTATGTTCAGGGGAGAAATTGGGCAGAGTCATGAGAAACTATGACACAATGGGCCAAAGTCAGCGAGAAGCTACCCAAACAAGGTCGCATAAGGGGAACATAGGCTATCTCAAAACCTTACAGACCTAGTACACAGTAGCCTTGGGACAAGATGGGTTATCAGGATATGAAGCCACAGCTCCCCAAGACCCTGGCCATAGGCCAATACTGGCTCTGCCAAGCATATTCCTGGTTTTGAGAAGGAGCTGTGTTCCTTCACACATCATGGTCTCAGGGAAAGCTCCAGTTGACCAGCCAATCCCCCAACAATTTATCATCAGTGGCTCAAAGGAAATTGAATGCAGCTGATATGCAGGATCCTTGGTTTTGCAAACACCCTATTCTCATAAGCAGCTTGGAACAACCCTGCCACACACAAGGCCAGAATCCAAATGTCCAGATCCCTAAGGCTCTGCCTCCTCAACACACAAAAGCAAGATCAAAGTGCAGGCTATGTCAAGAAAAGCCAGGAAAAGGGAAAGAAAGAAAAGAGAGCCAGAGTAGGAAGTAGACACGGAATGAATGGAGCAGAAGAAGAACATGAACCCGAGCTGGCTCAGCTGAATGCATCCATCACAGTTTAAAATGGTCCGTCCCAAGAAGGCCTTGTGGTTTTAAGTGTTATGCCTTTTGGGTGTCATAGGGAAGGAGCTCTGAGGGCTGCGATCAGGAGTTGGCATGGCAACGAGCAAGGGGGAATAAACAGCAGAGTAGGAGCCTCCCCTCATCCTTCGCTTTATATGTTAATTTGGAGGGTGGGGTTTTGTACTGCTAGGCATAGGACCCAGAATTTCATGAGTGGTTGGCAACTGCTTTACTCTTGAACTCCATCTATAGCCCCCAAGGATGTAGTTTCAAGTTAATCTCAGTAGAAGCAGAGGCAGCAGAAAGCTCCAGGATATAAAAGACACCATTTTGTTAGTTTGCTCTTTACATAGATAGGTGTATGGGATATGGCAGGAAACACTGGTGCTGGGACTTCCTCCCACATGGGGCCCCTCCCTCCTTCCAGATGATCATCACAGGTGAAGAATTCCATACACTCTGCCCCATGGCCCAGCCCATTCTGTTGCTCATTTACAACACCAGCTCTCCTTCCTGACTACTTTGGTTCTATTGGTTTCACATTTATTATTTCATTGGTCAGTGGAGCTCCAGATCTACCCCTTCCGCCACACACTTCAAAGCACTACAATCGGAAAAATTAAACTGCATCTTCTTTAGCTTAAACTGCTACTGTTGTAAGTCCTTGTTCTTATCTCTGCTAAAAACAAAGCAACCGTTTGAACCTATCTCAGAGGCTTGTTCTAAGTTTGAAATGAACTAATCCAGAGACATAGAAGCACAGATTCAGTACATACTAATGACTTAATACACACTAGTTCTTATGAGAGTCCACTGCTATAAATATTGTTGTTCTGTCACTGGATTGTGCCCATCTCTGATGCAATCTCCCTTATATCTTTCCAGGTAGCTGACCCAGGAACACCTCAGTCAATCCTTCCTTATTCCAATATAACCCTTTAATGAGTCATCCTGTTATTTCTTCAAATAGCACAAATCTGGTAAAGAAAAATGTGCAAGAGTCCACAACTTTTGTCTTGGCATTTATGTTTTTGCATTGTTCATATACTTTCTCCCACTGCATGGTCCCATGATTGTGCTCCTCCTGCAAGATTCAAGGCTCCGGCTTTGAAGGAACAAACTGAGAAATGAACAAACTTCCCATGGTCTGAAGGGAGCTGCTTTCTTACCCCACAACTGCCTCCCCAAGTGTGTCGTTCAGGGTTTAGAGTCAAAATTTCCTCTCCACAGAAGCAGTTTCCAAAACCAGCTCAGCCCCACAGTTGATCCCTTGACCTCGCTCCTCCTCACACTCAGTCTCCACCCATCCACCTCCGCTTTGTTTTTATAAAAACCCAGAGTATTGTGAACTCAGCCCCACCCTTGAGAAATTCAATCTGACATTTGCCTCCTAGCCATAGCCTGGATAAACAATCACTTGCGTTCTCCATGCCTACTAAGCCCACATTTTGTTTGAAACTTGACTTTTCAGAGTCTAGCAGGAGTTTCTAGAACACATGTCTCTCTTCCAAACCTTGATATTCCCTGACACAGAGATATGCATGTTGGAATTCACAGCTATACTCAGTCAACATTCATAAAATCACTATCCTTTGATTTCCACACAGTGCCATATGGACTTTGAGAGAAGTGTACAACAAGCTATTAACTGTGCTGGAGCTTGCTTAATGGCCATCAGTTTGTTGTATCCATTTCGAAGGATCTGATATACTCCTGTCAATGTTGGTGCCAAATATCTTCAAGCTACAGCACACCTCAATTCTTCTGTTGTCAAAAGAGGATTATGATGGGCTCCACATCTTAATCTTTCCAAATAGCAATCTCCACGCTCACCTACTTACTGAATCATCTGCCTTCTATGACAGAGGGAATGGCTTCAACTATGCCTTCAGCTTATGTCTTCCCTTTATAGGATTCTGGTTAGCCACCCTCCTGTGTCTTTATTTGCTTGGGTATCCAAAAGAAGACTCTGTAAGCCTAGTCTTTTTTCTTTTTTTTCTTTTCTTCTTTTTTTTTTTTTTTTTTTTTTTTGCTTAAAAAAGAAGTAAGTGCTTTCTCAAACTGTAAAACCTATACCTCATCTTGAAACATGGGATTCATTTTCTGTAATCTTTCATATCAGACAGTAGAACTTATGACTGCTTATCCTTATTAGAAACACCAGTTCTTGCCTTTGACTCAGCTCTGCAGATTCTCCTCCAGTGACAAGTATCATTATCTTAGGAAAAATTATACAAGCCTTCAAATTATAAAATTAGGGCAAAAAAACTGCCTAAAATTACATCCCACAACATTAGCTACCATATAAATATCCAATGAGAAGCACAGAACTTGACACAGCACACACACACACATACACGCAGGGACACACACATGCATACACATACACACAAGAATTATATACGTAGCATATTTAGATATTGATGTTCTAGTCAACAACATGTTGCACATAGAATCACAGTCCATGAAGAATATAATGAAGTTGAAAAAAAATCCTCATGACCTAGGTCCTTTTTAAGCCATTGTAGCATGACTTTGCATGTACAGTGCATGTGTGTGTGTGTGTGTGTGTGTGTGTGTGTGTGTGTGTTTGAAGTTTTACTTAACAGTCCAAAAAAAATCCCATGAGGTAAACATGACTTGTGTTTCAGAGATGAAGAACTAATATCTCTCAAAGTTAACTAACATATTCATGGCTTTAAATGAACAGTTTAAATGAAATCCACAGTATACAACAGTTATGCTTTTGACAATATTGTATTGTCTTCCCCTGAAGTATGTAAAAGTCTAATGTTTAAGGAGATATGATATAATTTTTAATTAGTTTACTATCATTTGCATATGCTTTGTTTCAGAACATACGCAATTAAGCTTACTATACAATGAGCTTTATATATTCCTGCCTTCTGGGTTTTCACACATGATCTTGAGTTTGGCAGACAAATAGCAGGCACTTGGATAATTGTGCCTGGACAATGCAGTATATAATTTAAAGTTTGTCAACTACTTGTAGTCATTCTCATGTTGACCTTCTGGGGACACAGTAAGAATGACCATATCTACTCCATGTCCTGTACGTCTGGAAAAGATCATGAGACTAATACCCAAGTGGCAGAGAAGGACAATGACAAGGGTGTCTCTCCTGGGATGGAAGGAATACTTACTTCGTAGCTGAAAAGGGCATCATCTGGGATATGTCTTCACCTCACTGGACAATGCTATTGTAAACAGTGACAACTTTGCCCATCTGGCAACCAGAGTAACATCCATGCTGCTGCATCACAGAAGCACCCATTCAGAGAGGTACAAACTAGTAAAATTTCTCTGGAGGTCTAAAGTTTTGAGATTTCTAAGTTATAGAAATCTCAAAAGTGCCGGGCGGTGGTGGCGCACACCTTTAATCTCAGCACTTGGGAGGCAGAGGCAGGCGGATTTCTGAGTTTGAGGCCAGCCTGGTCTACAGAGTGAGTTCCAGGACAGCCAGAGCTACACAGAGAAACCTTGTCTCAAAAAAAAAAAAAAAAAAGACTCAAAAGTACGTGTAATTGTAATATGACCATGCTTTCCTGACTGGTACAAGTTCACAGTTTTATAAATGACTTATCCAAGATGACATAGCTAGGAAATGCCAACACCTTTCTTGTAGCCTCATAAATGCCAAAGCTGTTACATTTGCAAGACCCCTGAATGTTTAATAGGTTTGTTGCTTGGAGAATAGCACTGTATTTTCTCAAGCCGAACATAAATGTGGGTACACCCTCGCCTGTGCTTAAAAACTTGCATTTGAGTAGAATAAATCAAGCATGAAATATTCTTTTGTTTCATGTCTAAGACAAGAAATCCATGCCTGGTATTTTCTGTGAAAAGCTTAGTCTAGGTACCAGTCTTCACTTATGCAACAAACAGAAAAATACTATACACCTCAGAAAGTCTACCTGTCAGTGAGAAGGGAGCCAGTATTTGGCTGACAGGTGTGGCAGCACCACTCAGGGTGTGACATGCTTTGTAAGCCAGTCAGGTCCAATGCTGACTTTGGATGAGCTCACAGGAAAGGTGGAGAAACCAAGACTTGCCATATAAACCTGACCCCTCTCCCGGCACATGGCCCATTTGATTTCAAGCCAATCTCAGATCACTAGCCTCCTCACCACAGCCCTCTCCACCATGAAGCTCACTGGTGGCCTCCTGCTGCTCTTCACAGCAACCTATTTCTGCAACTGCTCTGATGAGTTGGGTAAGACAGTGTCACATACAGACCTGAAGGTTTTATTGTTCATATACTTTCTCCCAGGAGCTAAGCTCCAGGCGTAAATATCTGATCAAGTGGATTTAAAGTGAGAGAAACAGACCTGATCAGGGAGAGGGATCATGGTTCTGGCTGCACTTTGAGGGTTTGGAGTCTAATCCCTGCCCTTGCAAGGATTTTTACTTGGCACCCATGAACAAAAAAAAAAGTTCTAATTTCTCTAAAAATATGTATTGCAAATATGTAGGATATTTGCAGCTGTGTCAGTAGATGGCTATTCTTCAGTGCAGAGATACAGGGGTCCTTAGATGTCTTTGTGGATTCATATAGTAGAATCTAAATAAAAGACATTTCTCTGGAGGTCTAAAGTTAATGATTTAGCTTTTAAATCGTGAAGAGGTGTGCAGTTAAAATAAATTTCTAACTTGCTAAAGACATCTGTTTACTTTTCTGTTTGTTTGTTTGTTTGTTTGGCACAGGGTTTAACTATGTAGTTGAAGGTGACATGGGACTTGCTATGTAGACCAGGCTGTCCGTGGACTCAAAGAGATCTGCTTGCTTTTCCCCTTGAATGCTTTGGTTTAATGCGTGTACCACCACACGTAGCCCTTTCTATGTCTATATGTTAATCAGGAGAAAAAGTATATCAGAGAGAAGGCTTCAGTGGCAACTGGCTTTATCAAATACACCATAGCCTCCAGCAAGGATTAAATAAATTTGCCTTCCTGATTTAATGGCTTATGCACTAACCATTCAAGTCCCTAAGCAAATAGCTGTGATTTTGCATAGTGATGGGGTCTATTGAGATTCATTGCCGGGAGAAATGAAAAGTCTTTACCTGAAGAATAAATCAATGTTGATTAACGAAATCCCAAGGTTTGCTCTATTTGTGATGCTTCCGTTGTATTTGTCTTCCAGAAGTGACCAGCCACGCCCCAGCAACAGTAAGTGTGTTGAACAAATTTTTTACTTCCCTTTCTATTGGCTGTCACTTATTCAAAAACTATTTACGAAAGATCCATACACAGTTCATGTATGTTTAAGGAAAGCAACAGATGAAGAAATGTTTTCTATATTTGTAAATGTCCAATATAGTAGAATGTTTCTCATGCAAGTCTCCTATGTATTAAGTAATGGGAAATCTTGTAACACAAAATTAATTGTGTGGAAAGAATTCATAATCCTAGCTAGCCCATATAAAAGACACACAGTCCAGGTATTTTATTTACAAACTGTAAGCCTAGATTGGGTGGTTTGGAGCTATACTAACTTTTTCCCCAGCTATGAAGTCCCTTGTTACTTGCTGTTTCTCCTGGCCCCCTGCTCATGGTCCATCACCTCTCATGGCAGCCTCCTCCACCTTTGTCTTCTTTCTTCATCCTTTTCCTCTATTCACAAGCCCCCTCACTGGATCCTCAATTTCCACCTCTCTCCCTCCACGGCCCAATCACAAGCTCTAGCCTTTTATTGGCCAGTCAAACTGAGTAGCAAGGTTCACATAGCATCATGTGGAATACATGAGAATCTACTAGTCAAGAGTAACTACATCTTGAGGAGTCAGTATTTAGCATTAGAATACAAGCGACATCAGACTAACCCACTACATAATTATAAGGCACAGAAATGGCCAGCAATTGTTCACCAAGTGTGGCATTAAAAAGTAGGAAGGGTTCTGGCACTACTGGTATTTGTCATGATGGTGACGTCACTATAAAAGCAATTTCAACAGCATCAGAACACCTGAGTTGTAGTCTGTCTAGTTGATCCAAGGTAGTTATCCTTGAGGTATTTGAGAAAATCAAGACATTCTCTTGTGTCTGACTAGGTGGACTGTGACATATACAAGAAGTACCCAGTGGTGGCCATCCCTTGCCCCATTGAAAACGTACCAGTTTGTGGATCTGACTATATCACTTACGGGAATAAATGCAAGTTGTGTACAGAGATCTTGTGAGTATCGAATACAATGAAACAGTGTCTGGGAACAATGTTCTCTACTAATTCCCTTCCCAAGATTCCTCTTAACTCTTTACAGTCTACTTTTTCCCATGCAGAATAGAATGTGGGAACAAAAATTGGCCAGCTATTCTGCCAGCTTGAAATGGTCCTATCCTGCCCACAGATCCAATTATTGTAATTCTGAATCTGTAAGTTTCTAAACTCATATTCTATAATCTAGAGGCAAGTCAGGAGTCACCAAAACTGGCCGTTGGAGCGGCCTCAAACCCAAGTTCAATTTTTACTATTTTAAGAAGTAGAATTCCATACAACTTTCTATTTTAAAAAGTTCATGAATAGCGGAAATACACTATCATATATGATTTTTAAAATACTACACACCTTTAACGCATCTGGCCTTTAGTCTCAAGTTCCTGTAGACTCTAAGTATCAGTAGTCTTAAAGAGATATCCACTGAAATTGATTGGTTTTCCTTTTGTCTAAAATGAGAGATGCAGGCTGAAATTATTGAATCAAAATCCCATGGACATGGTTTGTTTAGGTATGTTACTTGTTTAGGTATGTTTGGAAGAAAAAGTTATTAGGAAGATATTACCTTTTTAAAATGTAAAATGCAACTTAGCACTTTCTATCCTATACCAAATTTAATTTTATCATTGCTAACTATTTTTTTAATCCACTGTGTTGGGACACTTATTTCATGTTTTGTGTTCTCATCATTGTGATTACCTGAGCAAATTAGAATCACAGGTTGGGTCTGAGCCCAGAAAACATGTCTACATACACATTCATGTCTGGAAAGTTTCAGTTCACCAAAGGAAAGATCCTTTAACACAGACACATCTACAGCCCTGAACCACGAAACTAGACACGCTCAAGAACATGAGACTCGGAGAGGGAGCCATGGTGGAAGGCTTCATCAGTATTACAGTATCTGGCTCCATCACCTCCCTGCTGACCAAGGAAAGCTGAGAGATAGGCCAACTCAACTCCTTTTGTGGAGTCTTTGTTCTTTCGATACCTCAAGTAATCTTCCTGCCTCTCGGATCAGTGGAAGAAGTGGATGGGCTAGAACCATAACTGAAGCAGAGAAGTTCTGCTCTGTAGCAACAGCCTGGTGTTCTGGAACTCAGACTTGCCTTTATGTGGAAAGAGGTTCTGCTCCATAGTCTTGTTCTTAGCAGTAAAGAGGTCCCATCGCCACTTTCAGCGTTTTTGTACTCCTTTTCAACTTTTATGTTTCTGCTTTTGTTCAGTCTTGTTAATCATGTCTTCCCTCAGGAAGAGTAATGGAAAAATTCAGTTTCTTCGTGAAGGGCACTGCTGACCTCTCCACGGACAAAGAAAGAACAGTGATGCCTTTGTCATGTGCCTCACAGGTGGGCTCTGATGGTGGTCCCCTCTTTGCTGATGTTGTGGTGAACTCGGATCTAGATTCATCTTCAATGTCTGTGGAAAGTCCTTATGTTCATTCCTATCAACTCGTGTCTCCTGATATATTACCTGTTTTGGCATCTGAATTAAAATAAATAAATCCAGAAAGTTTACTTTTACTCCTGTTTATATTTGATTTATGGATGAGTTACAGGATCTCAATTACAAAGTAATTTGAGAAATAGACAATAGTTGTTCAGGAGATAATTTTGAACAATAAACACTGACTGGTTTTCAAAATGAAACACAGCTGCATTACACACAGATGTTCAGTTCAGTCTTCCCCTCTTCCAGTCTTTAACTACTGTCTATTGGTGATATTCATGTTTATTTTTATCTTCTTACCATAGTTTCAGAAATCAAACTTTCTTCATTCTAAGAAGTCAGTCCCAGAGATGTGTCCCTTTTCTCTTCTCTTCTCTTCTCTTCTCTTCTCTTCTCTTCTCTTCTCTTC
>JANHMN010000013.1:25542817-25570427 GCA_030674055.1 Rhabdomys pumilio
TCTTTCTTTCTTTCTTTCTTTCTTTCTTTCTTTCTTTCTTTCTTTCTTTCTTTCAAGCATTCCATAGCTTCTGGACCAATCTCCAATAGAACACAGAAGGAAAAGTTACCACCCCTTGGGAAAAATCCAAACATTAATGTAGAAGTCCTGTTATAGAGATGCTGTACTTACCTATAGCTGAAAACTACATCCACAAGACCATCAACCAACAAACCTAGTAAGCCCACTAGATAAAGATCTTTGTTCCTTTCCCAAGAAATAAATTTTCAAATAGCTAAAGATGAGTACTAGGTCTTCTTTAATACTTATTTTTTCCCGAAGATCTGGGGAGTTGGCTCAGTTTTTTAAAGTGCTTGCCATGCAAGCATGAGTTTGATTCAATGTTGAAAACCAGGAGTGATGATATGCACAGGTTGTCCCAGTGCTAGGGAAGTAGGCACAGGTAGGGCCCTGGGGCTTGGTGATCAGACCAAATCAGAGAGCCTGGGGTCTTATCAAGAGGCTCTGCAGAATTAAACTCAAGGTTAGCTGCTGTCCTTCATTCATATATGGACATGTACACACATCATGTGTGTGCCAACAGAAAACATACACACTTGGTACATAACACACATAAATAATAAACTAAGTACATTTTTTTACAAGATTAAAGCTACTTGATTATTCTATAGATAGAACACTTCAGAAGGGAGTTCATCCCTTGATGTTTTTTTAATAGAAAAGACGAGGAGGAATGGTTTTTGTCAAGCTTTGAAAATAAATCCACAATCTTTAGAGAGCAGGGGATACGATCCAATCCTCCACCATGGTATTCTGTTACCACCCCAAAGTATCCTGTACATGGAACAGTGGAGCTGTCTTCATCACCTTCCTGTCATGTGTCACCCAGGCTTCTGTAACACTGTTTTCTGCCCATTTGCTGAGCCTATGCGATGACCAGGACCCATGGCTTTCACTTTCTATCTGTGTCTGAAGCTATAGGATATTTACTAAGGTGGGAAATGCCACCACCCACTGTCTGGCCTTCTATATGTCTCTTCAAGGTCCTGGGATATGAAAAGTATGGCACTATGGAAACTGTGGGAAAGGGCGTTAAGAACAGTCATTTGAAGTCTGATAGTTGAAAGAAGATGGAAGAGCGTCATACCTTGTTCCACTTCTTCCAGGGATAATTGTGTCATGTGACTTGGATGCTTTGATGTTCAGCACATGTTTATAAGATGCTACTGAGACTGAGTAATTATCTAAGACAAGTCCGAGAAATGGCAGTCACTGACCTGTGATTACAACATTTCTCTTGATGAACCAGCCAGAATATTCATTTATTGTTTAAAAAGACAACACAATGATGCTGGGTCATGTCTGGGTCATTTATATATATTCACGTGCATACTTGGTACTCAGGGAGTTCAGAAGAGGTTACGATATCTCCAAGAACTGGGCATCTAGATTGTTGTACGCTACCATGTGTGTGCTGGGAATGGAAGCTGGGTCCTCTGCAAGTGCAACAAGTACTCTAAACTGTTGCGCCCAAGAAACCAGATTTCAAATCACATCACAGATCACATCACATCCTTTGTGTTCTTGGCCTTGCACTCATCAAACAAAGTCACATATATCTGTGCCATTCAGAAGATTGGAAGAAGGATGGACAAATAGGAACAATGATTTCAGTGATGCTATGTATCACATGACTTTCCTCTTCTTTATTTGTTTTTTGTTTTTGTTTTTTTAAGTACTTTTATTACATATTTTATTTACATTTTAGATGTTATCTCCTTACTCCATTCCCCCCCACCCAGGAAGCCCCTATCCTATCCCCCCTCCTCCTGCTTCTATGAGGATGTGCTCCTACCTCCCCACCCTCGAATTTCCCCACACTGGGCTTCCAGCCAAGGATCTCTTCTCCCACCGTAACAATCTTGTTGGACTATTCTCTTCTTAATATTACTCTATTTGGACATCCATCGCCTAATGCTGAGTCCTCAGAAGGTTTTGCAAGGCTTTCCTTCTCCTCACTGGAGAATGAAGAATTAAAGGACATCAATACAGTTTGTTAGAGCCCTAAAACTGAGTTGTTCACTGTGAGCAACTAACAGGCTTTCAGTGTGACATACAACCTCAGCTTTCTGTCTCAGTCAATGCCAGCTACCATTCCCAGGTCACCTATGACCCCTTCCTCCTCTAACCTGCCAATCCTCAATATGAGTGGACTCAACTTAAGCTGAGGCGATGAGCTGTTCTCATCTGAAGATGTATATGTAGTTGGACACAAAGACAGTCAACTATTTTTTCCCATTATGTCTGTCTGCTTAATTTTGATAGCTCTGATGGGAACAGATAGCCCAAGAAACACAGGCCAATTTTTAAATGGGAGTTCCAAGAACCAAGCACTAAAGAGAATAAAAGCAGTGGGTTGACAAGAATGGCTGGTGAGGGTAAAATTGGTCTGAGCTGTGACTCACTCACAAGAGTATCTCATGGAGAGTAGGAACCAACTCTGGCCCCTACTTTTCTTAGAAATAAACCCATAAGACAATACTCATCATGCACACGCATCCCAGAAGCCTCAGCCAGAGCACCCACTCACTGCTGAGCTGGTAGTAAAGAAACAAATGATACAGTGACAGTCACATCTTGGTCCAGTCTCCTCGCTCTGGTGATATCATTTTTCCTTTTCCTCTTAGGAGGAAGTCTCTAGAACATTCTTTCTGGAAGGATTAGGAACCTACTCAGAAAAAAAAACACATGAATACTGACTCAACCAACACAAGCGTACAGTAGGAAGTGAAAATAAAAGTTCTTGACATAGACTACAAGTTTTTAAAAAAATTTAATCATAGTTTGAAAATAAAAAATTTCTTCTTTCTTTTTCTTTCTTTTCTCTTTCTTTTTCTTTTTTCTTTTGTGTGTGTGTGTGTGTGTGTGTGTGTGTGTGTGTGTGTGTTTGCACACATAATTGCAGGTGTTCATGGAGGCCAGATGAAGGAGCTGGAACCCCTAGAACTGGAGTTACAGTCATAGTGAGCTTCCAAACATGAGTGCTGAAAAAGGAACTTGTATCCTTTGGCAGAGCAGCATATACTCCCTATAGTTGGGCTATCTTCCCAGTGCCATGCAAATAATTTTAGAGAAGATTATTTTGTGTTTACCCTTTTCAATATTTTCCTTCTAGCTGATAATATACAAGGTTAGTCTGGTTATATTCATTATCTCCAAAGTGTTTTGAATTAGCCGGTTAGTTATATAAAATGATAAATTTCATTTTTACATTTTTTTATAAATACATATAAGTGCATGTTTTAAAGCTGTTTTGAAGTCATTACATTTACTTAATTCTGACCAATAAGTTAACCAAGGAAGACAGTTGGAGGAAGGGTTTGAGCTAGACTGGGCAAAGTGATCCTAAGATTAAAAAAATAAGAAAAAACACACACCCAACACACACACACACACACACACACACACACACACACACACACACACACACACACGCAAACACAAGCATATACTCCTAAAACCAAGTTCCACTCATGAGAAACAATATGTGATATTTTGCCTTTTTTAGTCTGTTTTATCTTACCTGACATGGTTCCACAAATTTTCCTGTGAATATAATCATTTCATTTTTATTTATGACTGAATAAACTTCCATGTGCATCTGTACAGCAGGAAAAAAGAAATGAGGAACATGATAATGGGAAACAGGAAACAGGAACACACAAAGATTCACCCTCGTCTTTTTTGTTCTCCCTAGCACTCACCTTTCCATTTACCAGTCAGCTCCAGAGAATCATGTCTAAAGCAACGACCCCATCTCTTGCTCATCACTACCAAATGCTTTGGTGAGTCTCACTTCCTTACAGTACCAGCCTTTCACTCCCGAAAAACATCCTCTCCGTTTTCTACTCTCCTCCAGTTTAGCCCCCTCCTCTCTCAGAAACTCCTGTCGAGTTAGCACATGCTTACACCCCTTCCCAGCTTTCTAGTTTCTATACCACCTTTCAGTCCTAATGCTATCATTTCTTAAAGGCTTGACCTCTATGCTTCTTTCTCCTAGATTAGCACCTATAATATTATACTTCCATTTTAATCACTGTCCGCCTTCTATGTTGTATTGAGGACCATATGTTCAAAATTTAAATAAATTGGATTTTGGCAATAAATAAGAATACAGCAAAAAACAAAATTCTAGTATCAATGCCTGATCTAGCCTTGTGAGTTGGCTTTCTGCACCAACCCACACTGAATGGTTCATCACACTTCTGAAAAGGACTTAAAAATACACAAACAATAGAGAGTAATTAATGCCTTTATGAACATTCAAGGAGAAGCCAACAAGGCAGTGACCTTGTATATGCCATAATCTAAGACTCCAAATTACAATTTTTGCCATCTATTGTAACACCACTTTGGAATTTTCCTGTATAACTAGAAGAGAAAGTTGGTGTAAGATTTTAAAAACACACAAATAAAGTAACTTAAAGTGAATTTGTTACATAGCCAAAGATCTGTTTCCAGTACTGAAGCTGACACAAATTCTAAGACACTTCACCCTGTTTCATTTTTAACTAGATTGTCTGCATATTTAAGTAAAGCAGACATTACTTCACCCAATAATACAGTCTTTCTGAAATAAGTAACCTGAGTCTGTGTCAGAGAGCAAGATGTTGAAGTCATAACTCTGCAATGTTCTTTAACAGTTAGCATACAGATCCGGGCTATAGAAGCTAGAGAGTGCTAATGGCCTTAAACACGCAGTCATGGATGCATCCAGAAAACTCACACACTCAAGGTCATGAGCCAATATGGAAGTAATCTTTTGAAGAGCTCTGTTTAAACAAAGGAAAGATGCTATAAAAAAATGTTCCTGGAAACTCAGATCGCTTGAGTGGTTGAATCCTCTCTGGAGTGTGAGGCATTTGATACTCACCAGCAGCCTCAGAGGCTAAAAGTAACTAAAGCTCACTGACCACACTCTAGGGGCCTCCTCGAAGAACAAGCGTGACTTTGGGGTGTGATTCTGTTCTTCCTATCGCTCTGCTTCTCATCCGTTGTGTTATTCTTCATCCATGGTTTCGATTGCCTTTACGTGAGCACTCCGCTCTGAGGATGGCCACACCACACCTGTCCTCTGTGACTTCCCGCAGCCCACACTTGCATTCTGTGCCTCTGGGATGTGTTCCCTTCCTCCCCACAAATTACTCCTCCTAGAAACGAAGCCTAATGGCTCACACTCAAAACCACCACATATGGGGTTTCACCGAGCTTCGGCTTTACCTGTCAGCTTGGGCTCCACTTCCTTATTGACTGCAAGTTCCAGAGATTACCACAACTTTTTGTTGGGGTAATCATCACACCCAATAGGTAGGAACATGCCCTCCCTATCCTGTGAGTTATTTGTGAGGTTTCTATGGTTAGCCTCTGGGAGACTGCAAAGGTAGAAAGCACTCAGGTCAAGGCTAGGTTAGCCATTTCTGAGTACCCTCAGGTAGATCGTTTGTCTTTTGACTTTTAGTGCCCAGCTCTCCAAACAAGTATATACTGTTTCTTATAGGTTGGCTTTAACCAACATATATAGAATACATAATACTGTGCCTGATATGTAGTTAGCCAACAAATGGTGGGTTTAAGAAACAATTGCAAAAATCTGTGATTTCATAGATTTCCTGCTAACTACATAGGTAATTTTGAACTTACATTTTTTTTCCAACTTCTATGCTAAAGACCATTCCAGCCTGAGTTTGCTCTGAGCTACCACACCAGTCATACTAGAAGTCAACCAAGTGCCTTGATTAGGACAAAATAAAAATGTACAACCACCTATCAGAGACTTTGGAAGAGCTTTGCCATTTTCTGATTCAGATCAAAAGCTACAATGTATCTCTTCTGCTTTTGCGATTCCTCATAGCAGGGTTCTGGCTTTGATGATCTAGTTTATTTTTCTGCTACCAATCCTATGGATATGTAATTTTCAAACTTTCAGAGGAAAAAAACATTAAAACAAACCCAACTTTGAATATATTTAAAGCCATATACTCAGTATTCTAGTGCCTTAGATTCCTCCTGCCAAAGTCTACACTGCTTGAAAATAGCAAATGGGACAAGGATTATTCATCAAATACAAGCAGGAGAGCTATGCCACTGCCTCCACACATGAAGAAATGTTCCCCAAGTGGATGGCCAAGTGTTTTTAACCTAAGGAAGGAGGCAGAGGTGGAGACAGGTGGCAGCTGGTGGCCAGAGTGCCAGTAAAAGAATAGGTGTGAGGGAATAAGCTTATGACACATTGTGAAGAAATAGTTCGTGCATCCAGCTGATGGACCTTGTGAAGAAATAGTTCGTGCATCCGGCTGATGGACCATTTGTATTGTTAAACCACGTGTCTGCCATATGAAGTCTCATATTACTCATGATTTGTGATTGAATAAGTAAGACTTGGGGAAGACAAGGCAATAGAAGTAGATGGTTCTAAGTGTAAATTTGCTCTGAGTTTGGGATTTGCTAAGAGCATCAATACACTTAATTTTAAGGAAAATGTGCTTTTTTCTTAAATAGTATAGGTTCCTTTGACAATAAGGACGTTTTGATTCAAGGGACCTATAAGTCTGCTAAAATAGTTCTGGTGTGGCCATAGAAGCAACCTAAATAGGTCAATGGGACAGAGAAAGCACAGGATGTAGCAGAAGTGTATCGTTCTGGTTGCTTTTTCTGTCAAAGCTTCCACAATGAACAAAACAAAATTCGGGACACCTTCTAAGTGAAATTTTTGATAAAAGAAGTGTGGAAAATTATTCCGCTTAAGAAGGAAATTGTATAATTCATCAGGGTTTGGGCATTCAGAAACCGGTTGTGGTGTCTTCTTTTAAAAATGGTTTATTCAGAAATGAAGCAAGAATCACAATGGAAATTCAAGACAAAAACATCACAGTTTCTTTATTCTCTTTTTATTCATAAGATTGTTTCCTTCTCAATTATCTGTGAATTAAACCAAATGATGTTTCTATACTTTTCTATACTTGCGTGTCGTATCCATTCTCAGTGTCTTCCTTTGTTCTTCTTTTGCTGGTTCCCTTCCTGCTCCTAAATAGTCCACTTTCTGCTTTCATGTCATGCATATGTATTTTAATTATACACACACACACACACACACACACACACACACACACACATATAAAACATTGATAAGTCTATTAAGTGGAAAACTGGCATATTTCCCTTTCCTGATGTGGCTTATTTTGTTTATTATGGTGATCTCCACATCTATTCATTTTCCTGAAAATGTCATAATTTTATTTTATTTATGGCTGAATAAACATCTATAAACATGAGGATGATTTTCCTTATCTGTCCTCCTGACTCAGAAAAATCACAATCCTTAAGAAGCCTTTTAGTTTTTACATGCGTACCCCATGTTTACATACCGACACTAACATCATAAATATGATTTTATTTATATTATATTTATATATAAACCACAAGAATATTTGAGAATATATGGCCTTTTTTTTTCTCCCCACCCTAAATAGTAACTTGCTAAGATGTTTGAGACAGACAATAGCATTAAAAATGTAACTAGAAAAAATAACAATACAACATTTTGATTTGTATATAAGCATATCAATAAAAGTGACATTTACTTTTTAATTATTTCATGACATGGAGTAGTAGCTACAATTTTTGTGTGATTACATGTTTTTAATTTTTTCCCCATTGTCTTTTTCAGGACAGCAACTGCCTCAAGAACTGTCATTTTAGACCTCATGAAGACCAGTGGTCCTCCAAAAGCACTCTCGTGAGTGATCTACAGCCACAGTGACAGCAGCAAAAGAATAAATAGTAAGTGCCCCAGTCAGCCTCCCTGCTCTCCTGTTGTGTTTCAGAAATGTTTCTCTTCACTCCTGTCTAGCGTGTAAACTTGAACAAGTTTCTAATCCCTTTGGCTCAACTTCCTTCCTCTTCAGTTATGTTTGGATTATCGTTGTATCCACTCTGTAAGAGTTGGATACATTCTAAACAAGATCATAATTGAAAGGTGTTTAGACTATTCAAGAGAACTGCAAGAATTCATTGAGTATCATTGTCGGTGTTGACAAGCACTAGACATGAAGGGCTACAGTCTTCACAGGCAAGGCAACGATGCTTTTCCTGTGACTCATCAGATGTTGATCGATGTGGATTCTTCCATCCTGAGATGAAGCAGGTGCTCACTACCTGAGGCAGTCAGAAACCCTATTAAAGCTCTTAGTTTTATCAGCATCAATTAAAATCATTACCTCTTCGGATCAGAGAGAAAAACTAATTGAGACGCTTCTTGATGTTTCTAAAATATTGCTGTGTACCACCTAAGCTGACAATCACTAGTTGAAGAAAATCTTGGGTCAGTTTCTGTACTAAATGCTTAACACCATGATTCCACTGAATTAAAAGCACACTCACACAGCCCAATGAATACAGGCTTTTTTTATTATGTCCAGATTACAAAATTTTTTTTTTGTTTTTATGAGACAGGGTTTCTCTGTGTATGCAACATTCTTGACAGCAATATCCATAACACTCACTATAGTATGTCTAAGACATTGTTTTGTTAAAAGCTTAATATATAAGGCTCGAAAACAAAAGCCAGACGAGTTAGCTCCCACCATATCCTTCCCTTTACTTAAGAACAGTGAGATTTAAGGACAAATACGTTCAACACAAGATGGAAATGGTGAAACTTTGACGGACAGCAGTGTTGGTTGGCTGCAGAATGAAGCTCTCTAACAACCTTACATTTTGCTTTCCAGTAGCATCATAATGCCAGTTCACTGAGACAATACGTTGAGACAGATTTCTAGCTGTGAGCTCTGTCAGACTTCTTAGGCCAGCATCACTATGGCCATTTAATGTTATTGACCATGACTTTTGGCCTGTGAACCAAGCCCTGCTTGGAAAGAAGGCAATCACAAAGAGTCGGAGCACTCAATCTGCACCGTGGATCATTAACAACATATCCACACAGATCATAATCCCAGTGCTTCAAGAATGCCAGATGTTTTTTCCTACAGAAAACAGGTAGATTCATAGGTATTTGGTTATCTCTCTCACTAGCTACACTCATTGTACTACTGTATGTGAACTGTACATTTCCTGTTGGAGAGTGTGTTACCACTCAACCTGTGGCAAGTAGGATTAAGGCATGCACCTATAAGCTTAGAGCCTTGTTGTAATCTGTCCTAAAAGCCTTCTAGTTGAATGAAAATAAGAGAACCAAATAGCCAGTGATAACAACCATCCTGATCACTGCACCAAACACACATGAAGAGGAATCTATTGTGTGAAATACTGGACTCAAGGATCTGCTTCTAAAGCGTTGTCCTGCCATCATTCTGGAGTTCTGAGATCTTGGGCGACTTAACATCTCTCAAGACCAGTCTCTGTCTCTATAAAACGAGAAAATGGCACTATGCACCTCAAGTCTGTATGTTAGTCAACTGCCACAGAAGATGTGAACACACTAAGAAGTGTTAATAGGCCAGCAAATGTAAACTGGAGTTAATTTAGGTCATATTATGTAATCATCTTTCGGGAGGAATTTTTTTCCCAGTGACTCACTAAATCTTTTAAAATTAGTTTAGGGTTCTGTTCATGGAAATAGCCATTTCTTAATGAAGATGACACATCTGGCCAGAATGTAAGTAACAC
The DNA here is from genome assembly GCA_030674055.1 of Rhabdomys pumilio. Lineage (NCBI taxonomy): Eukaryota > Metazoa > Chordata > Mammalia > Rodentia > Muridae > Rhabdomys > Rhabdomys pumilio. The sequence continues at coordinate 25,552,502 of JANHMN010000013.1, forward strand.
AGAACTTAAATGAGTCTTGGTGACTCATAGCAGCTCACTTCCCTCGCCTCAGTATTACTGCCTTTAACCAGTGTCAGCACTTCAAGAACAGTAGTGTGTACATTTCCATGCCAAAAAAGAACAGTAAGCCCTATTCCATTTATCGTCTCAACCGGGAAGCTATGTCCAGAAAATCTTGGAGTTCTTTTATGACAAAGACAAATTAGTCTGACAATAAGTCCCTGATTGTGGAATCTCAAGATTGGAGTTAATCTACCTCAACTCCTTCCTGTACAGTGAAGTCTCCCAAGAGGTCCCTGGAAGGTGGCTGACCTTACTAATCTCTGCTGTGAACAGCAGTTCTCTTGTCAGAAACAATCAGGCAGGCATGCTCATGACAAGTCTGCATCAGCAGGATATTCTTACTTTATTGGGTAGAAATGAACATTGATTAGCTCGTCATCTATGACCAACATAAGATTTAAATTTTCTTAAAACACATCATGCACTTGTCCATTTCATGGTTATCGAGGACTTCAATATAGTTTTGAATCATTTAGCAAACTTAACTCCCAAATGAATATAAATATATGGCCCCTTTTCTTAAAAAGTTCTCTACCTTCCCAAGAAGAGCAATCACGATCATCTCATTTTTGCTGTGGGAATTGAATCTGGCAATTATTTTTTTATACAAAGCTTTGAAGACAACTCCATGTCAGCAGGCACAAATTAAGAGCTGATGAAAAAAAAAAAAAAAACTCCAAATAAGCCATTTCAATTTTATTCTATATGAAAACTTGTTTGGAAACAAATGTTTATTTTTACACATCTGGTATAGAATTAATAAATTTGCATAATCTAAAGGTGACATGTTCATTGTTGTTCTCATTGTTAGGGAAAAAAAATCACTTAAGGGAGTAAGTATTCACTGTGGTTCACAGCTAAACAGGTCATAGTCCCTCTGGTGGCAGAAGCATAAGGTACCTAGTCATATTGTGTTCAGTCAGGAAGCAGAGAAATGAATGCTCGTGTTCAGAGGATGTTTCTTCTTCTCTTGGCTATCCAGTCCAGGATTATAGTCCATGGGAAGGTGGTGCCAACACCCGTGCTAGGTTCTGGCACCTCAAGTTAAGCCAGTTTGGAAACGCACTTAGGGACCCACCTAGACACATGTTGGATACGTGGTTCTTAATCCAGTAAAGTTGAGAATGGAGATTAGCCATCACTGATTTATTTTCTCATCTCTAAAGAGGTCCCCGTTATACCTTATATTGTGTGGAAGATGTAACAGGATCATACATAGTCATGCAAACTAATGTGTTTGTATTTTGCTAAGAATTAACCTTTTCATACCGAAGCTGGCTATATGCAAGTTATTCTGGATTCAAATGGCTATTAATCGGGGCCAACAGATGAGAGGTCAGATAGACTGCGGTAAAGTAAGATTTTACTGGTCTCCAGCCTTGTATGTATGTAACTGGTCAAGTCACTTCACTTTTAGTTTCAAATTCTTCAGTTTTACAAAGGGAAACAATACATACTCACTGCATTGTGGTGACTCCAAATACCACATTCTTATAGTGAGTTCAGTGCATCCTTTTGCCTTTGGTTAAAGAATGTCAGGTTATTATTACTATAAAATAATTATGTGAGGACTTACTATTCAAGAACTTGATTTAACCATTTTATTCTGATTCAGTAACATATTTCATAGTCCAGAGAATTGTTTCATGGAGTAAAAATGTCTTTTAAGCAATTTAAGCAGCACCATTGCTCTCTTTGAATCCATGTTTCACAAAGGGATAATAAATTAACATGAAAGTTAAGAATACAAACTTTGAAGTCATAGCCTCGGGTTCAAGTAATAATATATTACAATTATTAACTATGAGCATGGACTATATTTAGGGAGAGGAGTGAGACATAGTCTCATTCTATAGTCCAGGTATTGTGGGGTGGGACTGCATTGGGAAACAAGATAACCAAACTGATATGATCCAGGAAACAGCTTTATTGTGCAGGGTTGACACACACAGGCTCAGTAAACATCCATCCAGAAGCCGAACCCCAAGCTCGTCCAACCCCTTTCATCCACACAAAAAAACAATGTCTAGTAATTTATAATTTTATTGGTTCTTTTAAACCTGCAAGATGTTTCTGTGCCCATAAAGGCCAGATGAACACAAACAGATAAAGGCGACATATCCTGCGTTTATGAGTGCTTAAAAATTTTGTGAGAAGTAAGCTGAAATTTTCCAGCAGCTTCAGATTTTACCCTAAAGCTAGAAGTGAGAAAGAGTCACGCAGACATAGCATAGAGAGAAGATGGTGTGGGCCAGGGTCAAACTGAGGCTCACAGAAAGTCCTAGCAGTGAGATAGACTGGGTCTGGGGCTTGTATACAACCCTGCAGCTAAAGAGAGCCGACTAGAGTCTGCTGCATCCCACTGGAGTAGCCTTTTAGGGCTCTCTGCCACACCCCCGTCTTTGATGCTCACATCCCTCCTTAAGGCAGAGAACATCAGTTTGATCTGCAGATTTGTATTTCCAAAACATCATAACCAGTGAGAGGGGATTTTGCTCTCAGTTGTATTTTCCATGAGAGTGGAAATGAATCCTCCAAGGAAATCAGGCAAAACAGGATCAGACAACCTCTCAGGTTTGAATCCCTCAAAGGCTGGAAACCATTCCCCATACAGGTCAAGTGTGTTCCAGACCTCCCTTGATAGCTAAAGAAGAGATGGTTAATTAGGATCCAGGAGACTCTTTGACCTATTCAATGCTTTTATTTTTAAACATATGTGAAAGGTAACAGGTACATGGCATCCTTGAGATTTTATTCAGTTTCTCCCATACTGTACTCCCCCCAAATTATAATCTAGGAAAAAAAAAGAAGCTTTGTTTTGATTCTTTTGAAAATAAAGTAAAATTGTATCTTAAAAGAATTTTAATTGAATATGATAGATTGAAAGTTATTGATGGTTCTCTAGTACATCAGTCAGTATGAGAGTCTTCATTTGTAGTTCCTCTTGGATTCTCTGACAAGTAGAGACAAGCTTCCTGGATCATAATGGTGAAGTATGGGGCTGAGAAAATGCCTATAGATTTAGTAATTGTCATTTGTCTTCACCTTCTTTTTTATGAAGCAAATGTTAGGTGATTTAGATGTTTGCCCTTGGGGAGATGAAGTGCTTCTGAATACACATTGTGTCTCAGGGAAAGAAATTCCAGTTGCGGTGCACTGGAAAAAACATCACAAGATCACAAGGCACACTTGATGGCCACCTCATTTCATCTAATTTCTCTTTTGTAAATCTCTAGTGGGCATGCTTTGAGAATTAAAAGAACAATGAGACGTGGTTCCAGGCTGAATGCTTTTGGGTTTCGGTGGTTTGGATAATATGTGGTTGGGTCTTAAATCTCAACCCTCTTGTTTGAAAGAACACAAATACAGGGACAGGCTGGGAATGACACTTTCCTTTTACTACTTGGCCTCTTCCATTTCATCTCTTAGCGCTGGCCTTCCTCAGCTCAGTGCTCTTTGCCTCTGTCTTTTTGGTCTTACCATGTGCTGCTGTCTTTACCAGACAACCATCAACCCCTTGACTTCCTGCCACCTAAGGAATGCCTAGGAATGCCGTGAGACACTGTCATCTCAGAGATGGTGGGGTGATGCTTTTTAGGTGGAGGACAATTAGAAAAATGCATTTCGTGGCTGTCATTAACGGATGTTAAAAAGTGCCAGATGGGATAGACCATACCTGGAAATGCAGCCCTCGGAAAGCTGAGACTGAGGTTGTGGGTTGGTGGTTGGAGGCCATCCTGATTTGTGTTAGACTCTAGAGAGAGAGGTGGGGAGGAGGTCTGGGGGCAGAAATCATAGAGCCACAAGACAGAAATTTCTCTCATTTACAAATCAAACAGAAGGGTGAATCAGTATCTCTAAGAGATTGTAATTAAACATTTGATTTTTGTCTCTAAAGTAAGGAACCCAGGTCCCCATAGTCCAGCCTGCTTGTAGTTAGGCATCTTGAGTAATCAGAAAAACGATTTGTTCAGATAATCTTTTGAGCAGCACTAATGGATGCACAAAGTGCCAGCACAGGGCAGAAGTACAAGATGCAACAAAGAATAAGATGTTCCCTGAGCTCTGTGCTTTTTATGCTAATTCAAAGATCAAGATAATGGAATATTACCTTAGTGAGTTCTGGAAGTAGCTCTAAATTTGAATACAGCAGCTACTAACCAGTGTAGCAGGAACTTGGAGGGAATTTCTTCTTAGTTTTCTGAGCTGTGGGATGGAGAGACTGCCAGCTACTATGAGTAAGCATGAATGCCAGTAGCCATTCCTGCTGTCTTTATCCCCAAACTAGAAAATGACCACAGCATTCTACAAGAAATCTCCAAAGCAGGAGATTTCCACCCCTAGACCGAGCAGAGAGGGGCCACCCAGAACCCCCTCTGTCTGGTGATCTGAATTCTTGCTGAGGCTGTGAGGCTAAGCACTGCAAGGGAATATAAATAAAAGTTAAAAATATGCTTCTGGGTTCCCTGAGGGACAAGCCTGACTGCATAGGGGTAGATGTCAAAAGTTTCCCCTCTCCAGGAAAAAGACATCGGGACAGGTATGGCCCTTATGCCTCACTGGACAACGACAGGAGGACTGGAGCCATTACAATGTCCCCTTTAATTACTGGAGGTCAGGCCTCTATCCCCGCCTTGGCAAGATTAGAATCGCCACAGCCCTTCTATACTTGGAGAAGGGAGGAGATGTCAGGGGCAGCCCTGCTTATACACTGATGGCCTAAAATCAGCCATAAGCCTAAAATCAGCAATAGGCCTGACATACATGCCTGCTAATACAAAGACTTGGGTCTCTATGGAAAAACACTGAAACAGAGGGCTATAAACTATTGTAAACAGGCAGCTTTTGTTGAAATCTACCAGCCTGAGTAGTCATAAACCTTGTAAATAGGCAGCCTTTGGCAGATAGTACCAAATTAGATTATGACAAGGGAATCATAGGAAGAGTCATAGTGACCTGACCCCTGAACCTTCACCCAGATGATACCCTGTTCTGAAAGATATCTGTACTCCCCCTGAACATCTATGTTCCTGTGTCATCTCCTTCCCCACATTCTGCATTTTTGTGTTTATAACCCCTGTGTTAAAAAGTAAAAATTATGATTTGATAAAAAACAAAACAAAACAAAACAAAACAAAACAAATTAACACACAGTGTACCCCTGGTTCTGCTGACTTAGTTCCTGACAATCTATTTTCTTGTTCTCAGAAATACTTTGAATTATAAAATGTTATTGTGGTTTGTGTTAGTATTCTGGGTAAAATAATTTTTTATTGATCTTATTTTAAACTTCAAAGTTTGTAGTGAGTTAAAATGTCCTTCAACATAATTATAGGTCATATTTACTTTCATATTGTAAAATGCTAATCTGTTGAACATTTTAAAAAACTGGATTTCTTTTTGAGAATTTCATATATGAACACTGTATTTATCTAACTTTTCCCTTTCTCTCCTTCCTCCCACTCTTTCCAACCCCTCCATACTTTTTAAATACATTTTATTATTTAATTATCATTTATATATGTATGTATATATGTATACATGTATAAGTATATATGTTTATACAAATATTGATAAAGTGTTTTAAATTTGAATTTAAAAAAAAAAAAAGAAATCTCCAAAGCACTCAAAGATCATCTAATGTCTTTTTAGATCTGTATTTCTCATAGCAAATAGCCCTGGTTCATTACTATTCATAAGACTTATGACTCCAGATTTTTCATTGTATTGGCAGTCCACAAAGTCCCACTCCAAGAGGAGAATCCAGATCTTATTATGATACCCCAAATATGGACTGAAGGGAATATATGTCCTAAGTGTTTTGCACATTGTTCCTCACAATCTGGAATTGACTTGCAAAATCCACAAGACTGGTGGCTTATTTCACAAGGGGGAAACTGAGGCTCTGAAAAGAGGCAGAACTTCCCTTACTAAGGCTTTTAGACATGGGACAGCTAAGTGGCTTGACTTTATTTCCTTCTGTCTCTATTGCTCTATGGAAAGAACTATGTGTTCCAAGACAGTTCACTTTGACCCAATAGGCCACAGTACTCGTAACTTCATGTTCCCAGGTAATCTGAAAACAGATCTTGAGATTTTAGAAACCTACATTCTTAAAAGGTAGGCTTCATTTTTCCCATAGTGTCATTTTTGTAAAGATCTAAACAAAGCCTCATTGAATCTGTAATGTTAGACCCTTTAATGTAGAATTACTGATTTATTTCTTTTTGTGATCTTCAAATCCAGATAGACTAATAGAAATAGCACATAATACTCTTGAGTTTCCATGGCCAGGACTCTTTATCTAAATATCTTATATTGAATATGGATATGTCCAGAGAGGGAGGGATATAATAAGAGTTAATAAGCAGGTAATTGCCTATAGGGAATAAAGAGGAAGGGATGGATGGTAACCCTCTAGAGTTCTAGACTCACTGAATCAGAATCTTGTGACTGACAGAAGAGAGCATAGGTGATAAATATTGCTAAAAAGAATTCCCAGGGATACTCATTCTAAGTTAGTCTTGTATGTCTTTGTTTCCTCCTTATTGAGAAAAAGCAGAATGCTATACAACCAAATGACAATAAAGAAAACAAAACAAGAGGGTGTCGCTCTTCCATCTGTTAACAAGAAATATTTCCCCTGGAAGTCTTCTTGGTGTTTGAGAACCTATCAACTCTTCTTTTGGTGTCATGTGGAAATAGAACACTTGCAGAGTGACTTCATAATCGGGTCTGACGTTCTCATCACAGGGTCACCACCACTGGTTCTGTAGTAGAACTCATCCCTGGGGCTCTTGTTAAGAAACTCTGGACTGAAGGAATCCAGAGAGAGAGAGAAATTACATTTCTTCTCATGGAAAAGCCAGAAGCTTTCCTCTTGGCTTTCTTGGTTACTAGCTATTATTTCTCATGTAAGCATCTGTCAAAGGTCCCCAGGGAAGGAATGAGCATTGAACATTCCAGGGTGGTGGAACAAATGAATAATTACTACTGTTCAGGTGTAGGAATGTATGGACATCCTATAAGATAAAAGAACTTAATATCTTAACCAGAATGAGTATGAGTAATTGATGGGGTATTTTTTGTTTTGCTTTGTTGTTGTTTTTGATATTCCAAGAAATCTACGACAGACAGCATTGGACTTAGGTTTTTAAGCAATGGTCTGTGAAGACTTCAATCAATATATGAAAGATAATTTGGCCTTTGTGTTGACTATCAGTGCTTGTTTGAGGTTTTCTTCCTAATTCTTTCCCCCTGACACTCTCTCTCTCTCTCTCTCTCTCTCTCTCTCTCTCTCTCTTTCTCTTTCACACACACACACACACACACACACACACACACACACACACGAATGTGTAACTCATGTGGGTACACAAAGCATTCTAAGCAAAGTAGCATCAGCTTTGGAAACAGCTTACTATTAAAAGACTATTCAAACTCAAGTCTCTGGATGTCTCAGCATGAACCCGATGCAATAGAAGGAGATGATTAATTGCTACATCAATGCTGAAGTAGGAGGACAGGTGAAGGGTTGTCCCAGGGCAGTGATTGAAAAACACTAAGGCTGTAAAGCAGAATATAAAATACAAAGCTGTAGATATTTTGGGTAACTATTGACATCGAATTTCCACAAAAAGAAGCTTCCTTATCAACAGTAAGAAAATATATAGAGAGAAAGGTTTTGTTAGAGACAGAAATGATCATCAGTGAAGGTGTGTGTGTGTGTGTGTGTGTGTGTGTGTGTGTGTGTGTATAGTGTCTGTCAACAAATAGCTAGGACAACTATAAAAAACTAGATCTTCCTCTGAGACAAATCTGCTCAATACCTGTGGGCCCCAATACTGAGTCCATGACAATGAAACTTGAGGTCATATCTTTCCTGCTTAAAATAGAGCATAAAGTAGAGAAATAGGTCAAGGAGTTTTCAGACAAAATATTAAGGGTCTTTTAAAAGATGTATTTCTTTATGTGTATGGGTGTTTCACCTTCATGTATGTCTGTGACTGGTGTTTATAACGGCCAGGAGAGGGCGTCAGATACCCTGGGATTGGAGTTACAAACGGTTGTCAGTTACTGTGTAGATACTGGTAATTGGACGTGTGTGGTCAGTAAAGCAACACATGTTATTAACTGCTGAGGTTCTTGAACAAGAAGAGAGAAAGGAAAAATTGGGGAATCAGGTTTCAGAAGAACCTTGTGTAATGGGGGCAATTTTCTATGACTTCCATGGTTAATATAAGTATGTTACTGATTTAATGGGCTGCACATTTCAATACCTCATTGTTTTATTAGGTATTCTAAAATTTTCATTACAGATGTTATCAGTGAAACTTCATTTAAGGTAAGTTTTCTTCTATACAAGAATGATTTCCCATACCTGTAGAGTTTCTATTATTTTAAGCCATATGAAACAGTTAGTTAGCATCTGGCCATCTTCCGTCTTCATGATTTCAGTTTCTTATAATTCAGACTCAATATTGTTATCAAAATCAATCCTGGGGGTTGATCACACACTCTCATAACTCTCATAACCCATGAGCAGAGAAGCTTCCTAACTTAATGTTTCATTTCCCCTCTCATCAACCTTACAAATAACTTACTCCAAGCACTGTCACAGCAGGGTCACCTGTTTTAGAAAAGAGACTTTCTTGGGATCAAAGTGTGCTTCTTCCTACTGCTCCCTTTGTAGCTCTGACTGTTTTCAGGTTGCTACATAGTTTGGTAGTTACCTAGCAGTCAAATGGTCACAATGATGGTGGTGGTGGTGGTGGTGATGATGATGGTTATGGTGATGATGATGATGGTTGTGGTGATGATGATGATGATGGTGGTGGTGGTGGTGATGGTGATGATGGTGATGGTGATGGTGATGATGATGATATGATGATGATGATGGTGGTAGTGAAATAATTACCACCTTGCTTGGAAGAGAAAATGTTAGCCAACTTCTACTTTAATCATAAAACTGAGATCTAGACAACATAAACCTAAGTGAAATGTCTTTCTACTTAATAACACAGTAATACCTAGTGTTGTCAAGATGAAGTCCTTCATGCTTCATGGTGTCTTTTCTTCTTGCCGAAGCCCCTTGTCCCATTTTTCTAGATTCTAGTAAATAGAAAGTATTTAGGGGCACATGCTATTTCAATTTGTGTAACTGAGTATATAAATTAGATCATTTTTAAATTGGAGAGAAATTGTATAAATTAGTAATGTATTTATATCATTTCCCCCCTCCCTGAAGCCACAGGGAAACATTGTTTTAAAAGCTTACTAAAACAAACAACAAAAACCTATACTTCTCTTTAATTAAATATTTCCATAGAGGCTGAAGAGACAGCCTGGTGGTTAAGAGCACTGACTGTCCTTCCAGAGAACCCGGTTCAGTTTATAGCACCTATATGATGACTCACAACCATTCTTAACTCCAGTTCCTGGGGATGCAGCAAGCATTTCTGCCATCCAAGGGCATCAGACATGAGCACAGTGCACATATATACATGTAAACAAAACCCTCATGTGCATAGAATAAAAATAAATCTCTACAAATGATTTTTCTTATGCCCATATCCAATCTAAGAAGTCACTTTTGCATATTTGAATATCTCACAAAAACATCACTACTTGGTAGAGTCTACCAAATACACCATCCTGACTTAGCCACTAAAAAGGAGATAGAGACAGTATTTCCCTTTTACTTAACTTGATACTGAACCTTTTACTTCAAAAATTACTGCTGTCCTTTAATGTTTTAGAAAAATGCAATTGTAACTTCAAATTTATTATTGATAATTATGCTTAAGATAAATTTAGCATCATTAGCAAAGCCCGTGGGCTGGTTTGTGGTCCCTGATACATACGTAACAGAGGACTGCCTTGTCTGGCCTCGGAGGGAAGCACTTGGTCCTGGGGATGCCCCGGAGAAGGGAGATGCTAGAGAAGTAAGGTGGAAGTGGGGAGGTGGGTGGAGTAGCACCATCTTAGAGGTGAAAGGGAAGGACTATGGAATGGGGGGCTTATGGAGGAGGGACCAGGAAGGGGGATAACATTTGAAATGTAAATAAATAAAATAATTAATAAATAACTGTTGATTTCAAGAGAAATAGCACATGAACTTAGGGGAGAAATAATGATTGAAGTGGTTGAAGCTTTGGAAAGAGCTCTTTAATGGGAAGTACTGGAGACTTCCAGAGCACAGAACTGCCTAGCGTAGAGTGCACTGCATGTGACTGTCCTGTGGTCTGCACTGCTAGTAAAGTAACACATTGTTGGCAGCACCTGCCTGACCAGTGAGATACACAGTATCCAGCATTGCAGCCTCCCTTCTTTCTACAGATATCTTATTCTAATATTCACAATGCTCCAAGCAAAGTTTATTCCCACTTTTATGCTGCCGAAGAAACAAAATAAAAGGTAACTATCAGGATAATTGAGCCATCACAACTCCTTCCCTTTCTATTTCAGAAACCTAATTCTCAGAGGCCTGAGTGTGGCCACTGTGGGGGAAGGGACACATACAGGATACTGTTCCAAATGCTACAGTTAGAATATGGCTCTGATGAACTAAAATCACTGCCACAACAAATATAAAGACTCAGTCCTCCTTATTACTTCTCCAAAATGGTCTCTTCCTTTCTAACAAATTTCTAGTGCAGCCAAGGGTCTGGGCTACATAGCCTCAGTTACCTTACAAAATGATAACCACAGGGGCCCTGCTTCGTGAATTTATCAGAATATAGTTTTGATCATTGAGGTTTATATGGGAGAAATATTTTACTATTGTTCCCTTTTACACAAACATAACACAAATACTTTATGTTAGAAGCCATTCACAGATCATGGGAGGAGAGAAAGTTTAACCTGTGGGTTTTGTTTTAGGTCATTTCGTGCAACCATTATCAAAAAAAGATTGTACAGAAGAAACACATATGCTCCATAAGAGTCAGCCCACTTTGTGCTTCTAATAATGTTACATATCCTAACTCCTGCGTGTACTGTTTCGCCAACATGTAAGTTGACATGCCTCCCAGATTGGAAGCCCTCGATTTTACGTGTACCTGACCATAAGAGCTAATTAATATTTACTATTTTTGAAACAAGGTGTATTGGATGAGAAAAGTATTTATTTTCAATAAAAAGAAAATAATAAGTAAGTAAATCAATAAAATAACCCTGTAATCCAGTAGTAGTAGTAGCACTTAAAAATGGTACTTACTATTTCCAGTGTATTAAAATCTAGAGCATAATGATATGATCTTAGGCTTGAAAGGTTTTTATTTGCCCCAGACTTTAGGAGAAAGGGTTAGACAGTAAGTCTGAACAAAAGGTGGAAGTAGAAGACCAATAAGAAGTTTAGGAAGAGAACAGCCATGTGCTTAATTTATTCAAAGGCATACATGTCATGGAATTATCATGGCTGCAACCTGAAAACCAAGGAGATGAGGCCTTAGGATCATCCAGAAGATCTCTTGTACTGTTGGGAAAACTATAGAACAGGCTAACTTCCCTGAGTGAAAGAGCCAGGAAATGTGCAAAGAGCAATAGGGGCACTGACTGCGAAGACAAGCTGACAGTGAGTGATGAGCCATGCTGGGTTTTTCATCACTTCTCTTTGTCAGAGCATCATATCGCAGGAAAACCCTTGGCTCCAAGGGATGCTTGTTTCTCTAGTTGGTAGTGACCAAAAGTCATGTAGGCTGTTATACACTAAGACCCACTGTGCTAAGCTTCTTTAGGTGTTATCTTTTTCAACTAGAATAGCCAATAATCTCATACCCCAGTTATGAGATTAAGATGTCCTAAATCACATAGTTTAAACATGAGTTGAGATCACAGCCCAGGTCTATCATGTTAGAGTCTTTACTTCTAACAGTGTGTCCTGAAACACTGATTCAAAATACCAAGTGATAGCATTTATTTATTTTTTAAAAGATTTATGTTTATTTATTTTTTGCATGTGAGTCACTGTTGATAATATTTTTAATGCTGAATAGAGCGTTTTAAATCCTGAAGTGAATTTTGTGCCCATTATTACAATCAGTCTTGAAAAGCATCTAGTTTCTCAGTTTGTTAAACAAGCACTTACTAGTGGCATAATTGATGCAAGCATTGTATAAAATCCAACAATAGATACCTTTATTTCTTTTTATGTCATGTGTCTTTTGTGTGGCATCAGATTAGAAATGAGAAACAAAACTTTACAATCTTTGGGGAGTTCATGATTTGAAAAAGGAAGGTAATATTTCATATGGAAACCATCAGGGTAAATTGTACCTCTGTGTTTTTCCCTGATAAAATAGATTTACCATTAAAAAGGAGTTCAATTTAGACTGAGATATGAATGCCGAAGAAGCAGTAGTCCTGGAAGAGCTCAAAATTCTCTTGAGAGGATAAAATTTTGTACAATGCCTTAGAAGCAGAAATAGTCTTTACACATTTGAAAAATAACTGAAAAGAAGAGATACTCTGGTTGGAGCATAAGGAATGAGAAGACATGAGGTTTGAGGGGTTATGAGCCTCCTCAGTCTCCCTTACCACAGGGACAGACTCAACTCAAAGCCTTCCAGTTTCTCCCCATCTCCCTTCTGGATCTACCATCTCGATCTACTCCCTTTCTGTCTCTCATTCGAACGGACAGGCTTCTAAAAGATTGAAAACCAAATATGACAACATAAAAATTAATAAGATAAACAAAAATGATCATATTGAAGTTGAATACAAAAATCCAACAGAAGGGAAAGAGTTCCAGGAACAGACACAAGAGTTAGAGACCCATTTATTCTCACAGTCAGGAGTCCCATAAAAATATGAAGCTAAAAGCTGTAATATATACACAGGGGACCTGGTGCAGACCTGTGTGGGCCCTGTTCATGCTGCTTCCATCTCTGTGAGTTCATGTGCACCTTGCTTAGTTGTTGATACAGTGGCTAATATTCTCTTGGTGCCCTCCATCTTCTCTGGCTCTCATAATCCCCCACAACATCCCCTGAGCTCTGAGGGAAAGAATTTGATGGAGATCTCCATTTTAGAGTCTCTCTGAATAGTGCCTGGCCGTGGTTTTCTGCATCTGCTGATGGAGGAAACCTCTCTATGATGACTGAATAAGGTACTGATCTGTGAGTATAGCAGGATATCATTGGGAATCATCTCACTGATACATTTTTTTGACCAGTTGTGTTTGGTTTTACCCTAGGTCACTGGGATATCTAGTCTCTGGCTCTCGGTTACCCTAGCAGTGTCAAACATCAGTTTCTTCTTGGGGAGTGGTCCTTAGGCCAAATTAGGATAATTTTCATAGAAAAGAAACCAACCCCTTCAACTCTTGGCAGCAAGCTCCTGGAAACTACTAGCCTACCTTCTACCTTCTGCCCTTACATTTTACATTTCATCTATAAGTGGAACTAAATGAAGACTTTCATTTCTGATTTTGGTGACTTGGCTGAGTTTTTTAAGACCCATCCATGCTGTAGAGAACATTATTTTTTTGTGTGTGTGCCTTATTATGGCTGAAAAATATGACAATTGCATCTACTCTTTCATTCATTAATGGACATTGAGTTGTTATTTGGGACCAATGTGAGTAATGTTGCTATGATTTTCATATACAAACATCTACTTAGACATATACTGCTGATTTTGCTTTGAATGTAATTCTATGAGTAGACTTTCTAGGGAGCATACGGTAAGTTTATATTTACCGTTTTCAGAATCATCAAATTGTTTTAAAATTAGATACAACATTTCTAATACAATGCCACTAGCAATATACCTTTGTCAATGCTTGTTATCACCCATAATTTTGATGAAAACCACGACAATAGTAGGAACTACTCTGTGACATTATGCCTTCGATTTTCTTAATGGCTAATGATAGATATTATTTCATAGAATTAGTATTCATTTATTATATACTTATTCAAATTCCTTTCTCACTTTCTAGTCATATTTATATTTTTACTATGGAATTACAAGTATCCTTTATTATGGGTACAATTTCCCATATATGTATACATATATATAACTTCCCTTATCATACGGTAAGGGAACTTCAGTATTTCCTTTAGTATATGAGTTGTCTTCTCACTTTGCTAGTCATGTCCTTTAAGGCACAGAAGACAGTCATTTTGATGAAGTACAATTGATCTCTTGCTTGTATCTCAGGGTCTATTTAACTCGGGGTAGTAAAGAGTGACTAACATGTTTACATTTTAAAAAGCGATATGTCTACCTCTTATCAAAAACTGCTTGACTATAAATATTTCGTTTCTGAACTCTGAGTTCTACCAATGTATTTGCCCTTTGTCTCATGACTCCACTATGTTGGTTACGATAATTTCTTTTCTTACATTCAGAATCAGGAAGAATGGGATTTTGATGTCGCAGTTTCAGATTCTGCGACATCAAGTTATTCTGCATCCTGTGGTTAGGAAGCAGTAGAGATGTTTTCAAAAAATCATTTACCGTCTTAGCTGTAATGTTGCAACAACAGCTCCCTTCTATAATTTATTGTACATCTATAGTTACTATTTCCTGGGAAACACTTGTTGTGTTAATGCACTTGTGTTACTGCGCATGACAGGACTATGACTATTGACACTCTGCTGCCTTTTACTGGCAAATATTTCTCCTGATAAGTGGTCTTCTTATTTATAGTTTATTCAATGCTTTCACACCAATCTCCAAAATCAATTTTGGAGGTTACCAAAATTGTCATAATTATATAAATATATAAATTATATAAATTATATAAATCTGATCATTATAATCCAGAGAATTGAAAAGATTTCCCCAGGATACAGCAACGTATTGATTCCCCTTCCTTCTATCTCTTAGGGCACAGATTTCTATCTTTGCTAAAAGCCCTTAGAATTATTCACTATGGTCAGAAACAAAGGGTACTCCATGGCCGAAAGGTGTCGTGGAATTATTTAATGAGATGAGAAGCAAATCTCTGTAGCTAAGATCTATGTGTAACCCAGGAGTTTAAGAATCAAGGTTCCCATCCGTTGAAATTATTGTACAATTGTATTAGGAAGAAGAAAGTTTATCTCAGAAATTGTGTATAAATATTTATGTCACTTTTCCTCAGAGCTTTGAATCTCACTCTTCAAATCCAATACAGTGGAAAATGTCTGACGCCCACTTCTTGATTCTTCTTCACTCAGCATAAGTGAGACACTTAAAGCACCATCTTTTCCTCATAAGGCAAATTTGTTATTATTACCTTGTTTAAAATCAATAAATTTTATCATTTGGACAGCTCTTATTTGGCTTGAGATTTATTTAATGAAACACGTGGGAACTATATTTGATTCTGGAGATAAAAAATTAAATTGAAAATTGCCCCTGACTGAAAAACTTTTAGTTTAAAAAATTAACTGAGCTACTGATTGTGGAAAGAACATCTTATATCTGTATGTTTGTAGCACCTGTCAATAAATAAATCTGATGGCTTTATGGACTAGGCAGAAAATAGAAGGTGGAACATCTAGGAGGCAGAAAAAAGTTCTGGGATTGAGCTAGGTGGGTGATCCTCCCAGGAAGATGTGAGGAGACAGACACATGGTACCTGAGCACAGATAACTAGCCACATGGTAGAATGTAGATAAAACTAATTGGGTTATCTTAAGTAATGATTCTAGTCAGAGAACAGCCAAGATCTATGGCCAAGGTATTTGTAAATATATTTTAAATTTGAGTCTTATTTCTGAGAGCATAGGACTGGGAAGAAGAACCAGACCTAACTTCAACAACTGGTCATTTGCCAGGAGATATTTTTTCATGAGAATCAGAAATTTGCCTAGACTCCTGGTTGTTAGAAGTAACCAAAAGATGTATGCACTTCTACAGATTATACTCTAGGAAAAAAAACAAGAAAATGCATAATTATTTAAAAATAATACACAATGTAAGAAGAAAGAAACATTATGTATAAGCCTCACTGTAAGATGAGCAATTTCACAGAACATTCATATCTGACAAAGTCACTTTGTGCCTGTGATGAATCACAACAAAGCCTGCATAACTGCTTAATCGTGACTGAATGCTAGCAAAATATGAACATTCTCTAAGCCACAGAATATGAGATATGCTCTTATATTAAGACTATTAAAATGACTGATGTTTAACCAGTTATGACTTTTCCTTAGACCCATCTTCCTTAGTTATAATTAAGGATTCTGAAGATACCCATTTGAAAGATTGCATCTAATTTATGAGAGTATCCAATCCAAAGCAAAGCTTCCCTTCTTTAAAACTTGAAAATCTCAGACTGAACTCAACAATATAACCTCCTACAGTACATAGGCCCTTACTGTACTTTCTTACAGGCGTGTTCTGGGGATCTCCAAGGTACGCTTCTGCAAGATTACAATGCAAACTTGTTCAACTGTTGGTGTGTTCCTGGTGGTCTTTCGATGAGAAAACAAGTGTAGCACTTACTTTCCGTTGCTCAAGAGTATCTTCTTCTTCTCCTTCTCCATCTTCATCTTCTTCTCCTCCTCCCTCTTTCTCTCCTTTTTTTTCTCCCTCTCTTTTCTCCTCCTCCTCCTCCTCCTCCTCCTCCTCCTCCTCCTCCTCCTCCTCTTCCTCCTCTTCTAAGTCTCTGCAAGGATATCTACAGAGTTACAAAGACTGTGAAAATAGGTTATAAACTCATATACTACCTTGTTCTCCATGTAACCCAAGTGGTCAGTTGCAACAGAGAAAGCTGCTCAGGATCTGCTAACAAAGTCAGCATCCTAGTCAAAGAACACGCATGATGGTGGGGCAGTAAGATGGGGGCAGGGATCACATTAGCACTGATATTTAAATGAAATTCCCTTTCACACAATGGGGCTATCCACTTCTCTTTTTTGTTAACTAGGGCTGGCACATCAATCACCTGCTGTCAGGTTCTGCCTGTCACCTTGAGCATCTTCTCTGCTGGTCATCCACTCTTATGCCATTCTAAGTATCCGTCTTCTAACTACAAAACTCGGCCTAGTCCGAGAATCTAGATAGTCTTCATTTTAGAGGAATCTAGTTAAATCTTCACATAAATTCTTATCTAGTCATTTTTTGCATAGCACAATAATGTTCAAATGATGTGTTGAGGTTTGGGTTTTTGCTATGAATTGTAGCTAAAGCTCTTTCAATGTCTTGCCCTTACTGGAAACAAACAAACAAACAAACAAACAAACAGCAAGCAGAAACAACCTTCCAAAATGCCAACAGTGTCCTATAAGAAACACCTAGCCTCTGCTCCCCAGATGACAATTGTCTTATCTCCGCCATTTCTGCTTCCCATGTCCACACACGATGCCAGTCATCAATGAGAGAACATTCCACTGAGCCAGGTGTGGACTCAAAACAGAGCGACTTGGCAAGCTTTGCTATCAGACCCCAAGGAAGAGAAATACTTGCCATCTCTGTGCTTACCCCTTTCTTTTTAAAAGTGACTGTCATGGGTCTGTAAAACCCTGCTTGACTATTTCCTTCCTAGATCTGTATCCGTGTGAAGCCTTCCAAGGCAGAGGCTCCTAGGAAGTAGATCTGCTGCTGAGAAGTTATAACTTATGGAGTATTCCTTCCCAACTGATGGTCTTTTTATTAACATTTGAAGTTAGCATAGAAAGGAGTGCATTTTATTACACAGCCGGCAGTTTTTGTCAGTAAACATGGAAGAGCATTTCCTGCCATTGCTTACCTCACATTCAATAAGTGAACTACACCATCTAGTGGGGAACCCAGCGGTTGGAGCTTGAATTTTTTTTTTTTTTTGGTCAGTAAAATAGCCTCTGTTTATCATCTTCTGTATTTGTTGGATTCTGTAATAATAATAATAATAATAATAATAATAATAATAATAATAATAATAATA